>SJYA01003205.1:67911-207335 GCA_006410615.1 Neotragus moschatus
CTCTCCCCACCATGGTCCTCTCTGCTCCAAGCTGCTTGGAGAAGTGGGGAAACTATCACCCAGGCTGCCCCCATCCTCCTGACTCTGGGAACCCCCATCCCCAAAGCCCCTCTCCACTGCTGTTCCTCCACCAGGCTCTCAGGTTTCAGCACCTGGCATCAGCCCAATCTATCTGCCGCAATCTGGGCTTTGAAGTGGGAGACTCCCCAGACAGACAAAGGGGTGACTGCAAGGGGTGGGGGTAACTGGGGTGCCATCCCAGGTGTGTGGCGATTATCTTGGGGGCCCAATCAAGGTGCCTTGTCCCCAGTTCAGCTGGTGAATGATGGCTGCCTGAGCCCCTCCCACCATTCCCCGCTCTGGCTGCCAGGACAGCGGCAGACACCTGCTAGGCCCCAGACCCCTCCCCTCCCCGGCCCAGCTTCCCTTTGTATCAACACAAAGCGGGACAAAGCCAGGCCCCACCTGGAGAGGGGGAGACCCCAGGGCTCCCACTTCTCAGCTGTGGCCATCTCTGCCTGTGAATGCCAGAATTTTGCGTTGAGCAGGGAGGTGTCCACAGAGAGATTGACAGACAGATGGCAGCCCAGGATGAGTAACAGGCCAGAAGAGCCATCCTGGACAGCTGCCCACATGAGGTACCCCCAGGGGTGCAGGTGTATAAGACAAAGAGGCAGAGATGGGTGCAGCTCCACCCTCCCCAGGGACCCTGTTAAGATCTCCTTTGTCCCCAGAACCCATTTGGGGAGCAGAAC
Organism: Neotragus moschatus; assembly: GCA_006410615.1. Classification (NCBI taxonomy): domain Eukaryota; kingdom Metazoa; phylum Chordata; class Mammalia; order Artiodactyla; family Bovidae; genus Neotragus; species Neotragus moschatus. The sequence goes on from SJYA01003205.1 coordinate 68,667, forward strand.
CAGCTCCATTTTTTACAGGAGTTGAAGAGAAAGAAAGCTCAGAGAAGTTGAGGGAGTATTCACACCGCATCAGCCCAGTCCCTAGCTGGGAAACTACCCTCCCAACCCCCACCCCCACCCCCATCCTTGGACACCTGTCTTGGTGTCTAAGTCAGGCTGCCCTCTGCAGGGCATGTACATGGATGTGATGGGGAGTGGGCATGTTTAGCAGGAACCAGAGCAGACCGGCCCAAGCTGACCTCAAACTGCCTCCTATCTCCTGGCCTGTCCCCTTCCCTCAAGGGTCCGGGCAGTCAGTCCATCACCTCGCTTCCCTTTCTTCTTCCCTCTTCCTAACTGTTTCTGAACCTGCTACACAGCAGGACTGTGGCTCCCACACATAATGTGTGCCCTTCAAAGCCCACATAGTGGCCCTCAGTTTCTCCCTGGAGGCTGAAGTGTAAGCAGGTGCAGGGAGAGACAGAGACCGTCGTGGCCCCAGAGCCCTTCTGGAGGAGAGTTAGAGGAACATGAGCAGGACTGAAACAGAGAGAAACCCAAGGAGAAAGTGACAAAGCCTGGAGAGAGACTAGCCTGCTAGGCTTCTCAGCATCCAGGCCATTAAGATGAGCCATAGGCTTCCTGGGACCATCCTTCAGAGTTGGGGGCTGGGGGGCTATGATGGGAGGGAATACATTATTCACGGCTAAAGAAAGACTCATTACTTTGCACCAACCTTTGGCTGATATTGAATACACCATCGCTCCCCTCTTAACAAATGGCTTCTTGAGGGTTTAATTAACTTAGTACCCTCAGGCAGGCAGCCTGGCCGCCACCACTGGGTGAAGTCTGAGTCGGCCACGTTGAGAGCCAGTGAAGCCTTCAGAAGAGGCAGCTCCTGCCAAAGTGGAGGGGACAGAGGGAGGGGCAGTTCCCTACTTGACCCACATGCCTGCCCGTGTTCCAGATGGGAAGACTGAGGCCTTAAGGGGAGAAGGCAACTGCTCAAGTTTACACAGTAAAATGTAGGCATAACCAGGCCTAGCATTCATGCCCTGAGCGAACAGGAGGATACTTACCTCTAGAGACTTAACCATGCCTCCTCCTCACAGGGTGATTAGCTTCAGTGAATACACAGCACAGGGGCTTCCCAGGTGGCTCAGTGGTAAAGAATCTGCCTGCCAAAGCAGGAGACATGGGTTCTTTCCCTGGGTTGGTATGATCTCCTGGAGAAGGAAATGGCATTCTTGTATTCTTGCCTGGGAAATCCCATGGACAGAGGAGCCTGGCGGGCTATAGTCCATCGGGTTGCAAAAGAGTCAGGCACAAATTAGCAACTGAACAACAACATACTTAGCACAGAGTATTCTGTAATTACTGGTTTAACTTGATCAAACCTCAAGATAAGTTGGTCTGAGACTAAGTCCTTTTAACTTATCACTCTCCAACTTTGTAAACAATGATCAAGCCCTTGGGATGTGTCAGATACTGTACTAAGCTTTTTCAGGTATTATCTCATTTAATTTTTGCAACAATTCCTAAGGAATAAGGAAACTGAGGCTCAGAAAGGTAACCCCAAAAGGTCACTTTGTCTGAACCTCTAGGCCATATCGGCTCTCTAGAGAAGAACCTGTGGCACTGAATGCAATCTTCCTATTGAAGGGGGAGCTGAGGACCTGCCCAAGGTCACTTAGGTCAGAAGTGAACTCACGTCTTCTGATTCTGAGCCCAGGGAAGTTGTCTGCAAGTGTGTCAAGGAGCCCATCCTCTCTGCTTCACTCCACGCTTTCCCTGCACTTAGCCTCCTTTCCCTCTGGAGGGCCTGGGGTCCCACCTTCATGAGCCACACTGAGAAGCCCCAGTGAGCAAAGGGTGAACCTGGCTTGGGAGTCAGACCCAAGGCTGAAATCCTGCTCTGCAGTCTGTGCTGCAGTCCTTGAGCAAGTCACTCCCTCTTAGCAGAGCCTCAGTTTCTTCACCTGGCAAATTAAATTATACGTCGCATGACATTTGTAAGAATTAAATACGTGCCTAAAGCAGTTACACCGGTGTCTGACACATCACAGCATGCACTCATGGGCAAAATTATTGGGATAAGAGAATCCCTACCTCCCTCTGGCACTCAGAAACTGCATCCTCACCCCCAGAACTGTCGCTAGCTGCCCCCCTCCATTAGAATTGGGGCAGAGAAGCCTCGGAGGACACTAGATGCCAGAACAGCCCTCCCTGCCCAGGGGGAGCAGGAAGACCGCCTCTTGGGCTATGGGCTAATTAATTGTACTGGGCTGACAGCAGAGAGGGGCTGAGCATTTTGCCGAGGAGTCCAGAGCAATGATGGAATAATGGGCTCTAATGCACTGGTCTTCTCCAGGGACCTGTCTTTCATCCCCAACAAAACTAATTAATGACAGCAATAAATAAACCAATCCAGCCCTCACTGCCCGGAGCAGCCAGGGCTCTTCGAGAAAAGCCTGTTGCTGGCCAGCCCAGGAAGTGCTGAGGCCCGGATCCCTCTGTGTAGGTGGGGTGAGCGCCTTATGATGTCATGTGAGATAGGGCAAGAGGGATCAGGACCAAGAGATCCATTCCAACCCAGGCTAAAAATCAGGCAGTTGTGAGTTCTAATCTCAGACTAGCTGCCATGTCCCTGTGTGACCTTGTCAGGCTGTTCTGCTTCTCTGAGGCTGGGGCAGTAACCCCATTTGGGTAAAATGTGTGTAGCCTATAAGCCAGGGTCACATTTCCTTTTATTTAGAAAGTGAAATAAGGCCAGATGTCACAGAAAGGATGTCCCACCCGTAGGCCTCAAGTTAGTTAATGTTGTAATACAAAAAGCACTAATGTCAGTAATTTTAAACTTGCATTGGAATAATCCCTGCAAGAACACAGAGAACAGACTGTGGACACAGTGGGGGAAGGAGAGGGTGGGATGAATGGAGAGAGCACTGAACCATGAATATTACCGTGTGTAAAACAGACAGCCAGGGGGAATTTGCTGTATGATCCAGAGAGCTCACCCCAGTGCTCTGTGAGCTCACCCCAAGCTCACCCCGTCCCACAACCTAGAGGGGTGGAACGGGCTGGGAGGCAGGAGGGATGTTCAAGAGTGAGGGGACGAATACCCGTGGCTGGTTCATGTTGATGTATGGCAGAAACCATCACAACACTGTAAAGCAATTATCCTCCAATTAAAAATAAATAAATTAAATGTTAATCCCCTGAAACGCTTGACGAAACCCAGACTATGGCTCACCCCCAGGGTTTTGGAGTCAGTGAGGCCTAAGAATTTGTCTTTTCAACAAGGGGATGCTGAGGGTGCTGATCAGGGACCCCACAATGTGAACCCATACCCTAGACTGAATGCCAAAGGCTTGGCTTCTTCCCCTGTCTCCATTTCTGTCTAGCTTGGGATCCTTCACTCCCCCTCTCAGGGCCTCAGTTTCTCCATCTGTACATGTGAGTATATGTGTGTAGTGAGACAGACTCCTTACGACCCTGGGGTCTCTGCTCTGCCTTTGGAGACAGCTCAGGACCTCCCACGTGGCCTGTAACATCAGAGCCACCCTCTGTGCACGTCTCAGCCCTCTTGGGCTGAACTGACTCAAAGCAGAGAAAGATCACGAAAGGACCTGCATCATTTCAGAACCCCCCACTTATAGTGAACCACATGTCCCAGGAGATGGCAGCCCCCCCAGTCAGTGTGGGGGTCCTTGCATCTCCGCATATACTCACCTAGTGGTCCCTACCTCTTCTTGCAGACCTCCACTAACAGGGAGCTCACTCTCTCCCATGGCAGGGCACTTCTGTTTTTGTTTGTTTCTAGTACAAGTTCAAATCTGCTTCCCCATGACGGATTCTCTTGACCACCCCCTCCTGGGTCTCAGTTTTCCCAAAGGTCCCTTTCATCTTTGCTATTATAATACCTCCACTGGAAGTCTCTACCACTCATTGTTGGGGGACCTTAGGAAAGCCAGTGTAAGCTCTGAGCCAGCGTTTCCCCCTCTGCAGAATGAGCAAAAATGAGATAAAGAGGTGAGAATCCAGAGTTCAGTATAATGTAAAATGCTCTAATTACTATTGTTGGGCAAGTGGCTCTGCCTGGAGTTTGGCTGGGAATCCCATTTCTGGGTGAGTTGACTTTTGCTGAGGCCTTTCTGTCTGCAAGTGAGAATGACCAGCCCCCTTCCTGATTATGCGGCATTTTGAGGAGCATGCTCCTCTCTGCTGGGACTTGCGCCTGACCCCCTTGGAATCTGTGGCTGGTGCTTTGGAGCAGCCCTCCAGCAGGTCTTCTTCCAGGAGTGCTGGAGGCCAAGGCCTCGGGTGTCCGCTGATGGGAGGCTGCACACAGTGGCGTGAGTGGGTAGCTCCACTTCCCTGAGCAGCAGGTTAGCACCTTGGGCCTGGCCCAGGATCTCACCAGTGTCTCAGCCTGGCAGCAGGTCCAACAGAAACTCCACCTTCCTCTGTGTACTGCCAGGATCCTACTTACAGGCAGCAGAGATACACACAGACTGAGCAGAAATAGGATCTACTGAATGGACCCTGGCATCACAGAATCTCTGGGAAGGACTAGAAAACACAGATTGTAGGCCAAGCCGCCAAGCCACCATGCCCCCAGATCCATCTGGGGAGCTCATTGCCACAGAGCACAAGAGGTCACCCAGCGCTCTGCCCCCAGGCCAGAGAACTGTGCGTCCTTGCCTACTGCCCACGCCACCCTAGACACCCATGTAACTGCCCTGTGGCCCCTGCCCACCCCCAGAATGGCGATCCTGGAGTCTTGCTAATGTGCCTCATGGTCCACCTCAAAGGCAGCTAATGGGTCTGTGCCTGAGCTGCAAGGGAGGATAGGAAAGTGACAAGCTGGAGTCTTTAGCTTCTGTCATAGTGGATAGGCTCTGCCTTCCACCAAGAGTGGGAAGTTTTCCAAATACAGAAAGAGGGTTCAGATCTGGGTCAGGAAAAACATGCTAGTGGCCACTCCCATTCAGTGCAACCCATCTTTGGCAAGCATTAACATGCAGCAAGGTCACAGGCAGGGTGCAGATAAAAATAACAGCTCATCCTGAGCACGTGCTATCTGCCAGTTGTTCTTCGGAGGGCTTGTCATGNAGGGTTCAGATCTGGGTCAGGAAAAACATGCTAGTGGCCACTCCCATTCAGTGCAACCCATCTTTGGCAAGCATTAACATGCAGCAAGGTCACAGGCAGGGTGCAGATAAAAATAACAGCTCATCCTGAGCACGTGCTATCTGCCAGTTGTTCTTCGGAGGGCTTGTCATGGAGCATCTCATCAAGGCCTCTCAGTATCCTAAAAGAAAAATACTTATTATTATTATAACCTTTCCCCTATATCACCAACAGAACAGAACCAGAGAGGCTGCCCAGCTAGTGAAAAGCAGATTCCAAGCAGGAGCTCCGATGTTTGGCTCCTGGGCTCGCGTTGCAGGTCCTCAATGCTCTTCCCCTCAGTCACACGTGGGAGACCCAGCCGCCATCCTCAGGGCACAGGAGAAGCACATCGCTGAGTACAAGGCAATGGACAGGAACCGCTGAACAGCCAGGGACTTGAGTAGGGAGAGTGTTGGGTTGCTGTGCAGATTTAATAACGTGGGGGATGTACAATGACCAGTGCGGGTCACGGCACACAGAAAGTCTTTTTACAAGTGCCAGCTGCTATCATCACCGTCATCATCAGTATCATCTTCCTCATCACTGCCACTCTCATAACCCTCATCACCTCCACCACCACTGATGCCTTTGTTTATCCTGGCCCTTCCTCCTGGACGGCTCTTTGCTTCTTTCTCATTTACAAAGGGGAGTAAGCGAACGAGAGTCCGTCTTGTCCTCCACAGCCCGGCTCAGACGCAGCCTCCTCCATAGCCTCCCTGGCGCCCATGGGCAAGGACCGCAGGAAGCCTCCAGTGCCCCTGCCTGCCGTGTGCATGTGTACGTGTGTGTCCTCTTCTCTCGTGCACCAAACTACAAAACTCTCCGTTTCACCAGCCCCTGCTTCCCTCTCACAATGTCTTTACTCCCCTGCATCTACTCCGACTCCTCTGAGCCACTTTCTGGGTAACCTGGCCTAGAGCACAAATGATCAAACAGGAAACACTCGGGCTCCTGAAAGAGTGCTGGGGTTACCCTCTCCCTGGCCCCCTGCAGCTGCCTCATAACCTACATCCTTTCCCAAAGTCAGCATCTACCAAGTTTAATGCACACAGCCGTTCCTCTCCTATCCTCAATGAAGGCACAGACCAGACGCCTCACATCTGATCTCGAGTCTGGGTTCTGTCACTTTGGGGGCATGTGTTTCCTGAAGAAGTCACTGTCTCTTTGGGGGCCTGAGTTGCCCCTCCATCCGCAGGTTGTGTAGATGCAGGGATGGAAGAGCTCCCTGTCCTCTTCTGAGTCTCAGTGTAGGTAGGAGAGGGGTTTGGGCCTTGCTCACATAGAAGGCTCCTCCCTTCTAAACTATAGTTGTTGTGTGGTGGGAAGAGGGTCCTTTAAGGCGGCTTTGCACAGACCAGGCCTTCTTCTTGCCCACAACACTAGCAACAGTCTCTCCTCTGTTTGGCAGTGGCTGGTGGGACTGGGGACTGAGGCAGGCCCCATGCAAGGGGCACTTGGCCCTCTGTTACCTGAAAGGCTCAGAGCAACGGGCTCCCAGCTCTGTTGCCTCAGCTGAGAGCCTCAGAGTTCTTGGCCCAAGACCCAAGGGGAGGGATATTTACGGTTTAATAACTGGCCTATTGATTCTCATTTATTTGCCGCCAACGGGGCTTTACTGAGGAAGTGAAGGCGAAAGGGCTGTGTTTGTAAATAAGTCTCCAGTTGGCCCCATCACTCAGCCTGCCGGGCTTGCTTCTGGTCATAAAGGTGAGCTGGGTTAATCTGGACCGTGCTCTCTGCTTAGCCAAGCCCTGACATGTAGCCGCAGGGACACCAGCGGGGGGCCAGCCCGTGGGGCCCTCCTGAGCCCACATCCCTTCCCTGTACTCTTCACGGATAGCAGTGTACTTCCATATCTGTCGTCTTTTTTGACTGTCTCCTTTGAAGGAAGAAGAGAAGGCTTAGTAACCCATTTAACAGATGAGAGCACTGAGACGGGTAGAGATTATAGATTTTATTGGAGGACCCTGCTAGGAAAGGGTGGGTGAGGCAGGATTGCAACTTGAGCAGTGTTGGCTGCCTGACTTTGTAGTTAGCTATTTCTGTGTAACAAAGTAGCCCAATGTTTAGTAGCTTAAAATAAGAACTGTTATTTCTCGTGAGTTCCTGGGTCTCAGGAGTCTCTGAATTTGGCTGATTTAAACTAGGCTTGACCGACGTGGCTGGGCTCAGACTGTGGTGAGTAGGAGGATGCTCTTGGACCACTTCTGTAGACAGATCACCTGGGTTCCGTGTGTCTCTCACCTCCCTCCTGAAGGCTGGCCTGGGTTTGATCTCACATGGGTGGCAGGAGTCCAGGAGAGAGGAAGCAGGGCCAAATGAACATTTTAGCCAACCTTGGCTTGTATCCAGTTTGCTACCACCCCACTGCCCAGAGCAGATCACTGTTGGAGAGCACTACTTAAAGCCGTGGATACAGCACAGTATGACAATCTCAGGCCATTGACACCATCAGTCTGCCACACTGGCCCAAGAACGCTGCACTCTCCACAATTTTCCAGCATTCTGCCTTTCCCTTGCAAAGAACTGAAGCCCCGAACAAGGAGGGAATCTTGTCTTTCTCCAAAGCTGGGNCCAGAGCAGATCACTGTTGGAGAGCACTACTTAAAGCCGTGGATACAGCACAGTATGACAATCTCAGGCCATTGACACCATCAGTCTGCCACACTGGCCCAAGAACGCTGCACTCTCCACAATTTTCCAGCATTCTGCCTTTCCCTTGCAAAGAACTGAAGCCCTGAACAAGGAGGGAATCTTGTCTTTCTCCAAAGCTGGGTAGCAGGGTCAACTCTCTTGAGAAGCATGAGCTTGGTCTGGGTGACACCAGAGTACAGAACTGAGACCTAAAGATTTGGACTTAAAACACGGGGTCGGGGAGATGGTTTGCCAAGGACTGAGGCTGTCCCACAATAGAAATGGCGCCTTAGAGTGGTAGTGAGCTCCCCATCACCCAGAGTATGTAAGCACAGATCAGACGCTGACTGCGTGGTTGCAGGAGGGATTCTGCCTGCAATTAGACTGGATGCAGGCCAGGAAAGCTCCAAGCTTCCTTCTGTCTTCACAAATAGAAGAGTGGGCCGACCGCTGCTGACCCAGAGCTGCGGAATGCTGCTCTCCAACCTCTTCTGTCTCTCCCAGTCTGGCCCCGTGCACAGGGGATCTCAAATGCAAGTCCAGGACAGAGCTTCTAACAGAGAGCGAAAAAATCACAAGAAACTGAGAAATCTCCCCTCCAGCTCCATGGAAAAGACGGGAGAGGGGAGCCTGGAACAGAAAGTCCCCAGCCAGCCCCAAGGAGGTGGTCTGGCAAAGGAAGAATGTGGATTCTGGCACCAGACACACCTGGTCNAGAAACTGAGAAATCTCCCCTCCAGCTCCATGGAAAAGACGGGAGAGGGGAGCCTGGAACAGAAAGTCCCCAGCCAGCCCCAAGGAGGTGGTCTGGCAAAGGAAGAATGTGGATTCTGGCACCAGACACACCTGGTCAGAGTCGACCTCAGGTCAATGCTTATTTCTTCCAGCCTCACGCCGGCATCTATAAAGGGATAATGCTGCCGTGCGGGATGGTTTTGAGGTTTACATGAGACAATGCACGTGAAACTTCCATGAAAGTGAAACAGAGATTCGGAGACAACATTTTTTCTTTTCTTTTGGGGTCACAGCAGATAACAGCAAAAGCTGACATGAAATCTGTGGTCCCTCAGGCCTACTGTAACCCCTTGCCCCTGCTCCTCCCTGCTCATCCAGAGGGGCAGCTCCGACTTCTGGGTCTGGGTGGGAGGATGTGGAATCCCCACGGGAAGGGCAGGGCCAGGTCAAGGGAAGAGGGCCACTGGTTAGGACACCCCCTCGCACACCTTCCACCCCCCATCGGGTGATCATAACAGGAATGACTGAGCAGCAGGCCCAGGGCTGCCTGGAACAGCTCACCAGCCGCCTGCCCCCTCCTCCAATTCCGGCCTCCGGGAAGCGCCCCTTCTCTGTGGCAGGAACCTCATTAATGGACAGAGAGGAGGGAGGGGAAGGAGAGGGTAGGCAATTGACGGCCTTTTCCACTTTCCGGAGCCTTGGGGGGTTTCTCAGCTAAGAATAGCAACAGAACCTCGCCTTCGGACTGAGCCTCCGAGCTCTTCCCAAGCCTGCTGGCTCTGAGTGCAGCCGGCTTGAGGCAGAGGGGCGCAGCTGTCCTGCAGCGGCCTTGCCGGCCTGCCGCCTGTCCACAGTCAGCCCCCCGCCCACCAGCACCGGCGGTGAGGGACAGACACGGGGAGTGTGCGGCCGGCAGACTCGAGGGTTAGCTGACACACACCGACTGACGGTGGAAGCCTGTCTCAGGGACTCACTGACTGGGTGGCCGAGCAGTTAATTGACTGATGGATACGACACCTGACTGATAGACCCATGGGTTGCCTGACTGACTCTCTGCACTGACAAACTGACCACCTGACTAGTCTGCCTGACAGACTCAGGGATTCCCTGACTAAACACTGTCTCCCCAGCTAACTGGCTGACAGAGAATGCCTGTCTGACAGCCTGTTTGCCGGGCCGATCATCTTATCACTGACTAACTCTCACTCACTGATATTACGATTGACCAACTAGACAGATTTAACAATCGACCTGCCGATGCCTGGCCACTCGCCCTATGGGCCTGTCACACTAACCTTCACAGCAACAGGCAGCAGACAACGGACTGGTGGACAGTCAGTCTGACCAAGTCAAGACTAACTGACCGCCTGACGGAACGACAACGATGAAAGCTCGATTTGCCGGCTGACTCTAAAGCATGCAGACTCACTCAGTGACAGCCAGCCTGACTCGCCGGCTTGACGTACTGACCCACAGCTTGACAACTGTGCTGCTGCCTGGTAGACCCCAGCTCTGACAGCAAGCTAGCTGGTTGATCATCAACACAGTCCTGGCCCGCTGTGCTAACTGACAGGCTGACAGGCTTCCTGGCTATTGGGGTAGGGCATTTTTAGGAAACCTTTTGGGTTCCTTGCTCTTTCTCCTCTATGGCCCCTTATCTTCCAGCTCAGCTTTTTCACCNCTGTGCTGCTGCCTGGTAGACCCCAGCTCTGACAGCAAGCTAGCTGGTTGATCATCAACACAGTCCTGGCCCGCTGTGCTAACTGACAGGCTGACAGGCTTCCTGGCTATTGGGGTAGGGCATTTTTAGGAAACCTTTTGGGTTCCTTGCGCTTTCTCCTCTCTGGCCCCTTATCTTCCAGCTCAGCTTTTTCACCTCACATTCTTTTTAAATTTTATTTTATAGGCTTTTTTTATGCTATTTTATTCCATAAAAAGGAATGAAAAAAAAAAGTATATCTGTGTTTCACAGAGTTGGAATAGTGGCCCTCCACCTGCTGCAAAACACAGCTACTGGGAGCTTTTGGTGAATGTCCATGCCTGGGCTGCTCCCCCAGAGATGCTAAGCTAACTGGCCTAGCATCCCTGCTTTTTTCTCCTCTCAGCTTTATTGAGATGTAATTGACAAATAAGAATTGTAACTATTTAAGGTGTATATTTTAAGCTACCCATTAGAGATGTGGATCGCCCCTACTTTTCTCCTCCACAGAACTTACCTATAACAAAGCCTTGATGGTGTACATTGTTCAGACTTACGGTTGAAATGCGTTCCTCGTAGGTTCCTAAGGGGTAGGTTTTGTGTAGAAGCTAATGCGGGAGACCTGGGTTTGATTCCTGGGTGGGGAAGATCCACCTGGAGAAGTAAATGGCAACCCACTCCAGTCTTCTTGCCTGGAGATTATTGTGGACAGAGGAGCCTGGCAGGCTACAGTCCCGGGGGGTCGCCTAGAGCCAGCCACGACTGAGCAACTAAGCACACGGCACAGGGTGTGTGTGACACACATATGGATTGTGAAATAATTATCATAATCAGCCCAATTAACATCTCTATCACTTATCGTAGCTACCCCTTGCGTGTGTGGTGAGCACATGTAAGATTCACTCTCTAAGCAAATTGCAAGTATACAATGCAGTAATACTAACCATAGTCACCATGCAATCCATCAGAACTTGAGAACCTGTCCATCCTGCATGAGTGAACTTTGTACGCCTTGACAAACGTCTCCCTGTTCCCCTCTCCTCCTAGCCTTTGGTAACCATCCTTCTATTCTGTTTTTATGAGGTGCACTTTTTAAGATTCCACATGTAAACAAGATCGTACATTATACTGTCTTTCTGTGTTTGGCTTATTTTACTTAGTATAATGTTCTTCAAGTTCATCCCTGTTGTTTCAAATGGCAAGATTTCCTTTTTTTAAAAAAAGCTGAATAATATTCCACCATATAGGTATACTATAGATCGCACTTTCTTTATCCACTTACCTGTCAATAGAAACCTCACCTGTTTGCATGCCTGGGCTACTGTGGACAATGCTGCAATGAACATGGGGGTGCAGTTATCCCTTGGAGATCCTGATAGTATTTTCTCTGGATGCATAATCAGAAGCAGGATTGCTGGATCATATGGTAGCTCTATCTTTACTGTTTCGAGGTAACTCCATGCTGTTTTCTATAATGGCTATGCCAATTTACATCAATGCTTTGGAGAAGCACCCCCCCATCCCCAGAGTGAGTCTAGTACTGTGGCAGGGTCACGTGTGCCTGGGCTAGGCCATCACGGTTACTTGGCTTAGCTTCCATACCTGCAGCGTTAGCCTCCTCGGGAGCTTGTAGGAAACGCAGACCCTCAGCCCCCACAAGAAACCCTCTGAATGAGAATCCACTCATCCATTTTCGTACTGAAATGGACACTCAGCTTGTTTCCTGTTGCTGTTATTCGGAGTTGTTGTTGGATGGCCTGTGGCTTGCTCCTGCACTCAGCCATTTCTTCCAGCGCACTTGTGCCAGATTTTCTCTGTGGGGTTGGTAGCCAGTGGGAGTGCTGGATAGCCAGTATTCCTGGCTTGTTCAGTAGTGTCAGATGCCCTGCTTACCCTCTCCCTCCGCCCACAGCTTCTCCTCCTCTACACCCGCCTCCTTCTTCCCCAGGGAGCAGAACAGCAGAGCCTCTTCTGTAGGGGCTGCTTCCTACACTGGGGCCACCATGTTTCCCTGAGGTCAGGCATCTGGGATGTCTTTCACCCGCTGCCTCTTCTCTTCCCTTCTCTTCTGTCTCGGCAGCCCAGGAGGCTCGGGACAAGGCAAGTCTGGATTTTCCTGACTCCAGCCTGGCCTCAGGCAGAAGGACTACCAGGAGTTTGAGGGACTTGGGGGCTGAAAAGAGAAGAAATCAGGCTTTCCTGATGGCTCAGTGTTAAAGAATCCACTTACAATGCAGGAGCTGAAGGAGACATGGGTTGATCCCCGGGTTGGGAAGATCCCCTGGAGGAGGAAATGGCAACACACTTCAGTATTCTTGCCTGGGGAATCCCATGGAAAGAAGAGCCTGGCGGGCTACAGTCCAAAGGGTCACCAAGAGTCAGACATGACTGAGCAACTGAGCCTGCACGCAAGAGAGAAAGTCAGGTCAGGGCTCTCCAGAGAAGCTGAATGTATAGGGTATATAGACATAGTTACAAGAAGAGAGGAAGTGGCTCATGTGGTCATGGAGACCGGGAAGTCCCACAGTCTGCTGCCTGAAAATCAGGAAACCAGGAGAGCTGGTGGTGTGATCCTGAGGTCTGAGAAGGGGAATGCTAGTGTAAGGCCCAAAGTCTGAAGGCCTGGGAACCAGGAACTCTTGATATCCAAGGGCAGGAAAGATGGACATCCCAGCTCAAGGAAAGAGAGACAAAATTCATAATTTCTCCACGTTTTTTTGTTGTTGTTCTGTGTGTGCCCTCAACAGTTTGGATGATGTCTGCTCATATTAGAGAGGGTGATCTTCTTTCCACAGTCTCCTGATTCAAATGCTAATCTCCTCTGTAAACATACTGAGGGATGCCCCAGAAACACTGTTTCACCAGCTATCTGAGCATCTCTTAGCCAGTCAGGTTGACATAAAATTAAGTGTCGCAAGTGCATAACCCCGAAGGCCAGTAGCACAAGTTTATTGCAGGTACTTGACCAGGGCTGCTGGAGAAGGGAAGCCCTTCACAGCCTGAGACCCTTGAAACTTTGTGGCAAGGGGACCGTCACTCAGAGCGGGAGAGAACAAGGGGACTCCAGGGGAGAAAGAGAGACGAGAAGGGGGCTTCTGTGTCGGGATGTGTCGCTCTGGAGCATACCAGAGAGTCTCTGGGTCAGAGAGCTCTGTAACAGCTGCGGGGTGAGGTTTTGTGAGGACAAAGCTCGTTAGACAGGGCCTCAACAGTTAAATCTCTGATCATTTGGGCTATTTTTTAAACTATTGGATGGGTAACAATTTGAGATCAGGGCTGGAAGGCTTTTGAGTTAACAAGTCTCAGCCGGCAGTGAAGAGATAGATAACCTAGGGGCCAATCCACAGAGGTCATCTTTGGTTCATTTATATACATGTATATATAACAAGGACACCAGGAGACAGAGGCAGATGAAGGGCTCTTTCAGTCTAGAACCACAGGCCCGACCAGGTTCAGGGTGAGTCGGAGATGAGTCACACAGCCTGGCAAGCCTCTATTGGCACTGCTGTAAAAATAGCTTATAAGAAGCAGCATGTACAGTATTCCCTCCATTTGCTGCAAACACCTCCTAGGCACTAGGCCCTGTGCTGGTTCCCGTGTCTGCCTCCTGAGGCCCTGGAACCACTGGGCACTATCCAGGGTTGCAGCCAGAGCCTGGAAGGGCTTTACCAGCCTCAGCCTATCTACAGCCCCTCAAAACCTCTCCTGGCCTCCTCTCACTTACAAGCCACAATCTTCTCAAGTGTTGTCCATGCAAATGCCCTTTCCAGAGAGGCATCCAGGCAGAAAGGGAAGGAAATATTGGGCTCAGTTGTCCAATGTTAGCAACAGCAACCATGAGTGGAGCATTTCCGGCATACCAGACACCCCATCAAGCATTTCCTCCCAACATTGTCTCCACAACAAACTTCAGTTGAGTTANGCCCCTCAAAACCTCTCCTGGCCTCCTCTCACTTACAAGCCACAATCTTCTCAAGTGTTGTCCATGCAAAGGCCCTTTCCAGAGAGGCATCCAGGCAGAAAGGGAAGGAAATATTGGGCTCAGTTGTCCAATGTTAGCAGCAGCAACCATGAGTGGAGCATTTCCGGCATAACAGACACCCCATCAAGCATTTCCTCCCAACATTGTCTCCCTTTGTCTCCACAACAAACTTCAGTTGAGTTAGGCCCTATTCTATGCATGTACAGGGACATGTGTGTGTCCATACACAGAAGGTATGTGTGCAGTTGTGCACCTTGATTTTTTTTCTCAACAGTATACCATGTAGATTATTCCATTTCATTACATATAGAGCATTCCAGTGTATGGCTGTACTATAATTTCTCAAACAAACCTCTCTTGATGGAGATTCAGACTTCTTCCAATATTCATTTTACTCAGTTCATTTTTTGCAAAAATCTCTAGAGGCTGAACCTCAGGATCACTTTACGTAACGCAAGGAATGGAAGCCACTGGGCGGGGATGCAGGTGGGAGGGAAATTTAGATTGTGATCCTTGGAGGAGGAAGGGATGAGAAGGAGAGGGGCCTGGGAAGGGAGAGAGGAGGGAGAGCTGGTGGAGCAGTCCCCTTTCTGGAGGCACCAGGGAGGAGCCAAGGCTGGGCAGAGCTGTGGGCTGCATCCCCAGGGATGTTCTTGGGCTGTGCAGGGAGCGGCATCGAGGAAGCAGTGGTGGAAGGTATTTGTCCTGCGTGGGTCTCCATCTTCTCAACGTCTGCTCCAAATTGCCCTGCTTTACCTCTCACTGTACCGTCTCCCTCTGCCCCTGCTGCCCTCAGCCTGGGGAAATCCAGTCAGAATTAATAAAAGCAGCAGATTGCTTAGAGACAAAGGGCGAGGGATGGGGAAGGTTTGGGGGCCTGATATTTCCCTCATGTGCAATAATCTGGTGGCAAGATCTTTTCCTCTTTTCTGGAGCCTTTATTAGTACTAGCTTCTAATGCATAATTACCTGGCAAGCCCAGGGGTCTAATACTCGGGCCCCGCCCCCTCGCCTCTCCCCTGGGCCAGACTACCTGTTCCCCAGGGTCCTAGGAGGGCAGAGATGCAGGTGGAGGAGGCAGGGCTGGTTCTACTCACACAAGTGGGGCCATTCTGATTGTCTGCGCTCCTGAGCTTCTAGCCTCCCACTGACCTTGAGCATTTCACTGCTGCCCACAACCCCAGAGGGCCAGAGTCTGCTGGGATCCATGGGGTCCAGGCCACGGGAGAAGTCAGCGTCAGACTCAGCTGGGCTACTCATCCCTTTCAGTCCTCTTGGCTGCTGAAGTGGTCATCGTCTGGTCATGGGGTTGTGACCAGCCCAGCTTAGGGGTGGCTGTGAGCTCTGACTGGCCCACCTGCCTGCAGGGAAACTGCTACCACATCCTCCTGACTCTGACCACTAGAAGCCCCTCAGACCTGGGAAAGGGCGGGGGAACAGGTGGGTACTGTCCTCTCCTCTGGTGATAGAAAGCTTGTTCCTCTAGACCAAGCTTCAGCTCTGCTGAGGAGTTGTTCTGAGGTGATGGGCTTGGTTGGTTTTGGCAACTGACTTGCCAACTCTGGCCTCAGTTTCCCTGGGAGGACAATAAGGATGCCATCTGGGACTCCTCACCTGCTGCTTTATATTCTGAGTCTGGTGCAGGTGTCAGGAGTGCCAGAATTCGGGGAAGCAAAGTCTGAGTACGTGAAAGACCAGGGACAGGACGGTTTTGAGAACCCCACTTCCCTGGATCCCAACATTCATTGCCAGGAGCTACCCTGGCTGAGTTCTGGCTTGAAGCAGGGTAAATAGAAGTTTGCACCTCATTATTCCCTCCCTCCCAGCAAGTTCCCTCCTGCCACAGGGCTTTTGCACATGCTGCTCTCCCCACCAGGACTGATCTTCTCTTCACCCGTTTTTCCTACTCTTTTAGAACTCAGACCAAGAATCGTTTCTTCCAGGAAGCCTTCCCTGACTTCCCCATTGAAGTCAAATTCATGGTGGCCCGTATGTTTCTTTTCACAGTAATTCTGAGTCAATAAAATCAAGGGCACAAAAAGATGACTGTATTTTTCTGTTCAGTTCAGTTCAGTCACTCAGTCGTGTCCAACTCCTTACGACCCCATGAATCACAGCACACCAGGCCTCCCTGTCCATCACCAACTCCTGGAGTTCACTCAGACTCACATCCATCGAGTCAGTGATGCCATTCAGCCATCTCATCCTCTGTCGTCCCCTTCTCCTCCTGCCCCCAATCCCTCCCAGCATCAGAGTCTTTTCCAATGAGTCAACTCTTCACATGAGGTGGCCAAAGTACTGGAGCTTCAGCTTTAGCATCATTCCTTCCAAAGAAATCCCAGGGCTGATCTCCTTCAGAGTGGACTGATTGGATCTCCTTGCAGTCCAAGGGACTCTCAAGAGTCTTCTCCAACACCACAGTTCAAAAGCATCAATTCTTTGGCGCTCAGCCTTCTTCACAGTCCAACTCTCACATCCATACATGACCACANTTCAGCTTTAGCATCATTCCTTCCAAAGAAATCCCAGGGCTGATCTCCTTCAGAGTGGACTGATTGGATCTCCTTGCAGTCCAAGGGACTCTCAAGAGTCTTCTCCAACACCACAGTTCAAAAGCATCAATTCTTTGGCGCTCAGCCTTCTTCACAGTCCAACTCTCACATCCATACATGACCACAGGAAAAACCATAGCCTTGACTAGACGGACTTTAGTCAGCAAAGTAATGTCTCTGCTTTTGAATATGCTATCCAGGTTGGTCATAACTTTGCTTCCAAGGAGTAAGCGTCTTTTAATTTCATGGCTGCAATCACCATCTGCAGTGATTTTGGAGACCCAAGAAAATAAAGTCTGACACTGTTTCCCCATCTATTTCCCATGAAGTGATGGGACCAAATGCCATGATCTTCGTTTTCTGAATGTTGAGCTTTAAGCCAACTTTTTCACTCTCCTCTTTCATCAAGAGGCTTTTTAGTTCCTCTTCACTTTCTGCCATAAGGGTGGTGTCATCTGCATATCTGAGGTTATTGAGATTTCTCCCAGCAATCTTGATTCCAGCTTGTGTTTCTTCCAGTCCAGCATTTCTCATGATGTTTTCCACACAAGTCCCCATCCTACCAGGAATCTGAAATGTAACATGGAAGTTCAGGATGATTTGTTTGCCCTTCTGTTCTGTCAAAATCCAGCAACGGCCTTGGGATGGGGGAATGGAGGGTGGGTCTGCCAATGCTCCAAGGTCAGAGAAGGACTGTCATCTGTCCACCTGTCACGTCTTCATTCCAGTGCCATCTCAGCCTCTGCCACCCCAACCATGGTTATTACATCACAGCAGCCAGACCCCATGACTCTTGCAAGGACCCTGCCACTCCCCACACTGCCCTGGATACTCCATACAGGCATTGATTCTGCTCCCATGCAATGCCAGGCAGAGGAAGACTCGGGGGTCCCACCAGGAGGCCGGGGGTGGGGAGGGCAGGTACAGGTCCTCTCTGCCCTGTGAGTTCCCACTCGGGGTGGGGGTAAGAGAGACAGGAAAGCAGAAGCAGGACCTGTCTCAGGGACCCACCAGTTCCTGTCTCTCCTCCCCTCCTCCTTGCCAGGCGTGGAGACTCTTGGTGGAATCCAGGGAGAGGGTGGGGCACCATCTAGCAAAGGTCTCAGCTACGCCTATAATTTGCTGCTTCTGCCCCAAGTTTTTCAGGAACTGACTTTGTTCTGTTGCATCATCTTGGTGTTTGGGGAGGGAAGGGGAAACCAGAAACACGAGAGAGAGAGATCAGCCATATTAAGCACACGAGAGGCAGAACAAATAGCTTAGTGATTACAGTAAGTGGGGCTGCTGGAGTCAGATGGCCTGGGTGCAAATCCTGCTCTGCTGCCTGCCAGCTGTGCAACCTCAGGCAAGTTACTCCACCTCTTTGGTCTTCTGTTTCCTCTTACATAGACAAAGATATGGACGGTGATTGCCATAGGCACGCTTAAACAAGGCAATACATACGAAGAGCTTGGCACAGTGTCTGGCATGTAGGAAACCCTCAGAAATCATTGTTATTCCCTTAAAAACTGTCCCCAGATCCCCTAGCTAAAACTCCAGTGTTTGATGAGTATTTGATTAATGTCTGTCTCTCTTGTGTCTTGTCACGCTGCAGGCTCCAACAGGGTAGGGACAGGGTTGCTTGCTGGATTGCTTGCTGGTCCAGGGGTCATAACTGTGCAGCCTCAGTGCCAACAGTCTGTGGATCTTGCTGTTCCTATCTGCATCCCTGCCAGCTCTGCACACGACTGACCATGACTTTGCCCATCTGTCCTGCTCGTGCCTCTTACAGGAAGCTTTCCCTGATGCTCTCATTTAGATAAATCTTCCCCCACTAACACCCACCCCAGGTCCCCATAGCCCCATTGAGAGTATGGCTCCACCTTCCACACTCAGAAAGAGTCCCTTGAGATTAGGAACCCTGTCCAGATCACCACTGTCTCCCAGACTGAGCCCAGCTGAGGGGCTCCAGGTAAAGCTGACCTCACGTCTGTTTGGTTTGTTTGAGCCCCACAGCAGCTCAGAGAAGAAGACAAAGCAGATCTTATCCCCATGTTGTTGGTGGAACTAGTGCTCAGGGAGATTAAGTGACTCTCTCAGTGTCACACAGGTGGGGCAGGGGTGGTGAGGGGGATTGGGTCTGGGGGTTGGGCTGAATTCCTGGGGGTCTACCTTGTGCACATGTCCCTCACCCCTCACCTTCCTCAGCCTTCACCATGAAGGCAATCAGACACTGAAGACCCAGGGACGAGAAGGGACTCATCAAGGCCCCACAGCAAGCCTGAGCCAGAGCCCTGGGCTTGGGGCCACCAGGAGTCAGGAGTCAGGAGTCCCAAAGGCTCTTGTCTCTGAGATCATGGTCTCAGGGTCCTGTCTGGACCTTCCCTGTTTGGGCAACCAGGAGCCAGGATGCGAAGTTTCAAGCCAGAACGTCAGTCCCACAAGGATCCAGGCCACCGGATCTTTGCCACTGGACTGAAAGATAGCTCACGCTGCCTGCTGGCTGGGCTGACCTAGATCAGCAGACCATAACTCGCTCCAATAAAAATTATCTAAACTCACCAGCCACTGCCTGCCCAGTCCCCTAAGCACAGCCACTGAGCCCCACTTGGGCCCAGGCCCTCAACTTGGCAGGAGCTGGGGATACAAAGAGAAAGAAGCACCTTGGGCGGGGTCCATGGCCTGAAATGGGAGGCACACCTTTCCTGTCCCTCCTGGAGCCAGGAAGCTGTCATCTAGTCTCCCTTTATCCTCCCAGTAACCAGAAGGTGTATATTATTGGTCTTATTTTTCTGAGAACAAACTTAATGCTCAGAGAGGTAAAGTGATTCACCTCAGCTCACATAGCAAGCAAAGGGCAAGAGCGATGCTCGTGTGTCTGACCCCACAGTGGGCGCTGCTTTCATGGTCTGCACTGTGCCTCTGAATGTTCTGGAAGTCCTGCTTAGGCCCCCTTTCCCCAGGTCTGATAAGGGACCTCCCACGTGTGCTGGATATTTGTTGAGTAAGGAATGCACAAATGAACGAGCAGATGGTGGGAACTCTGGGCCCAGTGGTGGGTGGGGTGATTCTAGGAAATAGACTGTAGTCAGCTGGGCTGCTTCGCAGTGAAGGTCACCCAATAAACTCACCGTCTACAGATGTCAAGGCAGAGGCTGTGCCCAACACTTCCAGCAGATGGCTGGCAAATACTTACTTGCATACCTCCCGTGATGGGGAATTCCTTCCCAACTCACTCACAAGCAGCTCATTTTATCCTGGACACAGACAGTATGGGAGGTCTTATTTAGCTCAAGCTGAAACCAGCCTCCTTGTCAATTCCATCCCGTGCCCTTAGCTTTGCCCTTGAGCCACCCTGAACGTAGCTGTCCCTTCTCCCACACACCGTCCTTCAGTTGGGTGAAGAGCTTGTGTTCTGGGCCCGAGTGCGTGAGTATGGTTTCTGTATTGAACACTTCCTAGAAGAGTGGCCTTAAGTCAGTTCTCTTTCCTCAATAAGCCTCAGTTTCATCTCCCACAAAATGCATATTTTTACAAAAGACTCTTCAAAGAATGTTCCAGGCCCAGGAGCTCCTCAATAGCAGATTTCTAGGCTTCCCCAGCGGCACAGCAGATAGGAACCCGCCTGCCAGTGCAGGGGACATGGGTTTTATCCCTAGACCAGGAAGACTACCTGCTGCAGAACAATTAGGCCTGTGTGCCACAGCTCCTGAAGCCTGTGCACCCAGAGCCTATGCTCCGCCGCAAGAGAAGCCACCACAGTGAGAAGCCCATGCACTGCCATGAAGCGTAGCCGCCACTCGTGGCAACTGGAGAAAGCCCACACAAAGCAATGAAGACCCAGCGCGGCCAAAAGTACAAAGTGTAACTTAAAAAAAAGTACCAGATTCCTTCCCTATATGTAAGAGGGAGTGGCAGAAGCTGGCCTCGGCCTACCAGTACTCTGCTACCGCTTTTGTAGAGGGCAATGGGGAGCCACGGAAGGCTTTAGAGCAAGGGCGTGGGCTGACTTGCTCTCCAGCTGTCATTTCACCAGACTCTCACTCAGGGATAGAGGGGCTCAGATGGGGCAAAAGCCCTGCGATCAGGGGCCAGAAGAAACCTTCCTGAAAGTCTGAGGGGACCCACGGCTCACTGACGTTGGCATGGCTCCTGAACAGTTGCCCTGGCAATGCCTCATGCTCCAAGGCAGCTCTGTCCTTAGTATCAGATTCTGTCTGCATTTGCTTTCTGGTGAAAGACCAAGTCATACTAACCACACCAGAATGTCCAGAATGTGTCCAGCCAGCAGCCTATGAGCCACCTCCTCCCAAGAGCCCGGAGCTGACTGACAGGCCAAGAGCCCAGCAGTGGGCAGGGCAAGGCAGGGCAGAAACCCCTTTCCAGCCTCCCAGAGAGATGCAAGACTCAGCTCCCAAGCAGATCTATCCCAGACAATCAGAGAGTGTTTTGTTCACAGGGGATCAGAAGGAAAGAGAGAGGGACCGAGGTATACATCCTCTGGCTGAAGCCAGAGTCTGGCTAGCTTGGTCTCAGTCCTAGCTTTCAGTAAGCTTTCAGCAGATTGCTTAATTTCTGTGCTTAGTTTCTGCACCTATGTTATTTCCACATCTATCACCTATATCTATCTATCTATCTGTCTGATTAAAAGCCTTTATTGATCTCAAGGGATTGTCTTTATCATCAAATAGGAGAATAGATTGAAACTGTCTAGTCCTTTACCTGAAAGCGGTGTTATAATCACTGTGCATTTGTATCTGGAGAGAGTCCCAGATAGCGTTTCAGTGAGATGTGGGGTCTTCGGGAATGCCCTCTGCTGTCTGAGCCTCAGTTTCCCTGCCTCCACAGATGCTCTCTGAGGCTCCTCCAGCTCCGAAACGCCAGGCAGCGGGCTCCTCTGTGGGAAAATGAACGTGCTGACAGGCCCTCTGAGTCTGCAATATGATCTCCTGTCCCGGGGGATGCAGGCTCCCTGCTGGCACAGCTGGTGATTAATACACCCTGAGTGGGGCTCCTGACCCGTTGTCAGGGACATCAAGGTAAGTGCCCATCGGCAGGCGGAGGGCTCCGCCGATAAATAAATAATAACAGCAGTGAAGTAATGGGATCCGGGGGGGCCTCTTAGGATAATGGAGCGACAGACGATGTGGCGTCGAGCCCCTGGGACCAGAGCTGCCGGATGAGCTGGCAGGACGGGTGGCAGGAACACGTCTGTATGCCCGTCCTAGCAATTGTCTACTGACCATGAGGGTGACAACCTCCTGGCCAGTCCCGGGTGACTCTGCAGCACAGTGGCTCACGTCACAGCCGTGAGTGCGGGCTTTGGGAGCACGCAGACCTGGTGTCCCTCTGCCTGGCTGAGCCTTGGCTGCTTCCACATTTGCACAGTGGGGTAAGGAGGGGTGGGACTGAGGTGGATTGTGAAGAGTTCACACGCACCAGTGCACCGTGAGCTCCCACTGGCGCTGGAGCCGCTGTCCCAGGAGTGATCACGCTCCGTTCGGCTCAGTGAATCCTTAACTCAAAACTACCCTGCAGACCAGGCAGGGCAGGGAAGGGGTGCGTCCTCCTTTGGGTTCAGCTGCCTGCTGGGCTCTTTGGTGGCACTGAGGAGTTAGTCTATGTCCTGAAGGATCTCACAATCAAGAGGGAGGTGAGGCAAAGAGTGAGCCTAAGTGAGAAACACTGAGACATCACTATACACTACAACATGGGCTTCCCAGATGGTGCTAGTGGTAAAGAACCTGCCTGCCAACGCAAGAGACATAAAAGACGCGGGTTCCATCCCTGGGTTGGGAAGATCCCCTGGAGGAGGGCATGGCTACCCACTCCAGCATTCTAGCCTGGAGAATCCCATGGACAGAGGAGCCTAGCAGACTACCACGAGATCGCAAAGAATTGAACACAACTGAAGCGACTTAGCATGCGCGCATATGCTACAACAACCCAATGGAAAATGCTGACAAAACCTTTTGTGTTAGTAAGGATGTGGGTCACCTGGAGATCACACACTGCTAGTGAAAATATAAGATGGTACAATCACTGCAGAAAAGGTGTGACAATTTCTCCTAAGTACAAACATATAAACTGTCCTTGACCCAGCAATTCCACCCCTAAGTGTTAGCCAAGAAAAAAGAAAGCACGTGTCTACACAGAGACTTGTACACAAACATTTATCATAACTTCCCTTAAAATGGCCAAAGCCTACAAACAGTGCAAATGCCTATTGACAGGTGAAGGGATCAATACATTGAAGTATATCTACACAATGGAATACTACAAAGCTACCGATATATGAAACACTGATTAACCTCAGAGATGTTATGCCAAGTGAAAGGATTCAGATACAAAAGAATATATATGCATGCTGTTACTTACATGGAATCCTAAAAATGGGAAATCTAGTCACTAGTGACAGAAAGTAGATCAGAGGTTGCTTTCTGAGGCCAGGTTAGGGTGAGAAGACTGCAAAGGGCCAGAGAAGACTCTCTGGGGAAATAGAAATATTCTCTATCTGGACTGTAGTATGGTTACATGAGTATATACATTTGTCAAAACTCATAGAACTCCACTTTTTTCTGAGTGTATTTTATTATATATAAATTTCACTTCCCAAAAACATGGATCAAAAACCAAATCAAAACAAAACACAAGCACCAAAACACAAAATTATCAACCAGAGTAATTCAAACAGCTGGCAGTCCCCAAAGAAAATATGACCTCAAAGAGTGGCCAACTAGAAACCCCCATGCAGGCAAACCATTTGGCATGAAGTTGGAGGCTGGCTTAGAGGCAGGGAGGGGCTGTGCCCTCTCTGAGCTGGCTAAGCCATGGTGCCATGGGGCATAGGCCCCTCCCTGAGCTCTGGTGGAGAGAAAGCCCTCCTCAGGGGCCAGTCTTCTGTTCCCTCCTCTCTAGGAGTGCTCCTCCAGACACAGACCAGTGAGCTTGGGGCTGACAATAGCCCATGCAACTTGTTTATGAAAATTCAAAAAGGCTCCTCAGCCGAGGTCTGAGCTTGCCAAGATGATGGTGCCTTTGTGCAAAGAAAAAGATCCTCCTTCCTCCAAGTAGGCTCGGCTCCTTCCCACTTAGTGCCCAGAGTGTGGACTGGGTCTTGGCCCTCACTTGCCCCTTGGTCCAGGCCTTTGTACACAGCTCTTCGTGGAGACTTTGGACTGAGCTGCCATCCTGGAAACTACTCTGTTCTGTCTGCCCTTGAGCCAGCCACTGCCTCTCTCTGGCCTCAGCTTCCACATTTGGCAAGTGGGACTAAACAGTTGTGAAGACTTAACGAAATGAGAGAAAGGAAGCTGCTTTGAAAAGCATGATGTGCGTGACAAAGGCCAGTGCCTCTCTAGCTCATTGGATGGACAGATGGATGGACTGAACAGACGGATGGACTGCTGAAAAGGTGGGTGGATGGATAGATGGATAGACAGATGACAGTTCGGTTCAGTCGATCTTTGTGTCCGACTCTTTGTGACCCCATGGACGGCAGCACGCCAGGCTTCCCTGTCCTCCACCAACTCCCGGGGTCTGCTTAAACTGACCCATTGGAAAAGACCCTGATGCTGGGAAAAGTTGAAGGCAGGAGGAGAAGGGGACAACAGAGGATGAGATGGTTGGGTGGCATCACCGACTCGATGGACATAAGTTTGGACATGGACATGAGACAGATGACAAGATAATCTCTAAATTCTATTTCCAGGTCTCTATACTGTCTGGGGCGATGAAAGGCAGAGAGAGAGATTTGGGGCCCACACACCAGTGTCTTCTGACCTCTCTTTCGGCACCCCCACCCCACCTCACTGCGACCATTCCCAAATGTCTCAATCCCTGGCTTATGGCCATTTGGACTCCAAATGGCCATGGGCAGTCCTCCTATTCAGTCAGGTGGAGTTTGGCATGTGAATTGTAGGAATTGAAGAAATAAGCCTGCTCCTCCCCTGGCTGGGGCCCCTCTTCCATGGGTAGAGGGTCCTGGCTAAGGAGTTTCCTTTTCTAGGCCCTGATCTATAATGAGATACTGATTATTCTTGCCTCTTAGTCTCTTTCTTGGATGGACAGAGATGAGACAATTAAAAGTCATGTTCCCAGCCGCCCTGGAGAGATTCAATGAATAATAACAGACTTCCAGCTGCAGTCTGGCTCAAACCTGGGGAACAGCCAGCTCCGAAAAGGCTTACAAGGGCCCAGTGGAATGACTTAATTTTCTGGAGAACAATGGCCAGGAAGGAGCAGAGGGCTGGCCCTCCCCTTAACAGGCAGGGTGCTGAGTGCCTCCTAAGGCAGGGGTGGCTACTGTTCTCCGGCCCTCCCAGCCTGCGTCTGGTGCCGGGCTGGAAGAGTACGAGCAGGGGATGCAGACAGCAGGGACTCTGTAGTCAGGCAGAGTAGGGCCACATCCCAGCTCTGGCACTGCCTGAGCTGTGCAGCCTGAGGACGAGTCTGAGCCTCTCTGACCTGCTTTTCTGCGTGTGTGAGTTGGGGTGAAGATGAAGTGACCCTCACAAGCCCACTCCACCTAAGCATAGGTGAGATGCCCTGATCTACCTGGAAGAAGCCCGTTTCATGCTTCTCAGTGTCACAGGAGGGAAACCAGAGGGGAGAAGTAGCTCACCCAAGGTCCTTGGGCCCTGGAACTCAGGTCTCAGGACTCCCCCGGCTGGAATCTTGGCCTGGTAGAGCTCCATTGCCCTTGTAGGCTCCACCCATGTGCCTGTCCTTGGGGAGCTTTCTTGAGACCCTAGACTAGATGAAATGCCTCTGCCCCATCCTCCGCGGATGCTGGGACACAGCTCACGTGAACTAAATCTTCCCTTGAACATCTGTGCTCCAGGAAACGGGGCACCCCCCAAGGGCATTTTGGAGGCACCCCAGGGCCTGTACCTAACAAATACTAACTGAACTAAACTGAACTGCTCTTTACAATGCCCCCACCCCCAGCCTTTCAGCTCCCAAGGGTTGGGGGGAGCTCCTGCTCTGGAGAGCGGGGCAGAGGAATGGTCAGAAGGGCCTGCGGGCAGGCTATGGAAGGACCACCTTCCAGGTGGAGGCAGTCACAGCCCAGCCCTAAGTCTAGCTCTGCCCAGGCTGCACTGGTCCCCACTGACCAGCCAGCTGGTGTGCTTACTGGGAAGTACAAAAATAACTGCGTGCTAGAGCGCATGGCAGCAAGGTGAAGACGGATGGAGAGCTGGGAGAGTGATGAGCTAATTAGGGGAGGTGAGTAATGAGCTCACTCCAGGTGTTTACTTAGTGAGCTGGAGTCTGGGGGCTGAGGACAGGCCCGTGCATCAGTCTCGCTGTGGCACATGGCTGAGGCACCAGGCTCCCCTGCCCCTGTCTCTACTCTGGGCTAGGGGGCCACCTTCCCGAGGGCCCTCTGGCTCGGGAAACAGGTCAGGGAACCGTGCCACCTCCTGTGGAGGCCAAGCGTCCAGGGCTCATCTCCCATCAACTCCTATCTCCTCTCTCCTTACCTCATTCCTTATCCCCTGGACCCGGGCCTCCAGGGTAAAGGAGAATTTTCTGAGCATCCAGAGTCCTTGCTTTCAGGCCCTCTGTCAGAATTCAGTCAGCAGAGCACTTGAAGGCTTGTCAGGACATACAAGCAAAACCACATCAGACCCCAGACACCTCTCATGTCAGGCAGATCAGAGCCGGTGATATCCACTTCAGAGACAGGAGAAGCTGAAGCCCAGACAGCACGTGAAGAGACTGGACACCGACCTGGATCTCCTGCCTCCCAGGCCCAAGATTCTTCCTCCTCTGAGCTCTGCTGCCACATCACCTGCCCATTTAGGGGCAGCAGTTTCCCCATTTGCACAGTAGAGGGTCTCCTGAAGGAACATCAGTTTCTCTCACCCTTCCTATCACCCACTCCTCAATGATGTGGCCTAGGAGAGGACTGTCAAGAGGGCAGGGTCACAATCATTACACAGTCCATCCAGAGCCTCTTGCCCCAGACTTCCTGGTATCCAGTCATCCAATCTTGCACCTTCCATGACCTTGATCAACCAGCTAAGCTATTTGCTGCTGCCCAAGAATCCATGTTTATGTGTATCCACATAACACATAAAATCCCATGGATGGAGGAGCCTGGTGGGCTGCAGTCCATGGGGTAGTTAAGAGTCAAACACGACTGAGCAACTTCTCTTTCACTTTTCACTTTCATGCATTGGAGAAGGAAATGGCAACCCACTCCAGTGTTCTTGCCTGGAGAATCCCAGGGACGGGGGAGCCTGGTGGGCTGCTGTCTCTGGGGTCGCACAGAGTCGGACAAGACTGAAGCAACTTAGCAGCAGTAGCAGCAGCAAGAATCCACGTTTATGTGTATCTTAGCCTGTCTCCCTCCCATAAGCAGATGGGCACCTGCGTTGCACACAGATCAGCCCACACAGCACTGTCCCTCAGGCCCGTCGAGTGGGGTGTAGTGCAGGGCTAGCACTGATTTATGGCATTGATCTGGATTTCTTCCTGTTGATCAACTGGTCTTAAAAATCACCATTTGCAAACAAAAGTCTGAGTTGAGGGAAACACAGTTTTAGTGCAATGGAAGTGTGGGCCACCTTGTCGTGTAATTTCTTGGGCATCTCAGTACGTGTGATGCTCCTGCAAGCCAGAGGATTCACCATCCCACTGACTAGCCGTGAGCTCCTGTGGCTGACTGACTGACGAGCGTTTAGCTTTGTTTAGCTGTCTAAGGCCAGTCTGGCATTTTGGGTTCTCCTGGAAACAGAACCCAGGGAAAGTCTTTCTTGGAGGTGGTTTGGGGGAAGGTGGTCCCAGGGAGCAGGTGGAAGGAACGGAATGAGCAAATCAGGAAAGGAAGGAGCTGACAAATTGTATGTGATCAAACTGGCAACTGCTACACATAACGGGGGCTCCATCTGAAAAGCCTTATGAAATGGTTCACAGTTGTCCCAGAGTGCGATAAACACAAGGAATATTTATCCATCAGCTCACAACTTCCACTGGTCATAGGTTTCCCTACATGTGTTAACTTCCCCTTAAACACACACACACACACACACACACACACTCAGTTGCACATGCAGGAGGGCCATATGGGTTTCTGCAGGTGTCCTATGCATGGTGAGTGGCATTGCTCATACCTAGAGTAAGGGGATCATTTTGCAGGTTGTACCTGAGGGAAGCTGGCCAAACCTCTGCAAAACTGATCAGCCCAGCAGTGACTGGAGTGAGAAATGTGGCTGAGTGAATCGAGGTGTGTACATAGATGCCTGTTTCAAGGTATGGAGACAGAACTCAAACTAGACATTTTCAATGTAAGCAAAGGCAGTCAAACCCCAGGCCTTCCTTGGGCCATCCACCCACTGTGACCATGCCATCTCCATGCAAAGAAGCCCCAAGAGTTACTCAAGATTAGGGGAGGATAACCAGTGGCTGACCAGAGGGTCTGCACTCACCCTGGGGCAGGCGTAGTGGATAATGGTGAAGCTCATGGGGAGGGACCCCTGTCTGCCTCTGAAAAATGGTCCTCTTGTACTTGTCTCACAGTAATGAATGGAACCTGGTCACAAGCCGCTAGAGAGGCCTGCACACATCACCTATGACTCCAGGAGACGCCCAGAAAGGCTTATCCATCTGCCAAAGCAGGCTTGTTCTCTTGGCATAATTAACCTGCTCTAATGGAGCGAGCCCACAGTTCACTGTGAGGAGGGATCCCAGGGCTGCTGGGATGCCTGGACTGCACCTTGCTCTCCCCACACCAGCATTCCCCTGAATCATGGCCTCTGTCCAGCCTGGGCCACACTAGGAGTTCCTGGTGGGGAGGGGAGCAGTGAGTAACCTAGGGCATCTTGGGTATGGCCCAGAAATCCCATCGCACCCCTTTCCTCAACTCTGATGAACATTGGATGGGAAATTATTTCTCATTCTAGCCTAAATGTGCCCATGACATCTCTGGCCCAAACCCAGAGAATTTGATATTTTACGNTCCCCTGAATCATGGCCTCTGTCCAGCCTGGGCCACACTAGGAGTTCCTGGTGGGGAGGGGAGCAGTGAGCTCCCCTTGGATATGGCCCAGAAATCCCATCGCACCCCTTTCCTCAACTCTGATGAACATTGGATGGGAAATTCTTTCTCATTCTAGCCTAAATGTGCCCATGACATCTCTGGCTCAAACTCAGAGAATTTGATATTTTCTGGGGTATTAGGGTAGAATGAATCTTAGCCCCACATCCTTCCCTCCTGACCCTCCTGGAAATGAAGGCACTTGGGGCACAACATTGGCTCTTGGAGTTCACGATAAAAGCCAGCTCTCCCAGACGTCCAGAACTGACCACACACTCAGCTACTCAGGCTTCTTGGAGCATAGATCCGGAGGCAACAGACCAGGGTACAAATCTGGGTTCTAAGTGGCCCTGATCAAGTTCCTGCACCTCCCTGAGTCTCCGTCTTCTTAGCTGTGAAGGGAGATGAACACAATTATCTCGCAGGGTTGTCACCAAAAGGAGAGCTTAGATATGAAAAGTGCCGGGAACTCAGTGAATGATGGCTATTACCATGATAACAGGATGGAGACAGCCGATGGGGCTATGCTGCTGGCCAGAGAATGGTACCCAAGGCCCACAGCTGAGAAGAGAGATCAGAAAAGGCTCACATTCTGAGGCCAGAACCTGCAGCACGGAACCAGCTCCCAAAGGGCCCTTTACAACATGGCTGGACAGCAGACCCTCACCGCCAAACCACCACCCATGTCAGAGGAGATGGGGATCTGAAAAGAAAGGGTGTGTTTTCTCTCCCAGATGCCAAAGATGAGGCAGACAAGACTAATACTGAATCAAATGGGAGCTACAGGTTTCAAACGAACAGAAGTGGCTTGTAAATAACAGGAGTGAGACTATTTAATAATCAAGTCAGGAGGGCACGGTTAATGGAGCTTGCTACTCTGGGCTGGGGTGTAAGAGAGCACAGTCAGTTACTGCAGGAAAAGATTAAACCATTTTGTGTTCCTATCCCCATGAGCTGAGACTCCTCACTTAACATCATGATCATTTATCAATTAATGAATCTGTATATCCATCGAGTCCCTGCTAGGGACCATTGCTTCATCAGGTGAGCTGAGGATTCATGGTCAGAGGCCTTTGCCCTAACACCTTCCAGCTCCCATCTACCTGGGCAGGATCTAGCCCTGTGCCCCCGATAGAGGCCCGGCTGACTGGGTGCCTGAGTGCCCCGAAGAATGACAGGCCAAGGACCTCCGCCAGAGTGTCTTCCTATGATACCAAAGGCCAGAGATCCATCTGAAGAGTGAGGCGGGGAGAGAAGGGTCAGAACTGCAGCTGCTTGCAGCTTGGTGGTGAGAGGTGCAGCTGAGCTGTACTGGTTCTCAGATCAACCATCTTGGGGGAAGCTGGTCACAGCAGGCTTACTCCTCCCCTTCCCTCTCTCAGCTTCCAGAAGCAGGATGGTGGGCGGGCATTTCTCCATGGAAGCCAGGGCCTACCTCTACCCTTCTCCTTCATTCCTGCCTCACAACCCCTCCAGAACAGGGACATTCCCTCATCTCCAGCCACTGCCAGCTGACCATCTCTCACTCCCTGCCAAGGTCAGTGGCTGTCAGGTGGTTTAATTCATAGCAATGCTCTTACCTTCCTATAGGAGAATGATGCCTGGGAGCTACTCTTGGCCTAAATTGACCTCAACGCCAGTTCTTTCTGGACGACTGACTGGCTCTGTGACCTTGGAAAGTGACTTTGTCACTGGGCCTCAGTTTTCCCATCTGGTTCATGAGATTGATCTAAGTAACTTCTAAATTCCTTTCCAGAGTTGAGCCGTCCTCACCCAGGGCCCCTTAAAAACCAGCAGCAGACACACTTCTCTCCCTTCTCTACAGTGTCAGCTCCACCAGAGGACCGAGACTTGTTTCTGTCTTGTATTTTCCCAGGTCCTCAGGACCTAGACCAATGCTTGGCACATACATGTCACTCAAGAAATATTTGTTCCGTGAACGAATGACTAAACAGCTATTGTTTACTAAGTGCATGTTATGAGCCAGGGGCTAAATGTTCTACACATACAATCTAAAGACAGGGCATTGCTGGCAGTGAAAACTGCAGGTGGGGGTGCTTGGGAGCCCTGACCTTACTTCCCCCTGCCTCTCACCATCCCTAACTTAATGAATCCAGAGAGAGAACATGAATGACCCAGGGTCACTCCCTTTAGAGTTTGGAAAGTCCTGTAATTGAAAAGTCTGTCCTAAGTCAGCATTAAATCTTCTTTGTCTCCCTTCAGTTTCATTTTCCTTGTTTAATCCTCAGCAAAAGGAAAAAGTATCACTTTATATCCAATATTATATACCCAGAAATCCTATTATATTCTCCCAAGAATGTTATAACAAAGTCTTAAGGCAGATGACAAACTGGGAAAAACATTTGCAGCAAATATGAGAAACAAAGAGTTAATAGTCTTACTTACAAACAGCTCTTCAAATCAACGGGGAAAAAGCAAACCAAGAATTCAAAGATTGATGGCCAATAGACTAACAGGAAATTTAAAGAAATCATCAGCTTCACTAATAATCCAAAAAATGCAAATTAAAAAAATAATAAGATGCAATTTATCACCTAGCAAACTGGCAAAGGATCTCTAAACCCGATGACGACTGCATGACAGGAAAGGGCACTGTGATGGGACGTTGTGGTTATGAGTGAAACCTGGCACATCCTTCTGGAAGACAATGGAGCAGGATGATCTGAAAATCTTTAAAAATGTGCACAATTTATAACCCAGTGATCCTATATCTAAGTATTTATCCAAAGAGATGCCTTAAGGATGCTTATGTAAATGCTGTCGAAGAGTTATTAATAAATGCCTGGTTGTGCGACAATAAAGGATTAGTCAAATGAATCACGGTACCTCCCAACTCTGGAATACGATGACCCATGAAGAATGATGTATAGACGTGTTCCCATCTTTAGGCCATCTTTAACAAGACTCAAGAAATTGGTAACAATAGGGGGCCCCTTTGAAGGAGAATGAGGGCTGGGGGGGACAGGAAATTTATTTTTCATTCAATCTTCTTTTGTATTGCTTGAATTATTTATCATGTGCATGTATTAACCATTAAAAATAAAATCAATTAAGATTTAAAAGACGAAATCATGTAGAAATGTACTTTTTTTGTCAGGAAAATAATTAAAATAGACTTTGAATAGCTATCCACAATAATAACCATGGCAATTGCTGGGAAGAGAACTCCCACCCTTTCCCATGCTTTGGCCCTTCCTCCCACTGTCTTCCCTCTCTTACATCCCATAAGGGAAGAGGAGTTTCTGCTAGGAATTGTCCAAGCCCAGGATTTAAAATGCCATCCTCAGTAGAGGGCAAGTTCATTGCATTGAAAAGCCACAAGTGTGTGAATCCTCCTTTGTTCGGCTTCCTCCACCCCTGCCCTGGCACAGAAGGTGGGCTGGTCCTGACCTGTAGTGGCAGCTATCTCAGAAATTTGGAAGGAAGGAGCAGAAAGCCCCTCTAAGTCTTCTAGGCCTGAGTTTTTCATTCTAACCCTTACCAGAGTCTCAGATCTAGTAATAAATTTATGAATGGAGTAGCAGTTGGAGTCCCATCCAGCTGTTGTTTCTCAGACGTGACTTTCTTGGCTGGGAACTCTGCGTGGAGCATGGGTGAGGGGATCGTGACCTCGGAATTCCTGCATGCCTGGCTCTATCTAGTATCATAATAGACCAGAAACTTCACTTGGAACTCAGAATAATTCTCTCTGGGTAGTGGGACTATAGAATGTTTTAATTTTCATGTTTATGCTGATCTGAATTTCCTAATCTCTCTATTATTTAGTAATTTTAAAATACTTTTCCAAAAAGAAAGAAAGGGATGAAAAAAATCCCTCTTGGACAGCCTTACTGAAAACAGGGCCTTGGGAATGTTTTTTACAAGACAGACGCCTGCCTCCACAACTTCCTTTTTAATCAGGTCATCGAATTCTCCTAAGAAGTCTTTTGTGGACATCAAATTGCCTCTGTGCTTGCAGGGGATTAGGAAATGCCAGTTTTGATCCCAGGGGATTGGTTTTTGGAAGAACCATGGTTCTGAAGTGCAGAGGGACTGTGAGAGAGGGCGTTCGAGTCAACACATATTAATGCCTGACATTTGTACAGCATCCTGTGATTTACAGAGAGCATCCACGTCCATTATCCCCTTTGATCCTCCCAGAAACCCTGGGAGAGGCAGGACTTCCTCTGGGAATGGGAAAGGAATTATTAGTAGTCCCATTTGACTTACAGGGAAACTGAGGCACGGGGAGGTTAACTGCACAAGACAGTAAAGCCAGACTGTCAATGCAGGTCATCTGGCTCTACATCCCACACCCTTGTACTAGATTTTTTTCCCCCAGATTTGAACCTCAGCTTCCCCTTGTGACAAATAGCAGAAAAATAGTACCCACTGCCCTAGGTACTTAGGGTCACCGCACTCTGACAAACCTCGTGTGGACATGCTCAGTCATGTCTGACTCTTTGGGACCCCATGGACCGTAGCTCTCCAGGCTTCCTCTGTCCATGGAATTCTTCAGGCAAAAATACTGGGGTGGGTTGCCATTTCCTTCTCTAGGGGATCTTCTGGACTCAGGGACTGAACCTTCATCTTGCATCTCCTACGTTGGCTGGTGGGTTCTTTACCAGCTGAGCCACCAGGGAAGCCAAACCTAGGGTCATAGTGAGGATTAATTGAATTAATACATGGCATGTCTGAGGGCCATTGGGATTCCCTGGTAGCTCAGACGGTAGAGTCTGCCTGTAATGCAGGAGACCGAGGTTCGATCCCTGGGTCAGGAAGATCCCCTGGAGAAGAAAATGGCAACCCACTCCAGTATTCTTGCCTGGAAAATCCCATGGACAGAGGAGCCTGGCCAACTACAGCTCAGGGGTCACAAAGAGTCGGACACGACTGAGTGACTTCACTTTCTTTCTTTCATGTCTGAGGGCCATGTCTGGCATATAGTAAGCGTTGACTAGATTAACTGTTATGAAAAGTGGCAGATAACAGGTCTGTGTCACACCGAGTCGAGGCTCCTCTCCCAATCTGACTCCTGCACACTCGCTGAAAGCCTCCTCTGCACAGGGCTCTTGGAAGAAGGAGCACTAAGTGAGATAGACAGGCTGCCTGCAAAGGGTTTGCCCTCTAGCAGAACACAGAGGCAAGGTCACACTCCAGCCCAGTAACAAGGCGCAACCATGGCTTTGAGATCTCAGGGCTTTACTCTTCCTCCAGGGGAGGCGCTGGACTCCTGGCTAATGAGTTCCTGCAAGATGAGGGCTAGGTTCCAACTAGGATGGGCAGAGTGACCTGACAGAGATGGTCTATTCCTTCCTGTCCTTGATAAGGACACCCCACCCTCCCCACCCCACACAAAGCAGGAGGCAAATACGGCTTGGTAGAGACTGCTTTCTGGGGCAGCTTCCCCCATTGCAAACCAGGCAGCCGGCTGGGTGTAGTGACAGGGCGTCCATGGGGCTGGAATAGAGAGAACAGGAAAGGCACAAGCAACCTCTCCCTGCCCCCTCCCACCCCAACCTCTGCCTCCCAGCAAGCGTCCCAAAGTCGAGGCTTGTATTTGGGGGCCAGACTTTGTGGGTGAAACTGCTCAGTGCAGAGAAAGTGCAACGAGCTGGCAGAGTTCTAAAGGACTCTCCTTCCCAAGCCCTCCCTACCCCGATGCTACCAGCCTCATCACAGGCTCTCTGTGCCGCAGCCCCTCAGGACTGGCTCTCCGGAGAGGCTCCAAAGATCAGAGTGCCCACACCCCTTGTGAGTGTCTGCTCAGGAGTCTTAGATCTGGGGAGACACCCAAGCTTGTGAAGCCTCTGTGAGGCTCAAGAGTGGCACCCGCATCCTTCCTGCTGGGTGACCTTGAGAAAGTCAGCCCAACTCACCTGCAGGATGATGGGAAGGATCCACTTCACTCCTGCTGTCCTGGCATAATGAGTACCCCCTGCCTGTCTCAACACTCTCCTGGTGTGGATGGTAAAGAATATGGTCTTCCTATGCTACCTGGGAAGTGGGACTAGTCGGGCTACAGTGCTTTGCTGGGGATCCAGCAAGATTATTCATGTGAAAGTGCTTTGTCGACTGTGATATATTCTGTCATATAAGGGATGAAAGACCTTTTGTAAAACAAACCAAAACATCACTGTCTTAATACCTGAAAGACATGCTTATGATAGGATGAGCACTAAGGTTCCTTTGGCTTTCTAATTCTGCTGGCACGTTTTCTTAACAAGCATATCCCACGCTCTCAGTTCAGTCCTACTGGCAACTCATTCGTACTTTAGGCAAAACTAGCAAAAAGGCCCTGGAAGCCAAGGGGCCGCCAATGGCCCCGGGACCTAAGAGGCTGTCACCCTGCCGCCACCGCGTGTTTTCTGATGGCCCTNTCTAATTCTGCTGGCACGTTTTCTTAACAAGCATATCCCACGCTCTCAGTTCAGTCCTACTGGCAACTCCTTCGTACTTAAGGCAAAACTAGCAAAAATGCCCTGGAAGCCAAGGGGCCGCCAATGGCCCCGGGACCTAAGAGGCTGTCATCCTGCCGCCACCGCGTGTTTTCTGATGGCCCTGTAGACAAAGCCCCAGACCTACTAGTGCATGAAGTGTTAAAGGCCCAGCTCCCCTCACCAGGACTTCCTGCAGGAGCCAGCTCCCCTAATTGTTAAATTTTCAGAAATTTTGGGAGCCAGTTGACCTTAGGTTGATAGTGAAAATGAACCACGGTGAAAAATTTACACCATGGAAATCGGCAAATATTGCAAAGCAGGGCTTTTTCTTCTTATTCTTTTTTCTTTTTTCCCCCCAGAGAGTCAGTTAAACATTTAGCAGCATACCACTGCTGAAGGCTCACAGAATTTAGCAATCAGTAATGAGAGGCTAAGAAGAAGGTCCCACGTTAATCCCAANTGAACCACGGTGAAAAATTTACACCATGGAAATCGGCAAATATTGCAAAGCAGGGCTTTTTCTTCTTATTCTTTTTTCTTTTTTCCCCCCAGAGAGTCAGTTAAACATTTAGCAGCATACCACTGCTGAAGGCTCACAGAATTTAGCAATCAGTAATGAGAGGCTAAGAAGAAGGTCCCACGTTAATCCCAAGGCTAATATGTGTACTGCCTAATTTCATTTCCTCTCTGGATCTCTTGCCAGCCCTGGACTAGTGAGGCCCCAAGAGACCCCCATTCGATGTAGGATCAGGAGGGGGAAGGAGAGACTGGGGTTTGATGTAAACATGATGTCTGCTGGCAGTTTGGGAANCTAAATAAATAAACAGATATGTACAAATTTGGACAAGGGCTCTAAAGAAGTATAAGAGCTCTAAGAACATGAAATGTTTCAACCTTTGGACATGGTTGGGGAGAAAGTTTGCTAGAAGAAGTGACCTTTGTCATGAGATATAAAAAATCAAGGGCTTCCCTGGTGGCTTGTTAGTAAAGAACCCACCTGCCAATGAAGGAGACGCAAGTCTGATCCCCAAGTCAGGAAGATCCTCTGGAGAAGGAAATGGCAACCCGCTCAAGTGTTCTTGCCTGGGAAATCCCACGGGCAAAGGAGCCTGGTGGGGTTGCAAATTCCGTGGGGTTGCAAAGAGTCAGATACAACTTAGTGACTAAACAAAAACAAACAATCAGAGGTGAGCAGGTGAAACTGGGCAAGAAGGGAAAGGCATTCCAGGCAGAAAGTGAAAGTCGCTCAGTCAAATCTGACTCTTTGCAACCCAATGGACTGTCCATAGAATTCTCTAGGCCAGAATACTGGATTGGGTAGCCTTTTCCTTCTCCAGGGAATCTTCCCAACTCAGGGATCAAACTGAAGTCTCTGGCATTGCAGGCGGATTCTTTACCAGCTAAGCCACAAGGGAAGCCTGAGAATATTGGAGTGGGTAGCCTATCCCTTCTCCAGGGGGTCTTCCCAACCCAGGAGTCAAACCAGGGTCTCCAGCATTGCAGGTAGATTCTTTACCAACTGACCTATCAGAGAAGCCCCCATTCCAGACAAAGGGAAGAACATATAAAAGGCCCCACGACAGAACGGATCATGGAACCACTGAGGCCCTCCCAAGCCAGTGGCTGGTGCACAGAGCACAAAGGGAGACAGGAAGTGGGTGTCTCCAGAGGCCGCCAGGGTCTACAGGGAGGTTGTCATGAGAGGGTTGTGAGTAGGGACAGGCACCCTAACCAACCAAGCTCAGGGCAGAAAAAGGATGGGAGGACAGAAGGTCGGGGAGCAGAGGCTCGGAGCATATCTGTAGTTCTCCCTGGCTCAGCTGGGCAGCCAGGGGGTTGAGTCTGAGCAGGTACCACTGTGGGGTTTTGCCTCCTACTCCTTCCTGGAGACCCAAGGAGACCCTGGTGCCTCAACATGCAGGCTGGGGACTGAGGGTGTGTGGAGGAGGGTCAGCCTTTGCTTTCCTCATCACAGCTTGTGACAGGGAGTCAGGGGCAGGCCAGGGCCCCCAACATGGGCCAACTGTCATATTGCTGTCACTCGGGGACATTTCACATAGAATAAGATTTCTACTGACCTCGGCCAGACAGTACACACACACACACACACACACTTGCTTGCTTCTCTTGTTTGCAAAGGGAGCTTTCAGAAAATTGTCACTGGAGGCTATGGCTGACTTTTCAGCCCAGTTCAAGTGAAAAAACAATCTCCATCACTACATGCTGAGCTCTGACCTGAGGGAGAGATCCATGGGCAGAGATCAGGAGCCTAGAAAATGTCCAGCCCTCCGAGCTGGTACTTCCACCAAAGTTCTTAACCCTCACTGTGACTCAGTCAGGATTAGGAGTCCTGGTGTGGCAGATGGGGAAACTGAGGCCTGTGGATGGCAGGACACAACTTGCCCAAGGCCATTCTGCCAGAAGGGGGAGAAGATGGTTTTAACTCACCCCTGTCAACTGTGCCATCCAGGCCACACTGAGATTAAGTCCAGCCGCTGACAGGGACTCACAGGAAAGGACTACAGGACTGGAATCACATANGCTGGTACTTCCACCAAAGTTCTTAACCCTCACTGTGACTCCGTCAGGATTAGGAGTCCTGGTGTGGCAGATGGGGAAACTGAGGCCTGTGGATGGCAGGACACAACTTGCCCAAGGCCATTCTGCCAGAAGGGGGAGAAGATGGTTTTAACTCACCCCTGTCAACTGTGCCATCCAGGCCACACTGAGATTAAGTCCAGCCGCTGACAGGGACTCACAGGAAAGGACTACAGGACTGGAATCACATAAGACAGAGAGAGAGAGCAGATAGCTGGTTTGGGAGTGAAAACTCTGGGCAGAGAATGGACAGAGCTGGGCCCCCTCCCTGACTGACACCNCTGTCAACTGTGCCATCCAGGCCACACTGAGATTAAGTCCAGCCGCTGACAGGGACTCACAGGAAAGGACTACAGGACTGGAATCACATAAGACAGAGAGAGAGAGCAGATAGCTGGTTTGGGAGTGAAAACTCTGGGCAGAGAATGGACAGAGCTGGGCCCCCTCCCTGACTGACACCCTGGCCTTGGCCAGGTGTCACACAGCAGCTCTCTGCCTCGGTTTCCCCATTTGTACATCAGGACCCACAAGGAGGGGTGAGGATCACGGAGGGAGTGCATTTCCAATGGAAACAAAAGCCTGGTACAAAGCGGTAGATGGTATTATCAGCGTCATTATTACTGTCATTAATAATAATGCCTGTAATAAATCGCCAGGCTGCCGGATCACGTGCTAAATAAAACGGTGACTACTAATTTCCCCTCACACTTGTCTGGTGCTCTGGGCTCCTCCAGGCTTCTCCCATCCATCATCCCTCTTTAATCATCCCACAGCCCGCCCTCTGAGGGAGGCCTGGGGTAGGGGCTCCGGGAGGGAGCCCAGGCCTCAGGGATCAGCCAGGGCCACCCTCTTGTAATAGACGGAGACCTGAGGCCAGGGAGGGAGGGGCTCACCCAGGACCACTCCAAAAGGGGGAGGAGGAGCTGGGACTTGGGCCAGCTTCCTGATTCTAAAAGCAAGCTGCCTATCTCCCGCCCCCATCCACCCCCACCACCCACCCTCANATCAGCCAGGGCCACCCTCTTGTAATAGACGGAGACCTGAGGCCAGGGAGGGAGGGGCTCACCCAGGACCACTCCAAAAGGGGGAGGAGGAGCTGGGACTTGGGCCAGCTTCCTGATTCTAAAAGCAAGCTGCCTATCTCCCGCCCCCATCCACCCCCACCACCCACCCTCACCCTACCCCCACCCCAGGTCATCTGAAAGAATCAGCTCACTGTGCAGGCCTCCCTCCAATCACTCTCATTTCTCCTCTCCCCACTTCCTCCATCCCATTCACACTTTGTTAGTACTCATCCCTGAACTGCGCATTCCCCACACAGACATAACACCTCCCCACAGAGTCCCTCCCCCACAGGCTGCCCTGTGGGAGGCTTTCAGTGGTTTCCCAAAGCCCAGACTCTTAAGCCTTCGTGATCAGTGATCAGACCCTAACTGGCAACCACTCTGCTCCACCCAGACCCAGCTCCCCAGCCAGAGAACAATCAGCTTTCTCCAAGTTCGCTCTGTTTACCTGCCTCCACACCTTTCCCTTGAAGTCCCCTGCCTGGAAGCCAGCCCCCCATCTCTGTGGGGTAAATCTTTCCCAAGCCCTCCAACTCCCCTTCCTCCAGACTTGCCCACTTCCCGATACAGATCCCCACATAGACGGTGGCCCTTGCATTGGGAACCCCCAGAGTTCTTGTTTTTCCTCTCTGCTGGCTTTTGCTGAATATGTCTACTCTCCANCCTGGAAGCCAGCCCCCCATCTCTGTGGGGTAAATCTTTCCCAAGCCCTCCAACTCCCCTTCCTCCAGACTTGCCCACTTCCCGATACAGATCCCCACATAGACGGTGGCCCTTGCATTGGGAACCCCCAGAGTTCTTGTTTTTCCTCTCTGCTGGCTTTTGCTGAATATGTCTACTCTCCAATCTCTCTACGTACTCCCCCTCCACCAGACTAAGAACCTTCTGAGAGAGGAGTTTCATCTAGTCCAAGGAGTCTCATTCAGGAACTCACATGCCAAAAGGACTCAACAATCATCTGTTGCATCAAAACTGCATCCAGGAATCCCCATGCCCAGCAGTGTCACTCCTAGGCACACACCTAGCAGAAATGCGTGCATACAGTCTCCAAAACCTAAGTCCTTGTATGGTCCAAGTAATCGTATGCAATAGCCTAAAACTGGAAACAAGTCATATATCCATGAACAGAAAGTGGGTACTTTGCGGAACAGTATATAGTAGGGAAGATGAATTAAATACTGGCACAGACATCAGGCACACGTGAGTCTCACAGACATAACGCTGGGAAAGAGGAGATACGTAGATGAGAATACATTGCATGATTCCAGTTACATAAAGTTCTACATCAGACAAAACTAAGATGACAGACCCCGGAGTGGTGGCGCACTTTGTGGGGAGGGAGGTGTCAGGGAAGAGGCAGAAGGGGGAATTTGGGGCAGTGGAAAAGAACGCTTTCTTCAACTGTGTGGCGGCTTTTAGAAACTGATTGAATGATGGCAAGCAAATTACCTGACCTCTGAGGCTTTTGTTTTTCCAAATGTTAGAGAGACATAGTGCCGACCCCAGCTTCCTCCAGCTAGCCCAAGGCTCTGTGAGAATGCCTTGGGACTAGGAATGGGGAGTCTCCCCAAACCTGAGAAAGGTCCTGGAAAACCTCCATCATTCCATGGACCTGAGACCCTCAGAGGGCTCCCAACACAAACCAGTCAAACTTGAAATTGTTTGTTCCATGCAGGCACCGGGTATATTCCATCCGGGCCCAGATGGGCAGATGTTTGCCTGGCAAATGACCTGGTGGTGGAAATACAGCACAACTCCTCCCACTCTCTGGTTCAGGGGTACGCTGATGTTTTAACATCCTGAAGTCAGAGGGAGGGGATGGAAATGCCCTGATTTGTAGAGCCTGCCAACTTCCATGGTTTAAATACTCCCACCATAGCTGATTTCAAGCAGCCAACATGACATCACTGGACAGGCATGGTAAAGACATAGGCAGGGCTGGTTCTGTGCTGGGCACCAGGCAAGGCATCGTACACATGTGATTCTGTCTAAGACTCGCCACAGTGCCACGGCACAGTTACTATTAGCCCCAGGTTACAGACATAGAAAGGGCAGTGCCGAGCGGTGAGCGCTTGCCTGAGGCTCCACCACTAAGAAGTGCAGGCCTACTTTCTAAGAAGAATGGGGATTCTTACTGCTGCCCCCACCACCCTCCAGAGCCTCAGCTCGCCCCCTGCATCAGGCTGGCTCACCCGGTTGCCAAGGCTGCTCTGCCAGGGGTCTGGGCCCTGGTTCCTCTAGGGCCACTTTCCCTCAAGCTTACTCTCTGCCTCCCAGCTCCAGGACTTTGCTCTCCTGGAAAGAGGTTTGGAAACCAGGAGGGGCCATCCCTGAGAGTCTCTGACTGTGACCCCTCTCAATCAGCCCTGCTCCCTAGTAGTACCCCTGAGGAGCCCCCACCCATCCTTAATCCCCTGGTGACAAACCTGGTTAGTTCCGGCCCCTGCACTCACACCTCGGGTGGACCACAGGTCACAGGCCTGTTCTGCCCCCTTCCCTTCTCACCCTAGACTTCCCAGGGAGGGGAGTTGTGAGAGCCTGAGAACTATCAGGGCTCAGTGCTGAGAGCTGAACGCAACTGCTGGGGAAATTCCCAGGCTCTCGAGGATTCCTAGAGAGCCACTGCCCCCAGAAACTGAAAGCTGCAAGCAGCAAAGAAGATACTCACCAACGGGTAATGAACTCGTCCAGCTTACCTGCCTAGTCCTGGATCTGGGGCCGGTCACCTGGGAAAACTATTCTCAGGTTGCAGAAGGAAACATGAGGCCAAGAGCCAACTACAATCTCCCCCCCTGCCTTGCCTCCACGGCCTCACCCCCTGAATCTCAGCCACTTCCCGCCAAGCCAAGGCCAGGGAGGAGGGACGTGATGAGGGTGCTTAAGGGCCAAAGCCAGGTTTAGAACCTCAGGAGTTCAGTGCTTCTAAACCAGGGCACCAAGCAATCAGTGGGTGCACACAGCTGATTGTAAAATTAAAATGGCATCCCTCATTTGGGTGGTGTTTTAACCTTATCAGTGTGAAAAGCAACAGCAGCCATAGCCACACTTTCCAAGTCCTACTGTGAGCCAGGCGCTTCCCAGCCTTCTAATCATTGCTACTAATCCTCACAGCCTGCAGGGTGGCTATTCAGTGCCATTCGGCCAAAGAGGAGCCTGAGGTGCAGAGGGTCAGGTCCCAGCATCGGGAAAGGGTACCTGCTTATGTTCCTTGCTGGTCTCGGCTGTGCCCACAGGCAACCCTGGCCTTTGCCCAGCAACTCACAGGAGCCTTGAGAGAGGCAGAGGGGAGACTGAGGCACCAGCCCAGGGTCTCCCAGCAGTCCAGGAGCAGAGCTAAGACCGCTACCTCAGCTTCCTGAACCTCGAGAATGATCTCTCTGCCCACACACAAGAGTGGGTGGAGTTTATTTGTTCCTATGGAGACTTGACCTTCATTACAGAATCCCAGCGTTTAAAAGGAAACTAGCATAATCTCAGGGCTGGCTTCACAAGGCAATTGCTTTGGGAATCACTCAGTGGGACCACATCTCACAGGAGCACAGGGCTCTTGAGCACTCACAGGCCCTTTTCATGCATTGTTAAGTCTGATCCAACAGCTAGCAAGCCAGTGATTATTTACCCATTTTACCCTTCAGGAGCCTGAGGCTCTGAATGGTGGTATGTGGTCCTCTGGACATGAAGCATCTCACGTGCAGCCCTAAGAAAAAGCATATCTGCAGGCAGCCAGCGGATGACTGCCACAGAGCTTCGTGCATCTGAATGCCCTTAGTCCAAAAGGCACTAATGAGCTGGAGGGAAGGGCAGGGACTTGGACACAACTGGGCCCTCCAGGTCAGGGCTGATGCCGGGACCTGCATGGACTTCGGTGTGCAGGAGCCCCAGGAAGCTGTGGCTGGGAGGCCACCATCAAGCCTCTCTCCCAGTGCACTAATTGGAGCTGAGCTGGATCAGAGGGGCCACGGGGCCCCACCAGAGCTGGTGTTTGGAGCCAGGCAGGGGGCAAACAGCCTTTGTCTCGCCTTTAGGCCCTTTGTGTCTGACCTCAGAGCAGAGGCCTGCACGAGGTTGCCCCCGGGGGCCTGGAATCTGAGCTAATGAGGCAACTTCTGGGCCCCACCAGCCCACTGTCAATAGTGTGCCGAGGCGACAGGTGCAAACCAGGACTGTCCCAGCAAAGCAAGAGGCACAGCCACCCACCTGCACAGCCAGCATTGTCCCCATTTAAGAGACCAACCAAGGGCCGGAGAGACTGCCACTTGCCCAGAGACACAGGGGGTCAGCCAGAAGTGGGACACGGACCCAGATCAGATCTGATTCCACTTTTGTTCCTGCCCCTGGCAGCCCCTCAGCCCCCGCTTGCATAGTAATATCTCTCATTGATTACCACTCACCCCAGGCCACTGTGTGAGCACTTTACATTCATTATTAAATTCTCATAATCAGCTTAAGAAATGGGACAACGAGCCTCCTTTTAAAGATGGGGAAATCGGGCAGAGAAGGGCTAAGTAATTTGCCTAGAGTCACACAGCTTGGAAGGTTAGAGCGGGGAGGACCAACCCAGACAGTGCTGGAGGTGTGGGAAGGAGGCTGATGCGGGAGCCCCAGAGCCAGGCTACCTGGGAAACATGCTACTGTGAAGTACAGTGGGGGCAGGGGAAGAGCGGGTGACACGTGGGAAAGAGGTAATCTTGGAGGACTTTCTTAAGAAGGCAGCCACCATCTAAATTAGGAGGGGCCAGTTTGGAAGACCACAGCACAGCATCCAAGCTCAGCCACCTCTCTCCTTCCAGCACTCCCAGGCCCCCAGAAGCTCACAGAAAAATGCATGTTCCAGGTTTGGCATCCAAACCTGGAGGGTCAAGAGTTTGTGTTTCCATAGCAACTGTGTCCTTAACAGGATCTGATAAAGACCTTATTTGGCTGCAGTAAGCACACATGATCTTCTGATTACGGCTGAAGTTATCAAGAGGCATTCCTCTCCAAGGGGCCCCACCCCTCCTTAGGAAAATGGACGCTGCTCCCCACAACAGGGGGAGGATGATAAGGGAGGAAGAGTCTTCACACAAGAGAGGGAAAAATAGGGTGGGGGAAGGTCAGTGTTTGCCTGAATGGAGTTGCCTGTTCAGCATTTCTCCTCTTTTATAGATTGAGATAGCACGCTCATCAGAGATATCTTCATTTCCCAGAGCAAAGAAATTAATTACACACTAATGGTGCGATTCAGAAATTAATTTGTACTACCATCCAAAATATGTCGTTATTAATCAATTGGCAGTGTGGAGCTGGCAGGGAGAGGTGTCCACCGTTAGGGTCTGGGGTGCTCCAGCCGACCTGGAGCTAGACTCGCAGGCTGGGGTTGGAGGCTGCAGGTCAGAAAGGCAGGCCTGGGTATGGTGTAGGAAGAGCACTCGACCAGGACAGTGGGTGGCTGTGGGCAAGCCCTCGGGGTTTCAGGTCTCCAGTCTGCATACCAGGAGGGTAGGACTCAAGCAGTACTTCCCAAAGCTCTCATAGCTGCAGAGCTTCTTCAGTGTAACAGTAAGCAGAACCCAGCACCCAAGACACACGGGCTGGGGCCTAAGCCCCTCAGCCCCTGCTTATGGCCCCCAAGCTCTGCGGAGCACAGTTTGAAAGCCTTGAGGGGAGGGGAGGGCAGAGCTGAAGAGCCCATGTGTCTTGGATGGCTGGTTCTCTGGGGTGGGGGCCTCAGGGCTTGCATCCTTCAGGAAGGCATCCCTGGATCTGTCATGCTCACTGCTGTACCTTCAATGTCCGGGACAGGGCCCAGCACACAGCAGGTGCTCAATACATGTTTGTTATATGAATAATGGTTTGGCTAAAGTACCCAGCTGGGAGAGGAGAGCCACCTTGGAACGCAGACATAGTGGCTCCAGCACCTATAATCTTACCCACCACCCACCCCTCTCCCAAAAGGACTGGTTAATATCCACTGTTTCTTTCTCACACTTGTGCTGTGCTTAGTCACTAAGTCGTGTCCAATTCTTTGCGACCCCATGGACTGTAGCCCACCAGGCTCCTCTGTCCATGGGAATTCTCCAGGCAAGAATTCTCCT
Source organism: Neotragus moschatus (assembly GCA_006410615.1). Classification (NCBI taxonomy): domain Eukaryota; kingdom Metazoa; phylum Chordata; class Mammalia; order Artiodactyla; family Bovidae; genus Neotragus; species Neotragus moschatus. Next base: position 113,621 of record SJYA01003205.1, read on the forward strand.
CCAGGGGATCTTCCCAACCTAGGGATCGAACCCAGTTCTCCTGCATTGCAGGCAGATTCTTTACTGTTTGAGCCACCAGGGAAGCCTTCTCTTATGCTTACCAGTCACCAACAGGATTTACTCCCCTTCTGTGGCTTGATCTACTGTGGTGGGCAGTGTGCATATCATTATTCCCGTTTAGGAGATAAGGAAGCGAGGCTCCAAGAGGCCAAACTAGCACAAGGGAGGCCAGCTGGGGTGGAGGCCAGGGAGCATTTGCGTGACAGGGCAGGAGTCCCACTCAGCCCACCTCCCACTGAAGGGAAAGGCCAGAGAATTCAACCTGCATACAGAACAATTCATTAGTCTGGTGGTGCTCCAGAAGAACCACAGGAACATGTGGGACCTGAGAGTTAAAAGGAGCAACCACATCATTTTTCAGAGGGGAAACTGAGTCCCAAAGAGAGGAAGAATTGACAAAGACCATCCAGCAAAGGAACTCAGGGAATCCCTGGTGATTTACCTGCTGAGGACGGTGCCTCCCTGTCCTTGATGACTCAGGTGTTGGTCTCACTAAAACCTGGAGGCTAGACAGGATGACCCTCAGCGCTGTAAGGCCGGAAGATGCTGTGAGTCAGAAGTGAACAGGAAGTGAACTGGCCAGGAAACAGCAGAATCAAAGATGCTTTCCCAGGTGATCTGTGGGCTTCATGAGAAGCCGTGAAAAGAGCTTCATGATGGAGGCTTCCCCTACCCTAGCCTCAACCCTGCAGGTGGAAAGGAGCCTTCTTGCGCTCTTTTAATAAACCAACATTTATTGAGAGCCTACTGAGTGCCAGCCATCTCCCACTTGACATTCCGCTTAGTCTTCAGCACTATCCCTTTCACGGGGGGAAGAAACTGAAGCCCAGAGAGTGAAGGGACTCCTCAGAGCCACCCAGTCTGGTGCAGGGCCCAGGATGCCTGCGAAGAAAGGGAGCCGCAGAGCAGGTGTGGAGAGGGATGGGGAGGAGAAGGAAAGCGTTCAGCGTGGTTTCCCTGGTGACATTGACTGCCTATAGCCACTCCCACCCAAGACAAATAATAATTATAACCCACAACATCGACAGACGCTCGGAGGGGCTCTCCATTTCCAGGGCAGGGGAGGGGCCGGGCAGTCTGCTCAGGCTTTGGAACCAGCAGTGCTGTGTCCTGGCCTCAACTCTGCCCACTGTGGGATGCTGGACAAACGATCCCCCTGTCTCCTCATCAGTAAACTGAGTTAAGTCCCTAGGTTTGGCGTTGGGTTGGTTTGGGTGGAGGTGGGTGGGTTTGAGTGTAAAAGATACATTTGTCGCTCAGTAGCGTCCAACTCTTTGCGACCCCATGGACTGTAGGCAGATTCTTTACCATCTGAGCCACCAGGGAAGCCCATGAATACTGGAGTGGGTCGCCTATCCCTTCTCCAGGGGATCTTCCCAATTGAGGAATCGAACCAAGGTCTCCTGCACTGCAGGCAGATTCTTCACCAGCTGAGCTACCAGGGAAGTGTACGGGTATGGATATGGGTTAGTCACTCAGTCATGCCCAACTCTTTGCAACCCCATGGACTGAAGCCCACCAGGCTCCTCTGTCCATGGGATTTTCCAGGCAAGAATGTTGGAGTGGGTTGCCATTTCCTTCTCCAGGGGATACTGGAACCCAGGTCTCCTGCACTGCAGGCAGATTCTTTACCCACTGAGCTACCAGGGAAGCCAGCATAGTTAAGCTATCAATATAATGAATGCCACCGGAGGGCGGTAAACTTGCTGGGTTGGGTTGAGTTTGGACTGAATTAGACAGAGAGCTGACCCTGAGGCAGAAGTCTTGGGGGCTCAGTTGATGGTCAAGGACCCATAGCAACCCTGGGCACCACACATGCCTGGTTCCCTGTTCCTTTCTCAGTGCTTATTACAATAGAACTAGGCTCAACCCCAGAGAAGGTAAGACATGTTTAAATGTGTATTGCTCCAACTGCCTTAGGAAACCTCTCAGTAATCCTCCCAGAGAAGCCCCCTTTTAAACTGCACAAGGCTTGGCTCCTCTCTCTGTCCAGTCATGTCCCCCCTGCTTCCTAAGGTCTCCCTTAGGGACCTTCTGAAGGTCTGCCTTAAGCAATCACACCTGACAGCTAAGGGACCAAAGTGTGCGTGTTAAANTTCAGTCTCCTTCCTCCATCCTGAAGCCCGCAATGGAGACTCAAATTCTTCTCAAGGTTTGTATCTCCCTGGCCTCCCCTTGCGATTCATCTCCCCACTGACTTTTCTGCTTTCAAGGGCTCCTGTGATTATGCAGCGTCCATCCAGATAATCCAGGTTAGCCTCTCTATTTTAAGGTAAGCTCATTAATAACTTTAACTCCAGCTGCAAAGTCCCTTCACACCAGGAAGTGGATCTGTGTTTAATTGAATAGCCAGAAGCAGGAACCTTGGGGGAATATCTTCAAAATTCTGCCGTCTCAGATCATCATCCTTTCCTAGAAAGGATGAAGAGTACACTGAGCTCTGTACGACGGTAAGATCTGGAGGGACACAGAGAAAGAGGTGTCCCTGGCAGGAAATGTAATAGAGGGAAAGACATCCAGACAAGACTGTCAGCTCATGCTGGGANTGGGGGAATATCTTCAAAATTCTGCCGTCTCAGATCATCATCCTTTCCTAGAAAGGATGAAGAGTACACTGAGCTCTGTACGACGGTAAGATCTGGAGGGACACAGAGAAAGAGGTGTCCCTGGCAGGAAATGTAATAGAGGGAAAGACATCCAGACAAGACTGTCAGCTCATGCTGGGAAAAGTTCACCAGGTAGGATGTTGTTAGGGGGTCTGAGGAGGCAGTGGAGGGCGGGACGCAGTCCCCAAAGGGGTCCACCCTGAAAAATCAGAACTGTAGAGGGAACCACACTTTGGTTCAGAGGTAATTAACTGGGATCTCAAGAACCCCTCTGGAAGTGGTAGAGGGCACACTGTGGTATTCAGAATGCCCTAAAGCTTGAAAAATACTACCTATATATGGATACGCGCATTGTCTTTCTAGACAGAAGCTTCTATCCTATTCTTCAAGGAGTCCAAGACCTACAAAAGGGAAGGACCATTGATCATTGATTTTTTCACTCCACTCGTTCTTATCAGAAGCCATCTATGAGCTAGGCTCTGTGCTGGGCACTGGAGAAGGCAACACAAAGAAGAAAGCCTCAGTTCTCACCCTTCATGGATCTACAGTCACGTGGGATGTGGACAGGTGATTGGACACGGACAGTTCAGAATGATGTGGGCTGAGACAGGCAGGGAGAGAGCGTCCTGGGAACACGTGTAAGACATGCAGAACTCAGGCGCAGAGGCTAGCCAGGGCTTTCTGGAGGAAGTGACACCTGAAAAGTCAACCAAGGGAGCAGGTGGAAGGCATCAGAGGAGGATTCCAGGCAAAGGGGGCTCTAAAGCCTAGAGATGCCAGAAATAGAGTGTGTGTGCATCTAAGTCACTTCAGTTATGTCTGACTGTGCGGCCCTGTGGACTGTAGCTCTCCAGGCTCCTCTGTCGGTGCGATTCTCCAGGCAAGAATACTGGAGTGGGTTGCCATTTCCTTCTCCAGGGGATCTTCCTGACCCAGAGATTGGACCCAGGTCTCCTGCATTGCAGGCAGATGCTTTACCATCTGAGCCACTAGGGACGTCCAAAAAACCCCAGCAGCTTTGTGGAAATGCAGCCATCCTGCTCTTCTCCTAGGCCGTCTTGGGCCCTTCCTCCCACTTCCCTGCATGCAGATAGGGCTTGTCTGCGTGCCCTTCCATTTTGTCCATCCTCACCTCTAAGGCTGGCAGATTAAGAAATGTGGCACATTACACCTGTGCTACGTGACCTTGGGCAAGTCAGGAACCCCCTCTGGGCCTCAGTTCCCACCAGCTATATAAGGCAGTCAGAAAGTTCTTGAAAATCCTGGAGCTCAATCTACAACCCTGTCTGCCCTGTTTTGAGAATGTCCTTACTCTATTCAAATCTCACTCAAACAGCAGAGCCAAGAGAGCTGGACCTGCAGGGGGAGAGGGGAGACAGGCTGTGACCTGGTGTGCTGGGGGAGGTGAGAGAGGGAGCCTGCTCCCCACCTTCCAGCACAAACCCGCCACTAATGAGGCCTGTCTTTGGAGTTATTAGCCTCAATCACAGCGCGGTGCGTTAGGCAGACACGGCCTTGGTGCGGTTGTGACTCCCAGGACACAGGGGCCCAGGGCTTTGAACAGTGCATTACAGCAGGGGATGTGTCCTAATGTTACTTAATTACCCCAGACAGCCTCAGATGTAATCGAGCCTGGATGGGCTGGCAGGAACGGGTGCAGACGTCCAGAGGAGGCTGATGCGTTTATAATGATGCTACTTTGCAAGACAAATCCGGCCTTAGTGGGCTGACAGTGAGGAGGCCGGGGTCGGGGTGGGAGGGGAGAGGCCACAGTGGCATTGAAACAAGGGCCCCTTCATGCCCCAAACCCTAGGAAATCTTGATCCTAGATTGACTGGATGTCTCCATTCATCTGCCTGAGGCAGCAGGAGTTTGGGGGGATGGGAGGCATCTTTACTTTTCATCCTTCATCCAAGAGGCTGTAGACATCAACGTTTTCCTCTTTGTCCTTTCATTTCCAGCCAGTGGTCAGTGATGGATAAAGGAAGATGCATTGGCGGGGGGTAGTCAGTGGACACTTCAGAGAGAGTGGAAGGCAGGGTAGTACCCTCAAGGATGCAATAGACAAGTTTGAAAGAAAGCCCCAGGGCAGGGAGATGAGCTCCAACATACAAATCTAGACACTGAGCTTTGAAGGCACACTCTCAGGACAGTGCTCCTGTCAATATGGGTCTCCCCAGAGGCCAGAGATCTAGCGATGCTGGAGCCTGTGGTCCCTGAAAGGTCCTTGAAGCAGGGACCAGGTCTGCCTTGCTCACCTTCACATTCCCAGCACCTAGCACAGTGCCTGGCCATAGTAAGTGCTCAGTAAGTACACGTCAGTATGAATAAGGAAGTGAATGCCGCTCACCCACCTGTCCACTTGGGCTAGTTATTTCCCTCGTGGACCTTGGTGTCCTCACTCAGGAAGTGGAGCTAATGATTCCCAGATCACCTCCTAAGGGCTCCAATGGCACGTGTCAGCTGAGCTGATGACCATCATAGCACTTTGAAGGTGTGGGAGTCCCTAACAGAGGTGACGGAAGCCATCACACCTGGGGCCTGCTCTCTCTCCCATCTCCCTGCCAAATTCCACAGGCCCCCTCGGGCCATGCTGACCACCTGGACCAGTGGGAAGAGGAGATCTCAGTAGTAAGACTGGGATGAGGCTCCTCTAGGCTTGGAGAGGCCAGGGACTCGCTTGTGCTTTTCTCATTCCGTCCCTCTCTCCCTCTTGGGCCGGTCTTGATCCCCACACACTCAGGAAATTGGGTTTCTGGCATGTTGAGTAGTCATGCTTCCAATAATTTCAGGAATGCCTTCCACAGAAGAGACAGTTCTTTAAGGAAGTTCTTCCTGAATATTAGTAGAGAGGTAACTGGATGGCATCACTGACTCGATGGGCGTGAGTCTGAGTGAACTCCGGGAGTTAGTGATGGACAGGGAGGCCTGGCGTGCTGTGATAATGCCACTCGGGTGGGGGCTTGTTCAGGGGTTAGTTTCAAATGCCAAGTAGAGATGTTACTATAAAAGGCATCTGGGCTAGTGCTTACCATCTATTGTTAGACAGGCAGGCAGGAGGGACTTGGAAGACAGCCTGCCTGCGTGGGATCTGATCTAAGACTCAGAGTTTGGGTGGGGGGAGTGGAGGTAGACTGATGACTTGGGCTCTAGAGCAAGGAGGAAGAGAAAGGGCAGACAAACCATCAAGGCATCCAGTGCTAGGCGAGAAGTTGGGAGCACACCCTCAAAGTTGGGACCATACCCTCCCATCCACCCTCAACAGGTGAAGACAGTGATACAATAAAACTTCATCTTCTCTTCTGCCCCTCTGGACCACCTGGGACATTTTTAAGAATCTCTGCCTCCAGCTTGCTGTGTGAATTTAATCCCTGGGCTTGAGCATCTCCACTTGGACAATGAGCAGGCTGGACTATATTGTTGCTCCGTCCCTTCTAACTTTAAATTCATCTGCCGGTCACACAAAGGGGGCTATGGGAGGCGCTGGCTCTCCTGGGAATCGGGGTCCCTGTCACTGCACCCCAGAATCCATGCATCTCCCCCCTTGGGACCCAGCAGTCACTGTGACCTCCAATGACTTTGAGGGATGCTGCACTGTACCCTGCCCAATGGGCCATGTGCCAACACCTGCCTTCTCCCCACGCGCCATCCGTCACTGTCTCAGTGTGTCGCTGGGAAGACAGCTTCATTAGCTCCTCCAGAGCCATCCATCCCCTGGTGCAGAGACGACGAAGCCCTCCCACCCGCATCAGGCTGGGAGGGCCCGGAACCCTGAAAGCAGTTTCTGCAGGGCCATCCTGCTGTCCCTCCTCCCTGTATAGCTGTCCCGCCAGAGGTCATGGGTGTTTTCCACAAGGCAGGAGGCCCCAGTGCCTCAGAATGTGTTCATGACAACCCCCTCACCACCTGTCGTCTTGCCTGGAGTCCCACCATTAGAGGGGTCACTGAGGGACTTCCGCCTGCACAAATCTATTACAAGACGTGCACCTCCCTCATGAGAAGGAAGAACATTGGACTAAGTGGTGAAGGTGCTCCTTCCTCTGCTCTGTGACTCCGGCAACTGGTTTCCCATTCCCAGGCCTCAGTTTTCCCATCTTTAAATGAGGGAGTTGACCTAGGATCTAGATAATCTCCAAGCCTCTTCATGTCCAATATTATGAAGTTCCATGGGGGAACTGTGCGTGCGTGCGTGCGTGCGTGCGTGTGTGTGTGTGTGTGCACGCGCGCGTGTGCCCAGGCGCGCTCAGTCATGTCTGACTCTGCAGCACCATGGACTGTAGCAAACCAGGCTCCTCTGTCCATGGAATTTTCCAGGCAAGAATACTGGAGAGACTTGCCATTTCCTGCTCCAGGGGATCTTCCTGACCCAGGGATCAAACCCTTATCTCCAGCACTTCCTTCATTGGCAGGTGAGTTCTTTTCCACTGGCACCATCTGAGAAGCCCTATAGGGGAATTCTGGGGTCCTGAAAAGAGATCAGTATATCTGGGGGAAAGGAAGTATTCTAGCCCCTCTGCAGGAACCAAGGGCATGAAGCACATGGCTCAGGTTTGTGAGGCAAAATTGAATCGGTTAATGAGCATGGTTCTCCCTTTTAAGCCACTTCTTAACAAGTGATCCCCAAATGGCACTTCCAGTGACCAGGCCTGGCCTCAGGGACTCTACCAAGCAGTGAGCAGTGGGCAGAGTTTCCCACACCAATGCCTTGGTGTCTGGGCTGATAATAGATGCAGGAAGGAGAAAGATTTCTTCCAAAGGGCCAGGAGATGATTCTGCCATCCCTATCTTGAGTTCTTCCTGGGTTTAATGGAGAAAACAGAGTCATCTCTTCCCACCTATTTGTTCACCTCAACAGATGGAAACCCCTTGGTTTTCAGAGGACAGAAGAGGAGGCAACTCACCTGTATTGCAACAGTGTACAAGGAAACCTCCATCTCCATGAACAAAATCACATTGTATCCTCCAAGGTTGAGCTCCAAAGAAACAGCCTCTCTCCATGGGGCAGTCTGGGTTGTAGTTGGGTGGGTGGATGGGAAGCTCTCTGAAAGGCCCCTAAAACCAAACCTCATGCAGCCATGATAACTGTGAGGGTGTTACCCCTAACTGATAACAATAAGGATGCTGGGTCAACCCCCAGAGGCTCTGAGCAAACAGAGATGGAGTCCTGTGTGTATGATCTGGCATGTCTCAGCCACCCCACTGGTAGGGTCCCATGTCTACATGAATGCAACATTACACATTAAAGCCAGCAAGGAGTGGGAGCCCCAGAGGGATTCTGCCTCAGAGAAGGGGCCACAAGCCTCAGCTAACTCTTCCTTCACCAATAATCTTGAGAGAACAATTATGGTTTTAAAAGTGCTTGGTCTGCCAAAATACCACACATACTCACCCACGCCCCGTTCACAGTCATGAGAAACTCCAGTAAGCCACTGATTGCTGACTCAGAGCACAACCCTGCCTGGCCCTGCAGAGCCATATAACACGTAGGTCTGCTCTCAAGCCTTTGACACAAAATATTGGAACCACATTAAGTGTAAGGCTATTATTGCTTGATGAAGGGCCCAGACAGTCAACTCTCCCAGAGATTAGGAATGGAGAGAGGCAGAGGAGAGAGTTGGCAGTGGGGAAGGGATAAAAAAGGAGTTTGTGGGAGATTGTGTCTGGGACTGGAAAGAAGGCTCTTCTGGCTGGTATGAGGATAATGTAAAGAAGTAGAAAGGGATCAGAGAGGACCTTCAGGGCCTGGTTAAGAAATTTGCAACTTGATCCTATGTGCATAGGGAATCTATTAAAGGCTTTGGTAGCAGAAAGGGCTAGAACTAGGAGGGCCCTGAAGGGACACCTAATCCAGCTCTTCATGCTACAGTAGGAAGCCTGAGACCCAGAGAAGGGAAGGCCGTGCTTCAAGTCATTCAGGGTGTTTAGAACCAGGGCCAGACATGGTAAGTTTAAGTCACTTCTGTGCCAGAAGTAATTGTGTTCCAGGCAAAGAAGGAACACTCCTGCCCCTCTAGCCTTGAGGTCTCTGCCCCATCTAGGGCTAGTACACAACTGGAGTTGTATACAACCTGTATACTGAAAGCAGCAGACAGGTCACAACCTATATACTGAAAGCTGTATACAGGTTGTGTACAACTCCCAGCTACACACCTTCCCCCTGGAGCCACAGGGCACAGTGGGTTTTCAGCACCACTCTGACTGTGGACAGTTCCCACCCACCTGCTTCCTATTAGGTGTTTTGTAGGTGCTCTCAGCACCCCCCACCCCAAGCCTCAGGGTGCTCCTGGCCACTCAGTTTCCCTGACAAGAAGCCCTAGAAAAGGGGCAAGGAAGCTGTGAGGAGAGGGGCTGGTACACTNAGCACCACTCTGACTGTGGACAGTTCCCACCCACATGCTTCCTATTAGGTGTTTTGTAGGTGCTCTCAGCAACCCCACAAGCCTCAGGGTGCTCCTGACCACTCAGTTTCCCTGCCAAGGAGCCCTAGAAAAGGGGCAAGGAAGCTGTGAGGAGAGGGGCTGGTACACTGACTTCTATTATCAGGGGGCCAGATGCAAAGTGAGTGCCTGTGATATTTATCCCTGTCATCGCTAATAATAAATGGCCTGATTTGCCAAGTGAGGACCGATTCAAAGATGTCAATTAAGAAGAGAAAAAAAGCCCTGTTGTACTGTATTTATCTGCTGTGCAGATGCTCGGTGGAGAAAAGGGCTCCAGAGCTGGGGCCTCTTTGCCCCACCGCCGCCCTGCTTCTGCTTTCCTCCCACCCCCTCCCCTGCCTCACCTTCCTCATGCCCTCTCTTCTGCCTCTCTTTTCTTTCTTGCTTTGTCCCCATATCCTACTGCACTTTTTCTCCCTTTCTCCTCTTTTCTTCTCTCCTCTCCTTTTCCCTTCTCTTCTCAACTATCGCCTTTCCCTCTCCTAGTCCGCTGGATGGCTTCACCTTTCACTGTCACTCTTTTGCTCATTAATACCTTCTCTTTGTCTCCCCCACTACATTCCTGAATCTCTTCTCCCAGGTCCCCCTCCCCTGAACCTCTGGCTGCTATGGCCCTCATCTTTCCGAACTGGCCTTCATGACCTCAGTTCACTGGATGTAAGTCTTAGGAGAAAAACAGGAAAAGCCACAGATCTGAAGGTTTTTAACAACCATACAGAGGTTTTTATGTTGAAAAATAATAAAACAACATTTCAGGGAATCAGTTTGACTGGGTCCCTGAATACAGATTAAAACTGAAAACCCACATCTAAGCAAAAACTTAATAATGTATTCCCTGGCCCTGGACCGATCATGTCTGAGACCTGGGATTCCATGATACAGGACTTTCTCAGGTGGCTGAGGGGTTCCAAGTAGCACTATGAATCTTCCTTTTGTATCTTGGATCTGATTAAGAAGTCGCAGAGAAATGCCCCCAGAATGGAAACCAGCTCTGAGGATGCCTTAGCCTGGTATTCTCTACCCCATGGCATTGTGGGAAACTGTTGGCCTCTTCTAGAGAATACATCCCACACAGACACACCCAAGCTTGGGTGTAGGCTTTCTCCTGTCTCTGCCCCCATAGGGACATGACCACCTTCTTCGAGCAAAAGTAAAAATGGTTCCCTGATTAGTTCTCTGGAAATGGGTCTAGAACTACTTGTGTAAGCAGAAACCCATCTTTGTAGCCCTCCATTCCAGTCCTACATCCTCTCTAGCCCATGGTGATTTTTTTAGAATGCCCAGACTGACCTGGGACCAGAGCTGGGTTCACTCGGGCTATAATCAAAGGCTAGCTCCCAGCCAATCCCTGACCGATCTATGGTCAGAGAGAAGGGGAAGCCACATGGCTTCCAACAGACCACTAGTGTTGCCTACCTGGCCAGCCCCAGCTTCTCTGGCTCTTCACTGACTGGGTGTGGACAGGAGGCCCTTCAGCCACATCCTGAGATGTCCCTGCATTCATAAGGAAATGAGGAAACCTGTCCCCAGTTGGTTATAACTCTTCTCAGATGACCACACTGCCTCTTGGTTTAACAACTGCCAGTCCCTTCTTCCCACCCTCTAAAAGCTGGCCAAGAGCATCCCCCACCACTATCCCCAAGCAAGAACCTCAAGCCTCTCTTCCAAGGACCAGGGTTTCCCAGGTACCCTTCTTCTTCCCAGGCTGCCTCCCCCAGAGGCCCAGCTGAGCCATCCGTGGTGTGGCGTTGACGACACCTATGGCTTCTCCAGTGGCTGTGATCACGAAGATCCTTTGAGAAAGCCTTGGATCAGAAGTTAAGTCACCCGGCTCTAGTCCCAGCTGTCTGCCACTGGAAGACTGTGGATGCTGATTTTTAGTTTTCAAAGCAGGTTCATAGTTTAACCTTTTTTCCCCTCATAATATTATTTAATTCTTAGACAGCCTTAGTTGGAGACGTGAGATGATGTGGTTTTAGTACCACATTCTGGGTGAGGAATCTGCATTTCATTCTAGAGTTTGACTTAGGATCCAGACTCCTTGCCCAGTGTTCCTTCCTCGGCTCTACATCTTGGAAGTCAGCTTCAGGGACAGTCTGAAGATGATAAAATGATGACAAGATAATGTCTGCAGCTGATCTCTGAGTTCTTGAGAAGACAAGCGTCAGAGACAAAGAAGTGATTGTCACAGCTGATATCTACATTAATAGATATATATAAAGTCACTTGCTAATGGCTCCGTTCTAGCTCACAAAGTCCAGAAGTACTACGAGAATCTACTGTTTAACACCCAAGAAGGATGCAGGCAACAAAAAATTACTCTGGGCTGCTAATATGGCAGTGTTTTTCTACAAGTCTTTATCTTGTCCCTCTCTTCTTTATGTATCACTGGAATAATAATAATAATGTAATAATAATAATCTTGATAAACATTTGATTGCACACACAATATATTAAAGGCACTGGGCTAAATATATCCCACTCATTATTTTGCTTATTGATCACAATAATTCCATAGTGCAGGTACTATTATCTCCCGTTTTTCAGAGAAGATTGATGTTTAAGAGTGTTAGGAAATTTGCCTAAGGACACAACTTGTAAGTGGCAATCAACACTTGAACTCAGATCAGCTTCTCCAAAGCTGAAGCTTAGGACCAAATTTTCCCCTCCCTCCTGTCTTCAGATCAAGTCCCCAGGCTGATGTCTTGGTGAAAGCAAATGTGGAGGTGATTCTCCCATCAGTGGCTAACCCCAGGATCTGCTTAACCATAGCTTCTTATCCCCACCATTTCAGCGCACACTGGCCTAACTGCCAACTGCCAGCATCTTTATTTCTTTTCCTGAGGGTTTCTCTAGCAGCTAGGGTCCTCTTTGTTGACTATATAGAGAAGGCCAGATATACTAGGGAATTGATGTCTCCTGGGAGCAGCCTTCAACCAGTGACTAATGGGAGTTGGTGGATAAACACCTTGGCCCCCTTGCTCCCTGGGTGGTCCAACACAGGAACATGTTCTGTCCCAGCTCTCAGAGCCCCCCAGCAGAGCTGGGCTCCACCCACCCACCATGGTAACTGGCTCAGAAATGGTCCTTTGGCCTTTCTTTCCCTACAAGTGTTCCTACACTTAAATACATATTTCAGCCTGGGTCTCTGGAGGATTCCAAACTAACCCCCACATCCCTACTCTCAGCAGTGCCCTCAGGACCTGGAATAGGAAAGTTGCAGGGTGGCCCAAATAGGATACAGGTGACATTTTTCTACTCAAATCCCACAGTGGCTCTCTAGTGCCCTTCAGATGAGGTCAGGGTCCATAAGCTGGCATGCCATGTCCCATGTGCCCTGAGCCCAGTCACCTCACCATTGGATACTCTTCTACCCACTAGGCTTCAGCCATAAAAGTAGTTCCAGAATTCGACCCCCACAGCTCCGTCCACATGGCAGGCCCATCTCACAGCCCTACCCCTCTACCTGGTGAATATCTGTTCAAGACTCTATTGAAGGGTCAGTTCCTCTAAGGAAGTCATCCCTGACTGTGTCCCTCAGGAGGTGACCCGTCCTGCCAGGGAGCCTCCAACAGACCTGAGCCTGCCTCTGTCCCAGCCCACCGTGGAATTGTCTATCTAGGGGGCCACTGCCCCCCTAAATGTGCGGCTCCTTGAGGGCAGCAACAAATCCAGATTCATCTTTAGTTGTTAGGCCAGCCCCCAAATAAATGTTGAATGAATGACCATCTGCCTGTGAGATGAGAGTGGGAAGGGCAGAGAAGGGGCTTAGGTGGGCGGCTGCTGGGCCTCACAGTGCAGGCTGTGTTTGGTTCTCTGATGGTCTCAGAACCTGTCCCTGCCAGGCCGACAGCTGTGTTCAGTGAGTCACACAAGGTGCTCTGTCTTCCTTTTCCTTAACCCCAACTAGCCCTGGCCAGTGGCACCCAACTCCAGTACTCTTGCCTGGAAAATCCCATGGATGGAGGAGCCTGGTGGGCTGCAGTCCATGGGGTCGCTAAGAGTCTGACACGACTGAGCGAATTCACTTTCACTTTTCACTTTCATGCATTGGAGAAGGAAATGGCAACCCACTCCAGTGTTCCTGCCTGGAGAGTCCCAGGGACGTCGGAACCTGGTGGGCTGCCTGCCATCTACGGGGTCGCAAAGAGTCAGACACAACTGAAACGACTTAGCAGCAGCAGCAGCAGCCCTGGCCAAGCAGCCAACGTCTAAACGGGGGTCTCCTCTGTATCCATCCCACCCTAGGTGATCCACAAAGATGGTATGATATTCTAGAAAGAGCACTGGGCTAGTTTGAGGCTCACCTCGGAGCTTGAGTTACTTAGCCTCTGTTTTCCCAGCTTAAAGTCAATTTTCTCAACTGTGATGGGAGTTAATACTAGTACAGCATTTCCCTCCTGGTGCCCTGTAAGCGTTCAGGATGATAACCACAAAAGGGTCAGACACATCTCCTAGAATGTGGGTGATACCCTCTAGAAGTGATTATATGGGGAAAAAGAGATGTGGAATGCATCAGGCATTAGAAGGGACTTTTGCCAATTTTCACCCAATCATTCTGTTTCACAGGCGAGCAAACTAAAGCCCAGAGAGTAGGCATCCCCTCAAGGTCACAGAGCCTGTCATGAACAGACCCATGACTCTGAGTTCCTGGGCTGTTTTCTCTCCATTGCACCAAGTGGCTTCTTTACAGCCATCGTTGTTCCTTCTTTTCCTGTTCCCGTGGAAAGGAGAGGGAGATCCTTGCACAGAGTTTACTGAAGGCTCCCAACCACTTAAGTACCCTAACCATGGCAGGCCTTCCCTACACCTGGCTGCCCTCATCTGCAATACAGCCCACCTTCATCAGCAAAGATCTATCCACACTCTCCAAGTGGGGAACTCTGGGGCTCCAAGTTTGAGGGGTCTAAGAGGAGTGGGGATTCTCTCACCCATAGTCCCCTCCCCAGACCTCAGGGTCTCTCAGCAAGAAGACCANTTCATCAGCAAAGATCTATCCACACTCTCCAAGTGGGGAACTCTGGGGCTCCAAGTTTGAGGGGTCTAAGAGGAGTGGGGATTCTCTCACCCATAGTCCCCTCCCCAGACCTCAGGGTCTCTCAGCAAGAAGACCAGACCTGGAGGCCAGCCAGGGATAGGATGCCCCTTATTTGTCCTGCAAATACTTGCAGACCTGCCTTGGTGCCCTAAGCTCTGTGTTAGGCTTTGGGGATCCAGTCACTATCTGCCCCCTCCCTGTCTTGAATCATCCTATTAATAACTTGTGATACCATTAGCTTTTGCTGTCTCCAGCACTGACAACTCAGAAGCCCCCGAGAGCTGTCTGCAAAGACACAATAAATGTGAACTCTTAATTCTCACCTTCCTTAACTAAATAAATTAATTTTATGCAGTCATGATGTCAGGGATATGACTTGCTGATGACTGAGGTGACTTGGACAGCCTTGGCAAGGGCTGCAGGGCAGTCGCAACTTGTTAATCTCTACAGGGCATCAGAGGGCAGCAGGGCCATGGATGTGAGTGCCTCGCCATGGTATCCTGTGCAGGGAACCCAGAACCAGGCAGCAGCCCTGCAGGTAGGAAGTCGGAGACTTTTCCTGTTTTGCCTCTTTGCCTCTACCTCCTGAATGGCCTTGGGCAAACTTCTTTGTTTCTCTGGGCCTTTATTTTCCTCATCTGTAAAATGGGCATCATCTCTTGTCATGTCCATTTCTCAGGAGTGTGAACTACGCTGGAAAGGAAGGAGTTTTATAAGCTGTAATGAGCTGGGCACATGTGGAAATCATGATGCCACCCCTTCAGCTGCTGGACAGTCAGTGCTAGTGGGGCACTTCCAGTGATGGGAATACCTGGCCCTGGATCCTGGGCAGCCTTAAGTTTCCCTCAGGACACCTCAAGGACAAGGAGGACACCTCCAAGGCTAGTGCCCTCAGCAAGCCTCCAGTACCCAACCACTCAACTGACTGCTGCTTTGAGTGAGTGAGGCCAGGGCAGCAGAGCTGCTCCCAGTGGCTCTCAGCAAAGAAAATCTGCTGTGACCCCAGGCTGATCCCTGCCGCAACCTGAGGGAGCGTCTGATCCAGCCTTGGGCTGAAGTCTTCAACTCAGCCCCAGGCCCTGACCTCTGCTCTGACTCTGTCTGAGAACTCAGCCCAGCCCTGCCCAGGCCCTGATGGAGCTCTTCACCCAGGATCCAATGTGAACCACCAGCCATTGCAGGAGTCAGCCCCCGACTCCATGCCCTAACCGAGCCCCCAGTCCAGCCCACTGTGGCACCCCTCAGCCCCAGGGCCAGCCCATGTGCTGGCCCTGTGCCAGGCCTGGGATTTCCTCCTTCCCCACCGCTCAGCGAGTGCTGATCCCCTGGAGAAGGGGGAGAGGCCCCACTGCTCCCGCGGTTCATGCTACAGGCACCTTCTATAAAAGGTAGCACCCTCCTGCCCACTCTATCCCCCCAACACTTGTATGTCATTAGCCACTCTCCCCAGTTAATACCATTCCCAGGGATCTGAGCACGGGGACAAGCAATTCCCCTAGGGCCACACAGCATAGCCATAACCGAGCAAGGACTGAGATGGTCACCCAGAAATTTTCCTCTGAGAGGGAGGAAGGGCACACTGTCCTCACTTTCCGGAGCTAGGGAATCCAGAGTTCTAATTCATTCATTCAGCCATCCATTCACTCCAAAATATTTGCTGAGTACCCACCACACGCCAGGCACACTGTGGGGGAGAGGGGTCAAAACAGACATGGCCCTCCTCTCAAGGGGCTCACAGGCCGGGCAAAGACCCTTGGGATTGCACCAGACTTTTCACAGTTGCTGCTTCACTTATGCACCCACCCACCCGCAACACACACACACCCCAGGCAGGCAGAGTGAGAACACACCTTGACAGGAGCATGCAGGCTCACCTCAAGGAGCCCCTCCAGCCATTTAATGGGCACAGGGGCTGGGAGAGGACGTCTCTGTCCATCTGTGATGCTACCAGGATGAAACCCTTGTTGGAGGCTGTGGAAACACAAAGCACTGTATTAGTAATCAGGTCCACACAGAGGGGATGAGCAATGATGTCTTGTCTCCAAATACAAGGGCTGACCCACAGTGGCCCTGCCCAGAGCCTGCAACTCTAAGACCATGAAGGAATAGCTGTAAGCAGAAGCTGGGCTGGAGTCGCAGAAAAACTGCCCAAAGTCCCTCCCACCATGGGACTCTGAGCCCCGGAAGGATGTCAGAGAGGTTGTGGCCAAGTGCCCAGGGCTCGGCATGCCTGACTTGTAATATCGATGGACTAAAGAGCCTCACTGTCTTGGTTTCTTGGCATCGTGGAACGCTTGAGTTCAGGTCCCCTTTTCAGCCTGTCCCCTTCAGTCCAGCTCTCTTGACTTCCTAGAAGCCTCCTCAAACATGCAGTAGTCCCTGGAATGCAATAGATCCACGCTAGAGTCCTGGTTGTTTGTGAGAGCCATGTGACCTTGGATGAGTCACCTAATCTCAGGCACATCAGTGTCCCTGTGTAGGAGATGGGGCCAAGAGTGCCCTTCTCACAAGACTGTGCCGACATTAGATACTGTCACTGTGCTGGGCTCAGGGCTGGGACACAGTGGCTGCCCAGCCATTGAAATGTGCCTACTAAGTTGGGACATACCTCCTTGGGGAACAATAACGTGCCTGCATAGACTGACCCTACCTGGCTCCTGGTGGCCCCTTCACCTGCAACCATCACTAGGGTCCAGCCTGAGTTCAGGCTTCCCTGCTCCTTCTTCTGGGCCTCCACGTTTTGGACTCCTGAACTGTTGGTCTAATTTGTCCAAAAGTATGACTTCCTAATGGTAGAATTATAGACATCAGGGCATCTCAGTAAGATGGGGATTTGAGTAAAAGGGTCTTCTTAACGCCCCTCCAATCACACACTATGAGCTACCATGCTTCCCTTCAGGATAAGATTTTTCCTACACAGAACCTTGGGCCTGCTTTGGAGCTCAAAGCCTGCTCTTCTACAGGGGCTTAGCCAAAGTAGCTGGGACTGCTGTGGCTTTAAAGATAACTCCTGAGCCCAGAGAAGGGAGGAGAGGAGGGATTGATCTGGGGGCCTTCCTGGAGACTGGGATCTGAAATCAATCTGGCAATTAACAAGCCAGGTGTGAAGTGGCTGCTGGATTCCAGGCTTCCCATGTCTCCAGGCTCACTCCCTTCCCGCCTCCACCCCCTGCCTCCCGGAGCCCTGGTGACAACTCCTGAGGAGTCCACCTGGTTGTACCTCTTTCAGGGCCTTGTCAGCTATGCAGGCCCATGGGAGGTGGCTGGGCCAGTGGGGCTGAGGAAGGAGGAGAAGGACCCTCCCAAGGCCCACAGCGCAGTGCTGGGGGCAGCCTGGGCTTCTGGGCCTCACCCTGGCCCAGTGAAGGGCAGCCTCTAAGGGCCCTTTCGAGTGCCACCCTCTCTATCTCCACGTCTAGATGGGGAGGAGGATGCAGCAGGGGCTCCCGGGGCCGCTGGGCTTCCTGAAGGCCAGTGCAGTGTGAGCAGAGAGCCGTCTGGCATTCTCCTCCTGCTCTGCCGACCGAGCCTGGGGGACTCTGGTGTGGAGATGATTTAGCTCAGAATCCCCCAGCCACCTCCACTTCAGNGGGGAGGAGGATGCAGCAGGGGCTCCCGGGGCCGCTGGGCTTCCTGAAGGCCAGTGCAGTGTGAGCAGAGAGCCGTCTGGCATTCTCCTCCTGCTCTGCCGACCGAGCCTGGGGGACTCTGGTGTGGAGATGATTTAGCTCAGAATCCCCCAGCCACCTCCACTTCAGCCCACCTGTGCCTGGAGAAGGGAGCGGCTCATGCGGATTGCCTAAAGGGAAAAGGGATGGGATTTCAGGGAAGTGGGGCTGTCCCAGGATAGCTGTGGCGCTGTCTTAGGAAAGCTCAGGGACTCTGTTTTCCTTCTGCCCTTCTCCTGCGCTGTGTGACCTTGGGTGATGCTCCTCCCCTCTCTGGNCTCCACACTCTAGGTCTGCCCTCCAGCTGTGAGGAGCAGCCTTGAGCAAGGGGGAGGCTCCCCCCTCAGCCCACTCCAGCCTCCACCCTCTCCACCTCTGGCACGCAGGGAGCAGGGAAGCTGGGGCAGGAGGAAGCAGGTGAGATGACAGAGGCCAGGGGCTGGGCTGGGGACAGCCTGACAGACAGCTGGGGCAGGTTACACCAGGGCAACCAGTGGAGGGCAGGCCCCTCCTTCCTCTGCCCACTTGCCAGAAAAAGAGGAAGGGAAAGAGACTTTCCTAGTTTTAGCGCTGAGTCCCACATCCCTGGAAACTCCTTAGTCTTGAGCAAATCAAGTTGGTCACCTCACTCTAGCTTCCTGGCAGACCCTTCCGGTGGCTTCCTTGAATGCCAAGATCAGACTAGAATCAAAGAGGATGAGAAAGAGTCTTAGAGGCCATCCAGCCTAATTGCCTCACTCCAACTCATTCTCACAGCCTCTGCTTGAATGCCCCCAGCTCTGGGAAGCTCACCACCGCACCAGGCAGCTTGTTAGTTACGGAGCATCTCTGACGTGCTGGATAAAACAGAGGGGCCTGGAAGGCACTGACTGGAGAAGACTCGCCCCAGATGCCCCCTGGCAGAGGGCATGAGCACAGCCTTAAGTGTCTGAAGGGTGGTGACCTAAAAGAAGAGGCAGGCATGTATGTTCTCAGTGCTTTAGAGGATGGGGTTGAGGCAAGGGAAGGGGAGGGGGAGAAAGAGCCTCAGAAATGCCTCTGTCAGCCTGCTATCCAAAGAACTTTATAGCACCCTGCCAGGCTTCACCTACCAGCCTGTCACATTCCCACCTGAGCCCTAGACAGAGGCAGCCTTCTGCCTCTTGCCCTGCATTGCTGGTCTCCTCTCGCCATAAACCTGTCTTGTACAAGTCGATGGAAGGCCTGGCTGTTGGCCACAAAAGCCTTCTTGGGTCTCCTCTCTGGATGTGTGTGGTTCCTGGAGAAAGCAGGAGGAGCTAAAATGCTGGCATTCGGCTGCCCTGTAAATCTGTCGAAGATATATTTTTTTTTATCACTTCCCGACATTCCTCTGTAAAAGCCACTCAGCTGCGTTTACAAATTATAGAATTCATTTGATGTCAGGGACCTGGCTAATGGCCTGAGTAAATCCAGCAGGAGCAGATGGGAGTTTACAGCTCAGCTCCTGTCTGGAGGTGCAACCTTAGCGACCAAGTCCCCATGTTTTAGCCTCTGCCTCTCTGTCTATAAAACGGGGATGAGTGGGGCTTTAAGGATTAGTGAAGTCACAGACCCACGTGCCTGGCTCAAGACCTGGCACAGAGTAAGCCCTTAGAAAAAGATGGTGGTGATGGCATGCATTGGAGCCTGTTGGAGCCAACGGTTGGGAAAGGACAGGCACTGAACCCCAGGTCTGGGGTTCTCAGCCTCCAACCTGTGCCTCTTTGCCAGGCAGGCCCTCCCGTGCCTCAGGGCACCCTCTGGAAGCAGCCGGTCTTATGCATATAGAGGGATTATCATCTTCCTTCTCCCCTTGCCTCTTCTTCCTCCTGTTCTCACACAGCAGGTTTTAAATCCACCCTCCCCCGATGTAGAATCCTTGAGCCTTCCCATACCAGGACTGTTCCAGTCCTTAGAAGTTCAGACTCTGTGTGAACCGATTGGTTGAAGTTCCCTGGATCCTCGGTTAAGAGGGATTCTGAGGCTGATTCCAGTTAATTAGTGGTGTCTGCCTGCCCCTTGGAGAGTGTGGGGTAGTCCCAAGAATAGCCTCATGCTTTGCCATCCTTTCAAGTTCCAACCCCTTCATCTTGTAGATAAAGTTTATATTCAAGAAGGGGAAGACTTAGGACTGAGAAGTCAAGAAAGGAGGGCCTAATGTGTCTTAAGCACCCACCGTGTGCTACACGCATGTCCATACACCACCTCACTGGACCCTCCCAACAACCCAAGCTGTTTGACAAAAGCCCTGAGATTAGAGCAGTCACCCAGCAAGCTGGTGGCATCACGGCTTCCAGGAGCCATTGCGCCAGATCCCAGGGACTCAAACAGACCACCAAGATCAGACCCTGGGAGCAGAGAGGGCTGGGGGCGCAGGGTGCAGGTGGAATGGTGCCGCANGACAAAAGCCCTGAGATTAGAGCAGTCACCCAGCAAGCTGGTGGCATCACGGCTTCCAGGAGCCATTGCGCCAGATCCCAGGGACTCAAACAGACCACCAAGATCAGACCCTGGGAGCAGAGAGGGCTGGGGGCGCAGGGTGCAGGTGGAATGGTGCCGCAGGAGGGTGCAGGTGGAATGGTGCCGCAGGAGGCTGCAGGGACTCACAGGGAGGGAATGAATCATCTCGGGCTAGAAGCTTCTCGAGCAGGAGTCTTTTCTCTGTCATTTGAGAGGTAAAACAGAGGAAATTATTGATAGTACTGGAAATGCCTATGTTCTGTGTTTTAAGCAATGCCAGAAATTTCCTGAGATCTTTCACACCTGTGATATGGTTTGAGCTACTGGATGGCCCTGGGAAAGCAGACAGGTGGCTCACTCCCGTTTCATAAAGTAGAAAGGGAGGCTCAGGGAGGTGGTCTGACTCCACAGCCCTAGCTCCTGGCCTAGCACATGGTAACATCAGCCTCTTCCCTCTGGCTGGGAAAGCCTGCCTGCCCATGAGCAGCCAGGGACATTTCCCATACTTCTCAACTTAGATTCTGCAGCAAGGGGGTGACTGTCTTGCCCCCTTTCCACTCTTCTCCTCCTCGTCACCTTTCATCCTGACCTACTCTGTGCTGGCATTGTACCAACAGTATCTCACTTAATCCCAAAAGAGTCACGTAAAAGGTGGGCGGGGGGAGGAGCTGTCATTAGCCCCATTGTACAGATGAGGAAACTGAGCCCCGGAGTACTTGAGGCCTCAATGCCAAGATTGTGGCTGCAGAATTTTCTTTTTCAGGTGCAAACCTCCGCAGCCTTTGGCTTTCCTGCCCCCACCCAATACCAAGTGAAGGGAGCTTTGGCCAAACCTTGGCACAGAAGCACCCACAGGGCAGAGAAAGTCCACACCCAGTGTCCTTAGCTGAGAACGGGGGTGGTGATAAAAGCACCTCCCTCCTTTGGCCACTGAACAAAATGAGACCAGGGATATGAAACCGAGCCTGATGCAAATAAGGAGCTGTATTATTTTATCAGCCTTGCTGCCGCTGCTTCTGCTGTGTTGATATAACAAGACAAACAGGTCTTGAGAACCTCAACCGTGCTGTATCCAAGGCAAGCACCGAGGCGGGCTGGGCTGCTGCCGAGAGGATGTGGGAGAATTAGGGCTCAGGAGAGGCAGAAAGATAAAGGACTGTTGAGGTTTTCCAGTTTTAGCCAAGATTTTGTAAGAGTGAAGCACACAAGTGTGGCTCCAAACTTGGACCAGGCCAGGGATGGATTCCAAGCCCAAAGCGGCCCTGCCTTCCAGCAGGGACCAGCCCAGCTCCCATCAGGACCCCATCTCCCTGCACTGTCATCCTCAGTTTGTGAACCCAGCCAATCCTCAGGCTTCTATCGAGCTCCTTTGAGGCACTTCCTTCTGAGCAGGCGTGGTGCCAGGAAAGGCCCGCAATGAGATCAGGTCCAATCCTAGCTGGGCTGAGTTTCAACCAGTTCCCTCACCTCCCATCAAGGACCCAGCACACAGTGGACCTACTGTAGAGCCTCTTATGAACATGTGCATGCATGGGTGAGTGGGTGAGTGAATGAATGAAGCACCCTAGCCTCTCTGTTCCCTCATCTGTAAAATGGGACAGTAACAATTACACCACAAGGCTGTTGCAGGGTCCAGAAACACTGCACATATTACACTTCCCACAGAGGGCTTGCTGAGTGCCCAATAAGCAGGAGCTATCATTATAAGGAGAGACCTTTGCCCTTCCAGCAATCATGAGCTAATTGCCTCTCCGTGGTCAGCCTTCACCCTCAACTTTCAGATGAACCACAGGTCAGCCCACAGCCCCTGAAACTCAATCACTGTCTAATAAAATGCTAGGGCTTCGTGCATACACACGCACACATACATACACACACACAATTGGGAGCAGATGTTACAGAAAATCAAGATGGCCTAGATTTGACTGCATACATTTCTGCATACATTCCTGAGTTTTGTTTCAGAAAATGAAGTCATCATGTGTGACACAAATCAATATAAATATAAATGTCTACCGCCCTGGCCAGCCTGCAATGTGAAGGAGGTCACAGTAGTGTCTGCCTCCAGATCGTGCCAGCTCATTGTCTTCATCTACAGTTCCCACCCCAACCCAGGAAAGGCTGAGGAGGCTGGGAAAAGAAGGGGGCTTTCCCATGTGCCTGAGCCCCTGCCACACCTGTGGCCCCAGAAGAGAGCCAGGCTGACAGATCTGATCCCTTCTTGGGGCCAGCCTGGCTGGTTCTCGGCATCACATAGACCCTTGGTGTTCTGGGAAGAAGTGGACCAAGAATGCTTCTGTTCTGGAACATGTTGCAACACCAGGGACCTGAAGCAGCCCCTCTTGGGAACTCCACATCTCCAAATCCCTCCCCTCAACTTGTCTTCTCCTTTGGCAGACTTCTGCCAGGCAGAGGGGCCCAGCCATGAGCCAACAGCTACAGTCCTCCCCTTGGGGCTGACAGCCCCCAGAGGGAGCCTGTCCCACCAAGTCACTGCACAAACCAGCTCCAGGGCTGCTCAGGACTTGGGGCTTGCACAGTGTGAGGGGAGCTGAACAGGGACCTGGCTTCATCCGGGCGGTGTGGCATGAGGTGGGTGGATGATCCCAGGTGATGTGGGGGGTGGAAATGTGTGGGAACAGCCCATGCAAAAGCCTGGAAGTGGAAGAGAATGGAAGTAAAGTCATGTGCTGGGGGCTGGGCCACACCCCACCCCAGGTTCCCAGCTCCCATCCATCTCCCCTTGCCCCATCTCGGTCCATCACATCCACACATGGAATTTCTTCTTCACATACACACTTTTGCAGACCAACTCATGCCAATGGTACTTGCAACTGCTCCCAGCCCCAGCAAGTGCAGGGCAATTCTGAGTCCCAGTGTAGACCTACCTGGAAGCTCTACGTAAGATTTCCTGGGCTCCCATCTGCCCCCATGCACACAGCCACCGCAGGCTGGGGGAGCCTGCTATCCCTGCCAGCACCTGTGACTCCAACCAACATTGCACAAAATAATATCTCCAAAGCTATGACACTTACGGTGTGGCTAACAACTCCCTGAACCTGGCAATGGCCAAGGGCTGGAGTGGGAAGAGTCTGTCAAAAGCTGAGTCTCAGCACCTCATAGTTCACCCTCAAAAGAGATAAGACAGGCACTGGGTGCCTAGGGGTTAGAGCATGAGGGCCAGAGCAGATTATGCTCCAGACCCAAGTTCTTTGCAGCCTACCCGAGTCCTCATTACCACCTCCTCCAGGAAGGCCACCCTCCTCTCTCCATGCCCCTGATTGCCTTGTTCCTGTTGGAGGCTGAACCAGGGACTTCATTCATCCTCAAGGACCTGGGGACCTGGATTGAGACCATCCTGTCCCTGAGGAAGCTGGCCCAGGGGAGAGTCATTGTGAGCAGTTCAAGATAAGTCCAAGGTCACTACCTCCAGTAAGAAGTCCTGCCTCTCACTGGAAAAGAAAGCCTTGCTTCTCCAGTTTCAAAGACAGAGACAGAGAAAGATGGGTTAAAGAGGACCGGGAGGCAAAAGAGTCAGAGAGGGAGAGGGAAATAAATGTGGTGTCATCACTCACTACTTGTCTGTATCCCTAAAAGGCATCTCATCCGTCTTGCCCGGCTGAGCACCCGGAACAGACAGTGACCCAGAGCAGGACCAGTGGATGTTTGTTAAGTGAAGGAAGGAGGAGAGTCGTCAAGCACGAAAGAAGAGTAAGAGGCAACGAGCCGCAAGTTGAGAGAGAGCTGAGCCCACGTAGAGAGGTGGGCTCTCTCCCCCTTTCCTCTGCATTCTGTTGGTGAGGGTAGAGGGTGATGAGTGCCAGGCCCGGCCTTTCTCACCAGGACGTCGGGGGGAACCCAATGCTAGATTTCTTTTTCTCCCACTTCCCACCCACCAGGCCACCCCAGCACCCACAACCCCAGCCCAACCTCTGCCCAGCCAGAGGGCCACACCCCCTTGCTCCTCCCCGAGCCAGGGCAGCAGAGGGTCCCTGAGGACCGAGAAGGCCAGGGCAGCGTGTGGCCAAGGCCTCTGGGTGGTTCCACACCGCCATGTGCAGAAGAAAGAAAGCAACACGTGCATGTATGACTTACAGCTTTAATCTTCCTGATAGAAGGCCTTTAAAGATTATTTCAGGGATGAAAAAAATAATCCTGGGTAATGAATCACAGCCTTAAGAAGCTGATAAGCAGCAGGGAAGCTGGCGGGGCCTGAGTTCCTGATTTAATTAAAGTCTTACAGATATTCTCTGAAACAAAATCCACTGTAGCCATCAAGGTGATAAAAAGACTACAGGTTCCTTTAAAGTAATTCACCTGCCTCGTGAATCTTCTTCCCTGTGAAGAGGGTGGCTGAGGGCAGGTCTTCAGGTCCCAGGCTGTGTCACTGCAGATGGCCCAGCCTAGGGCCTGCTGGGGACCCCTGGAGGACAGAAGGTGCCTCACAGCGCCTGAGAGCTGGAGCAGACCAGAGTCTGGAGGACACAGGGCAATACACTCAGATGAGGAGCAGGACATCGCGTGGCCTTGAGTCACTCACGACCCCTCTCTGGGATTCCGTTTTCACATCTGTCATCATGGGAGTGGGATTATGGGAGCAGGAGATGAGGTCAACGGGCCTCCAGGAGGCATCCCTGCGCTGGCCTGCTGAGTCCTGACTCACCTGTGCCCCAGGGCGTCAAGGGAAGGCAGGTGTTGTCTTCACACGAAGGCCCACGCTCAGGGCCTGCCCGCAGAGTGGCCCTCCCTCCACCCTTGCTTCCCTTTTCCCTCCCCCGCTCTTCCTAGTGCCACCCATGTGCATGACTACCTGGTGAAGGAGCAGTTGTCAACACTCGAGCCCCCTCCGGCCCTCTGAACATCCCAGTCCAGTGCTGGGAAAAGTAGAGCATGTGTGTCCAGCCAGAATACTGAGCACAACTCTCAGAGCAGGCAGGAGTCGCGGATTCCATGTGGTTCCACCACCAGGCTCTGCCAAGCTCCAGAGAGAAGCTGGGTGGGCTGGAACTGGAAAGACAGAAGTAGAGCCCATGAGAATGTGAGGACAGTGGCCCATGGTCTCTACGTTCTCAGAGCCTAGCCAGTCCTCAAGGAGTGACTCAGACAGGCGGGTGGGTGGATGGATGGGCGGATGGGGGGCTGGATTGTTGTTCAGTCACTCAGTCACGTCTGATTCTTTTTGATGCCATGGACTGCAGAACACCAGACTTCCCTGTCCTTTACTATCTCCCAGAGTTTGCTCAAACTCATGTCCACTGAGTCGATGATGTCGTCCAACCATCTCATCCTCTGTCGTCTCCTTCTCCTCCTGCCTTCAATCTCCCCCATCATCAGGGTCTTTTCCAGTGAGTCAGCTCTTCACATCAGGTGGCCACAGTATTAGAACTTCAGCTTCAGGATCAGTCACTCCAATGAACATTAGGATTGGTTTCCTTTAGGATTGACTGGTTTGAGCGCCTTGCAGTCCAAGAGACTCTCAAGAGTCTTCTCCAGCACCACAGTTCAAAAGCATCAATTCTTTGGCTTTCTTTATGGTCCAACTTTCACATCCGTACATGACTACTGGGAAAAACCATAGCTTTGAGTAGACAGACCTTTGTTGGCAAAGTGATGTCTCTGCTTTTTAATATGCTGTCTAGGTTTGTCATAGCTTTTCATCCAAGGAGCAAACATCTTTTAATTTTGTGACTGCAGTCACCATCCACTGTAATTTTAGAGCCCAAGAAAATAAAATCTGCCTCTGTTTCCACTTTTTCCCATGAAANGACAGACCTTTGTTGGCAAAGTGATGTCTCTGCTTTTTAATATGCTGTCTAGGTTTGTCATAGCTTTTCATCCAAGGAGCAAACATCTTTTAATTTTGTGACTGCAGTCACCATCCACTGTAATTTTAGAGCCCAAGAAAATAAAATCTGCCTCTGTTTCCACTTTTTCCCATGAAAGAATGAATGGATGGATGAGTAGGCATCCAGGGGAAGTGACTGAACTGAAGCTGGGTCTACCCACCCTGTGCCAACTCCCTTTCTGACAGCCCTCAGCCCCAGCAACCTGAGCCCACGGCCTGTGCAGTGCAGATACGTGAGTGACTGGCCTCGTCCCTCGTGATGGCCAGCGCTTCAGAGTCGGAGTTACCAGATAAATGTGAATTTCAGATCAATGATGAATAATATTCAGTATAATTAATTCAGATAATCCCAAATATCGTATTTGTTTGCTACATCTGGCAACCCTACACAAATGGTCCCCTGACAGACCTGCCCCAGAGAGAGGCCCCCATATCAGGCACATGGACCTGGAGTTTCCCATTCATGGCCTCCCCTCTGTACCCCAAGGCCCCTGAGGCCTCTGTCTGGACTGGAGCTGGTGGGTGAGTAAGGAGAGAAGATTCCACCTGCAAAGTACACCCTGGAGGAGGCAGCTCTGAGACTGATCCTCTCAGGGGAGAAGTCCTCCTGGCCCAGGCTTGGGGCTGCAGGTGGGGCTCCTGGGGGCTGGCTGCCACCTAGTGGCCAGTGTCAGAATTGCAGGCCACGGTGCCCAGAGACGATCAGGCAGATCACTGCTGCTGCTGCTGCTGCTAAGTCGCTTGTGGACCCCAGAGACGGCAGCCCACCAGGCTCCCCTGTCCCCGGGCTTCTCCAAGCAAGAACACTGGAGTGGATTCCCATTTCCTTCTCCAATGCAGGAAAGTGGAAAGTGAAAGGGAAGTCGCTCAGTCGTGTCCGACTGTTCGCGACCCCATGGACTGCAGCCCACCAGGCCCCTCCGTCCATGGGATTTTCCAGGCAAGAGCACTGGAGTGGGGTGCCATTATGGTCTCCTTACACTAACTTCGGAGAAGGCAATGGCACTCCACTCCAGTACTCTTGCCTGGAAAATCCCATGGATGGAGGAGCCTGGTAGACTGCAGTCCACGGGGGTCACTAAGTCAGACATGAATGAGCAACTTTACTTTGACTTTTGGCTTTCATGCATTGGAGAAGGAAATGGCAACCCACTCCAGCGTTCTTGCCTGGAGGATCCCAGGGACAGGGGAGCCTGGTGGGTTGCTGTCTATGGGGTCGCACAGAGTCTGACACGACTG
Organism: Neotragus moschatus; assembly: GCA_006410615.1. NCBI lineage: Eukaryota > Metazoa > Chordata > Mammalia > Artiodactyla > Bovidae > Neotragus > Neotragus moschatus. The sequence goes on from SJYA01003205.1 coordinate 140,977, forward strand.
AAGTGACTTAGCAATACACTAGTTTAGGATTATTACCCACCTGACAGAAAAGGAAACTGAAGCCCAAGGCTACCCCAATACCTTAATCCATGTTCAGATCCCAGAATGGATTTAACCTAGTCCTCACCTCCAGGCCCCCTTCTCTCCTATTCACGGCCACTAAGTGGCCCCAAGGCCTGCCCTTCCTGTCCAGCTCCTCCTGCTTGTCAACCTTCGATGGTTCCCCACGGAACAAAGCAGCCCTTCTCTATGCTGACCCTCAGGGCAGCCCAACCCTCATTTCCTGGACTTGTTTCTCTGCCTTTCCAAACCCTCCTCTGCTCTGCTCCCTCCCAGCCCTCCTCTCCCTCTTGCCCCCCAAGCCCCTGGAGCTCAGAAGGCATTGTGCCCCCTTCCCTTCAAATATAAGATTGTTTTCTGGAGGAATAGAGGAAAGGAGAGGTGAAAAGGAAGAAGACTTGGGGAGAGGGGAGCACGGGGAGGAAGGAGGGGCAGGCCAGAGGCACTCTTGGTGCCTGCTGCCAAGAGTGGAGAGTCAGGCAAGGAGAAGAACTTGCTGGCCTTCAGGCCTTTGGAGGCGGTCAGCGTTTTATACAGAGGGCCACCAGGAGCCCGTCTTCTGGAGGAACTGGAGGTAAAGATGGGCAGGCCCATCCTTCAGGACCTTGAACCCCTTCATAGAGGATTGCCCACCCATTTCTAACTCTGGCCAAACAGGGGCAACGATGGGTGAGTGACAACAGAAACACTAGGCAAGGCTGGTGATTTCGGAGCAAAATTCCCACCATAAACACAACGCTCAGAGAGCCTGCCTGTCCCCAGAGCCCAGGTGCCACCCCGTCCTGCACAACTGGTAAGTGTAAGGGACCGCTGGCCAGCCCCAGCCAGCCCAGACAACATGAGGAAAGGGCCTTGCTGTGACCTTGATGGCAGTGCTGGCCTTATCAGAGGCAAAGGATGGATTGAAGGACCTCAGCCAGGAATGGACCTGTCTCTCAGATGGACTGGAGTGTTTTGAGGCCCACCCATCCTGGGAAGTGACCTGGGGTTGCCAAAAGGGCACCCAGTGAGTGAGGGAGCAGTTTTCAAGGAACTAAAAGGAAGAAAGGCATTGTGAGGAATCAGGGACAGCTTCCTGGAGGAGGGGATGGGGCGAGAGTCTTGCACATAGAGGGAATGGCAGAAGCAAAGCTGCAGTAGGTTCAGGAACTGCAAGTTGCAGGAGGACAGGGGAGGCACCTGTCTGCTGGGCGCAACACACACCCTCCAGAGGGACTCAGAAACTAGGTATTAAAGGAGGGACGGAATGAGTGGGCTTGACTGGAGGGAGGCAGGNTGGCACTCCACTCCAGTACTCTTGCCTGGAAAATCCCATGGATGGAGGAGCCTGGTAGACTGCAGTCCACGGGGGTCACTAAGTCAGACATGAATGAGCAACTTTACTTTGACTTTTGGCTTTCATGCATTGGAGAAGGAAATGGCAACCCACTCCAGCGTTCTTGCCTGGAGGATCCCAGGGACAGGGGAGCCTGGTGGGTTGCTGTCTATGGGGTCGCACAGAGTCTGACACGACTGAAGTGACTTAGCAATACACTAGTTTAGGATTATTACCCACCTGACAGAAAAGGAAACTGAAGCCCAAGGCTACCCCAATACCTTAATCCATGTTCAGGCCCCAGAATGGATTTAACCTAGTCCTCACCTCCAGGCCCCCTTCTCTCCTATTCACGGCCACTAAGTGGCCCCAAGGCCTGCCCTTCCTGTCCAGCTCCTCCTGCTCGTCAACCTTCGATGGTTCCCCACGGAACAGAGCAGCCCTTCTCTATGCTGACCCTCAGGGCAGCCCAACCCTCATTTCCTGGACTTGTTTCTCTGCCTTTCCAAACCCTCCTCTGCTCTGCTCCCTCCCAGCCCTCCTCTCCCTCTTGCCCCCCAAGCCCCTGGAGCTCAGAAGGCATTGTGCCCCCTTCCCTTCAAATATAAGATTGTTTTCTGGAGGAATAGAGGAAAGGAGAGGTGAAAAGGAAGAAGACTTGGGGAGAGGGGAGCACGGGGAGGAAGGAGGGGCAGGCCAGAGGCACTCTTGGTGCCTGCTGCCAAGAGTGGAGAGTCAGGCAAGGAGAAGAACTTGCTGGCCTTCAGGCCTTTGGAGGCGGTCAGCGTTTTATACAGAGGGCCACCAGGAGCCCGTCTTCTGGAGGAACTGGAGGTAAAGATGGGCAGGCCCATCCTTCAGGACCTTGAACCCCTTCATAGAGGATTGCCCACCCATTCCTAACTCTGGCCAAACAGGGGCAACGATGGGTGAGTGACAACAGAAACACTAGGCAAGGCTGGTGATTTCGGAGCAAAATTCCCACCATAAACACAACGCTCAGAGAGCCTGCCTGTCCCCAGAGCCCAGGTGCCACCCCGTCCTGCACAACTGGTAAGTGTAAGGGACCGCTGGCCAGCCCCAGCCAGCCCAGACAACATGAGGAAAGGGCCTTGCTGTGACCTTGATGGCAGTGCTGGCCTTATCAGAGGCAAAGGATGGATTGAAGGACCTCAGCCAGGAATGGACCTGTCTCTCAGATGGACTGGAGTGTTTTGAGGCCCACCCATCCTGGGAAGTGACCTGGGGTTGCCAAAAGGGCACCCAGTGAGTGAGGGAGCAGTTTTCAAGGAACTAAAAGGAAGAAAGGCATTGTGAGGAATCAGGGACAGCTTCCTGGAGGAGGGGATGGGGCGAGAGTCTTGCACATAGAGGGAATGGCAGAAGCAAAGCTGCAGTAGGTTCAGGAACTGCAAGTTGCAGGAGGACAGGGGAGGCACCTGTCTGCTGGGCGCAACACACACCCTCCAGAGGGACTCAGAAACTAGGTATTAAAGGAGGGACGGAATGAGTGGGCTTGACTGGAGGGAGGCAGGAGAGATGTGCCCAGTGGGGAAGATGGCTGAGGGGCGCCCCTAGCTCGGGGTGTGGGCAGCACTCTGGGGTCAGCACTGGCCTTCTCAGCGGTACTGGGGGCCCTGATGCTATTCTCACTGTATCTGTCGGGCATGATATAGTTGCATCCATAGGGCACACATGCTGGAGGGAACTCTCCCAGCCGGCCCAGCAGACCCTCCAGAAAGCAGTCCTTCAGTCTGGGGTCAGGAGGGAGGTCACCAGGGGCTGGGAGCGGTGGGGGATCTAGTAGCTCTCACCTCAGTGCCCTGGGGAAACAGCAGAAGGTGGACCGAGGGCTAGAGGGAGGTCGCGTGGACAGGGGTTCTGAGAGGCGCCACAGAGTCTGGGCTGATGATCGTCCATCCCCGAAAACCATGGGCGGCCAGGGATGCGCTGGCTGACACAGAGCTGTGCATGAATGCCCCTTGAAGGAGGGGTTCCCGGTGAGGCTGGGAACGGAGTCAAGTCTATTTATTTATTTATTNTGAGAGGCGCCACAGAGTCTGGGCTGATGATCGTCCATCCCCGAAAACCATGGGCGGCCAGGGATGCGCTGGCTGACACAGAGCTGTGCATGAATGCCCCTTGAAGGAGGGGTTCCCGGTGAGGCTGGGAACGGAGTCAAGTCTATTTATTTATTTATTGGTTGCACTAGCTCTTTGTTGCTTTGCACAGGCTTTCTCTAGTTGTGGCGAAATGGGGTTTCTCCTCACTGCAGCGCACAGGTTTCTCATTGTGGCGGCTTCCCTTGTGCGGAGCACAGGCCCTAGGCACACAGCTTTCAGTAGTTACAACACACGGGCTCAGCTGCCTCGCAGCCTGTGGGATGCTCCCAGACCAGGGATCTGCCCCCTGCACTGACAGGCGGATTCCTAGCCACTGCACCACCGGGGAAGTCCCTGGAGTCGTCTTAAATGAGGTCCCCGCCTTTCTTCTTCAGGAAGAGTCAGCAAGGGCAGGGAGCCCTTCTCTCGTCTGGCTTCCTCCCCAGAACCCACAGAGGGCCCATTGTCCCTCACTCGACCAGCCCAGTCTTGCCTGCCCTACGCAGGAGCTGGCTGTGCCTCCCTTTCCCCAACAAGTCCAGGAGGAGAGGCTGGTTCTGGGCCTCCTGCGCCCCTTTGAGGTGCTCGCTCCCAACGGAGCTCGAAGTTCATTGCTAACCTCTGGTTGTTCTCATTTATAAGAAGGAAAACTGAGGGCCTGTTTCCCACCACTGAAAAAATAAGAAGGCATCAAGACCAGAGCTCCAAACTTTGCCCTTGTCTCCAGCAGAGGAGCAGGGACTCCCCCAGGTCCTGAAGATTAGTCTGGAACAATTCCCCATGGTGGCCCAGAACCTACAGCTTCTCTCAGAATACGTGTGTCAGGCCAGGCTAGCCTAGAACTCACTCCCAGCTTAGCCCAGACCCACCCATTAACCCAGAACATGCATATTAGCCTGGGTTAACCCAGAAACGGATGGTTAGCCCAAAGTACTTGGGTTGGCTTGGAACACCAGTTAGCCCAGGACAGCCCAGAATCAAGGGTCAGTTCAGGACATACAAGTTGGCCCAGGTGAGTCCACAACACTCAGACTTCCTTGGCACCTGCAGGGTATATTAAAAAACTTGAACGGTCCAATAGAATGATTTTTTTTTTTTTAATTTTTTAAACCTTTCTTCAAATCATAAAATGGAGCTGTGTGGCTGAGGGGGATGGGGCCAGGCAGTGGTATGCTGATAAATGGGAAACTTGGTATCCAGGGAACCGCTCTGCCTTGAAGCATTTCCCTGTTTCCATCAATACTTCTGCCGTGGCTAATTTCAGGCCACCAACCCCTAAGCACTGACTGTGGAGTTGAGAAAAGATTTCATGATGCCAACAATTGTCTCCACAAGCCAGACGAGCAGCACCAGCACCACACCTTCCCACTCAGCACCCCCACCTTCTCTGGGAACCCCCAGGCCCTAAGGAGCTCCTCGCAGGGACACCCAGGGCCAAGACACAGAGGACAGCCTCTGCTTAGGGATTCACTAGGCGACATCAGGCCTCTGAAACCTGAGCAGAGCCTAGAAAAGTGCCTCCTGGCCCCTGGCAAGCACGAGGCAGGTGGGAGGGGAGTCAATGGGGAGATCTGGCCTAGAATTTCCCACTTGACATGGGCCAAGTCCTGTCTGCCCTCTGGGTCTCAGTCTCCCATCCGTACAAAGAAACTGTGGCCTCTAAGAAGCCCCACCCTGACTCTGACTCTGGAAGCCAGCCAAGCTTGCCTCTGCCACTTCCCACCTTGCCCCCTCCCCAGGCCTGACACCTGGCCCTCGCCAGGCCGAGGCCCAGGCACTGAGTCACGCTTCCTCGACTCCGTGCACGCCTGTCCTCAGCCAGCTCCGTCCGAGGGAGTGTGTGCCCTACACAGCAGCCCTGCACCATGCCGGCCCCATCAATGGTGATGCTCCGGAGTGACAGGAGGGGCTCCTTACAAGCACCCAGAGGGGTGAAAGGGCCCAACCTATGTTTTTATATTTTAATTCCTTTAATTGAAGTTATGAAATGTTTTCAACATTCAGAAAAGGACGTTTAGCCACCGCCTAGATGTAACCGGTGTCCGCATCCAGCCAGGTTGCCCCTGTCGGGACCTGCCCTGCTCAGCGTCCCCTCCCTTCTCATACTCACCGGAGTGGGGGTGGGGGGCAGTGCCTGGAATCTCCCCTCCCAGGCAGAGCCTCCCTGGGCAGGAGCGGCTTCTCTATGCCTCTGCATTGCGCTCCTGCCACAGGCTCACCTGACATCTCATCTACCCTATAACCACTCCGTGAGACGTAGGCAACCAAGCTTTATTTATTCTCCCCATTTCACAGAAGAGGAAGCTGAGGCATAGAAGGGATTTACCTGATAGCACACAGCATATTGGCACCAGGTCAGCACTAGACCCCAGTCTGTCCCTGAAACAAATATTCTCTTCCCCTGGGCACCCCCTCCTGTTCCCATCCCCTCAGGGCCTCCAGGAGGGGCCATTCAAAACCATACTGTACCTGTAAGTGTAAACTGGGACCTTTGCAGGCAAACTGGGCTCTGCCTCCATCCTGTCACTGAAAACCTACCACAAGAGTTGACTGAGAGCCAGCCTCGTGGGAGGTATGGGGCAACTGTGGCACAGAAGACACCATCCTGCCCCAGAGGTGCACAGAGAAGCCAGGTGCCCCTGGCTTGCTTTCATTGCATCCAATGGGCTATGTGCTCTGATGCATACAAAATGCAGGGGTTATATGTAGCAGGAGTTTGGTTTAGCTCTTGAAAGAGCAAGCCCCAGTAAAGCAGAGAAGAGGGGGAGATTCCACCTGGCAGAGGGCACTCCACATTCAAAGGCTCAATGGTGACAAAGTGAGGCGTTCTGAGAGGATGGGAAAGGGAGTGACAAAGACAGAAAAGTACATTTCCTGCTCATATATCCAACAGATTAATCAAATCCACTATATATTTTAAAAGGAACAAGAAACAAATATCTCGATCAAGAAAAAACAGATAAACCAATTTAGAAGACATTAGCAAAAGACTCACACAGTATACAACAGATGATCTCTGGCTGCACAACAAGTGCAGGAAAAGTTTTTAACTTCATCAGTCATTCAGTTCAGTTCAGTCACTCAGTCGTGTCCGACTCTTTTCGACCCCATGAATCGCAGCACGCCAGGCCTCCCTGACCATCACCAACTCCTGGAGTTCACTCGGACTCACACCCGAGTCAGTGACNAGTCACAATGAGATACCATTATTCTCCCACCAAAATGTCTAAAATTAAAAAGGAATGATAACTCCCAAGGTTGACAAGAATGTGGAGTTACCAAAAGGCTCATATGTTACTGGTGGGAGTGTTAATTGGCTCAACCACTTGGGAAATTGTTTGGCAATATTTACTGAGACTAAACACATGCCTGTGCGATGATCTAACTTCCACTCACAGGTATTTACCCAAGAGAATTGAAAGCCCGTGACCACCAAGAATGCGCACAAAAATGGTCGTCACAGCTAAAGACTGAAAACAACTCTAACATCCAACTACTGAAGAGAGGAGAATTAACTGATGGCATCTTCCTTCAGCAAAATACTACACAGCAATGAAAAGGAAGAAATTCCCAATACAGGCAACTGGATGCCTGGCTCTCACAGATGATGCTGAAAGAAAGGGAGACAGAATGAGTATATGCTACGTGGTCCCATTTAAATAAAACTCAAGGGTAGATGAAATTAACTTTGGGCATTAAAGTCTGAATACTGGTTACCTCTGGGGAGATTATTGGTTGGAAAGGGGCACGGATGAACATGCTGGGCTGTTGGAATTGTTCTGTATCTCAATCAGTGAGACGTTCATATTGTGTATATATATGCAGAAATCCACACAGCTACTCATAGCTGGGTGGTGTCACCGAGACAATGGACATGAACTTGGCCAAACTCCAGGAGATGGTAAGGGACAGGGAGGTCTAGTGTACTGCAGTCCATGGGGTCACAAAGAGTCAGACACGACTGAGCGACTGAACAATAACACACATTTGAGACTTGAGCACTTTATACTAGCTTTATACTAAGACGTATACTCCAATAAAATGCTCTTTTAATCCTTCTAGATGCAGATGGAGAATGGAGTGGAGAGTGCAGAGGAGAACCGGGACAACCATTTGGGAGGCTTTTGCAACACCCTGGGTGAGAGAGAATGAGCAAACCAGCAGGAAACAGGTGCCAGGTGTGGGCTTACCCAGTCACGCTGCAAGAAGTCAGAGGAAGTCAGTGGTGTGGGCAGGTGGGGGAGGCTTTGTAGGCAGAGGCATGGACTCCTGGGGGCACTGAAGCATTTCGACACAGCAAGGCATTGTGTAGAGCAGGCAGCCCTGCTCTCCCATCCCAACACNGTGTGGGCTTACCCAGTCACGCTGCAAGAAGTCAGAGGAAGTCAGTGGTGTGGGCAGGTGGGGGAGGCTTTGTAGGCAGAGGCATGGACTCCTGGGGGCACTGAAGCATTTTGACACAGCAAGGCATTGTGTAGAGCAGGCAGCCCTGCTCTCCCATCCCAACACTCTGAGCAGCCCGAGCAGGTGAGCTCCCACCCCTGGCAGGGCTCAACAAGAAAAGCCAGCCCCGTTTGCTGAGCCCAGTGATGTCCACAGATAGCCCTGTGCTGAGGGCTTTGCAGGAGCTCTTGCATCAAAGCTATGAAGAAGCCTTATTCTTCCTGTTTTGCAGAGGTGCGCTAAATCTGGGGGAGCTGAGTGGTGGCTCCAGGACCCCAATCTGTTAGCCTTTCCTGTTAACTCACCAGAGGTGGATAACAGCTTTCCAGGGACAACTTGACAGGGATATGGCATGATGGATCCAGCTGGGCAGAAGAGATCTGGGAGGATGGGGCTTGGGAATCTGTACCTTCTCAGGGCTGCCCAGGATCCCTGAGCACATCCAGGTTGGGGAATGGGCAGGTTGGATGACTGTGGTAGTAACTCTAAACCTAGGTGTGGAGCAGAACGAGCCTTGGAAAGTGCCAGGCACTGTCCTCAGACCTCATTCCTGCAACGGCCTTCCACGGTGAGAACTGTTCTCCTCATTTTACAGATGGGGAGATGGAAGCTCAAGGCCATCAGTCAGGGAATGGCAGAGCTCCCAGCCCTGCAGTCCCCAAGCCTGGCCTGTCACACTTGACTCTACACCTCCCCCGGGTCCTGGGCACTGGGCCATTTGGCCTTGCCCCATGGACAAGGCAGAGATGACCAATTCTAAGACACTCAGAGAAAAAGCGAGGGAGGAGAGAGGAAGACGCAGAGACACAGAGAAGTTGAGAAAGCTATAGAGAGAGGCTGAGCAGGCGGGGTGGCAGATGGTGCCAGGGTGGGAGACGGAGCAGATGTTTGCCAGCAGCTGTGAACTCATGAGACAGACACTGCTGACACAGGCTTGTGGGGCGGGTGCCCACACCCGCTCGGTGCCCACCTTGCTCCAGGTGGCTGGAGCTGTAAATGGGGGGAGGGTCAGCAGAGGGCCAGGCTGGATTCTCCCTGGGAGACCCCCACCCAGACCATGTGACCTTGGGCCTCAGTGTTCTCATCTGGGCAATGGGCCCCAAGGACCCTGCCAGGTCCATCAGACTCTGAGCCACCAAAGCCTGTCCATGCATCCAGCCTCAGTCCTGCAAAGAAGCCACTCTGCAGAGCCCCAGCCCCCTCACCCAGGTCCCTGGCTCCCTGTGGGCAATGTGGCCAACTTGGCACCACCAACCCAGGGCCTCCATCTTTCTCCCTAAAGCGGGACCAAAGGCTACCTGTAGCATTTCTGTCCCCTGGGGTCCTTCCTGCTCCCCTTTTCTTCCAGCTCTGGGGAGGAGGGGAGAGTCTTATGACTGACTGGAAGGGCCGACATGGCAATAGGGTGGGGAGGGGAAATACATCAACATCATTGTCCCCTCTCTTAAGGCTGGCTGGGCTCAAAACAAGCTGTGTGGCCTGAGGCAGGTCACTCAACCTCTCTGAGTTGCTCATCTCTAAGGTGGAGATGAGGTTGCCTACTTTCCAAAGCTGGAGTGAGGATGGATTGGCTGACCCTAGAAATGTGAAAATCCCCCAGCCCAGGGCCAGGCACTCCATGGCATAAGAACAGCTTCCCAGGCACAAGAAGAGGGATGACCGAGGAACCAGCAGGGCCCTCAGATGCTGCTGCCTTCAGCTTTTACTTACGCCTAGAAAGATGGAGGCCCGCAGAGGGCCGCTGGTAGGCAGGCTGCACAGTTCCCCAGGCCTGTGCTCCCTGGCCAGGGAGGGGTGGGGAGTGTGGAGGTCATTTCCAGTCACTCCTGACTTTTATGCAGACGCAGCAAATGCCTGCCCCATGATGGCATCTGGAGATGCCAGGCAAGAGTGGGCACAGGGAGCATGCCATAGGCCTCCAAAACTGCAGCTCTGTTTAGAGGACGAAAGGACAGCCTTTCCAGGGCATTGGGCAAGGCATCTGCAGGAGGAGGCGTTGCTGAAGGGGGGCCAGGGCTCCCTTTGCCTGCTGTCCACTGAGGCCCCCCTCTCCCTGGCAGAAGCTTCGGGCTTGACTAAGCTGTCACTGCCACTTGCAGTGTCACTTCTGATAGAGTCCAGAAGGGACAGAAGGACAGAGGTCACAGGAGGCACAGGTCCCTGAATCAGACTGCCCTGTGGTCAGCAGCCTCCCTGTCTTTAATGCCCATCAGTCGCCCTATGGGTGCCCGGTCCAGCCCCTGCCCGGCTCACTCCATGGAGGGGGACACTGCTTATAGTCCCGCTTAATTAAATCAATAAACCACCAATCAAATCTGGCTGAAGGCCAGCTCTTCACGGTGCTCCTAGTGGAGGGGAGGACTGAATTAACAGCTGCAGTAGGAGAACAGAAGAGGTGAGAAAGAGCGAAGGAGGGAGAGGAGGAAGGCCGGCCTGGGAGGGAGTGTCTGGCCCACAGACCTGCTCTCTGGACCACATCGTGACTCAGAACCCCCAGCATCCTGCTCCTGCCTTCAACCTCTCCTTTCCCCTTCTGCCACCATGACTTCGGGAAAGGTTTTACCATCAGCCATTTGTAATAGTGAGAACTTGAAGATGGACTGTGGAGATGCCTGATCCGGCCTCATCTGGGGATGATGAGGCAAGGCTCAGAGACCAGATGCCCCAAGCATCCCTCCTGAGCCCCAAGCCTGTAGCCTGGCCTGCACGCTGCTCCCCAGGCCTAGGAATTGCTCTCCTCACCCTAACAGGATGGGGAAGATGTCAAAGTATCTAAGTTGGTAGGAAAGCCAGGCATGGCCTAGAGTCACGACCCCCAGAGCAGGCTGCCAGGGCAGGAGTCCTGCGGCTTCCTCTCTTTAGTGTTCTGGGGCCTGGGCAGAGGGGGACCCCAGCAAAGGCCCAGATGTACAACCTGGCTCACCCTCTATTCCTTGGGAGAGACCAGCTTGTCAGGGAACCTGTTCACTAGGGGAGGCTCTGTGGCCTGGGGTCAGGCCCCAACCTTTTCTGGGCCTCATTCTCTCCATCTGGATCACAAGGGGCGCAGAACTAACAGCCTGTAAGTGACTTCCTAGCTCACACACTCCACACCAGCATCTGTAAGAGGAGACCTGCCTCGTCGACCAGCCTGGAGACTGGCCTGAGCTGAGACAGCCTATGTTTGGAGCCAGAGCAGCTCCAGCTGCCACGGACCTGTTGGAGGGGCTGGGCCCTGGGGTCCAGCCATAAACCTAGTGCTCCTTCCATTTTCCCATCAGTAAAATGGGGATAATGACAGGTGTGGCTCCCATACGGGGGAGGATGTTGCACTCCGAGCCTCAGATGAGAAAAAGGACATCTACGAGGGCCAGGGAGGCAGCCTGGGACCCCAGTGCCTGGCTGGATGCTGGGCCCTGCCCCCACTGGTCTGAGAAACACCCCTCAGCAATCCAGCAACCTCTTGTGCCCAGCAGAGACCTTCCTAGAACTCATTCCCTCTGGGATCTTGAGAAAACACTTTCCCACTTTGCACCCCCCAGATCTCTCCTCTGTAAATGGCTCTGATACGCTATGAATTACTTCCCAACTCCAGGTAAAGTGCCAGCATTTTACGCACTGCCTTTCCATCTGACTAGGGTTTGGGGGTCTTCATGACTGCTTAGCAGTTTGAGGGACACAGAGAGTGTGTGGGCTGTATGCCTGCCACCAGGAGCTTGTATCACTCCCAGGCAGATAGAGGATAAAGAAACGAGAGAAGTTTAGTGTGCACAGATCTTAAGACAAATGGCCACATGGCCCAGATGCCTCCACAGGGAAACCAAACAGGAGAGGCTGCTGCCTTCCCCTTCCTCCCCCTGACACTGGCAGACATCGCTAATCACATTTCTCTTTCCAGCTGAGCCTGGATGCAGCCTCCCGGGTCTTTCTGTTCTCTTGCTTCAGACAACACCCCAGCCTGGTTACTGGAGTTAGAAAGTAAATGGGGACCACCTCCCCAGGGGTCTAAGGGTTACGGCTGAGCTGGCCACAGGAGGCTTCCAGAAGGCAGAGGTCTTCACCTAGGCCTTGAAAGAAGAATCTGGATAATCGAAAGGAAAAGAGAGGTGTTCNGACAACACCCCAGCCTGGTTACTGGAGTTAGAAAGTAAATGGGGACCACCTCCCCAGGGGTCTAAGGGTTACGGCTGAGCTGGCCACAGGAGGCTTCCAGAAGGCAGAGGTCTTCACCTAGGCCTTGAAAGAAGAATCTGGATAATCGAAAGGAAAAGAGAGGTGTTCCTGGTGTCAGGAGCAGTGTGAGTGGAGATCTGGAAAGGAAAATCCACTCGGCATATTCAAGGGCAGTGGGAGCAGCTGTCAAAGAGGAGAGATGGCCGGGGAGCAGGGGTGCCCAAAGTCAAGCCAGTCCCACCTCTCTCCCAGGTCTGGTTAGTTGGACCCCAAGTCCCGTTGCCTTCCTCACACACTCCCTGGCGGAGCCTGGGACAAGCAAGGTGTCGATGGCCATGCCTGTCAACCTCCTGGGTGACAAGGAAATTTGCAGTCTCATTAAAATGACATGTCACTGCCTGTTCTGAGTTGCAGGGTAGGTGCCTGAGATGCATAAACCATCCCCCTCAGCCCAGGTCCATGGGTGATTTACAGCTGAGTCCGGCCCAGTCCAGCTGCTGGTCCATGGACAGCATAGCCCCAGGAGTGGGGTGTCCCATCACTGCACACCGGAGACCAGGCACAGAATGGCCAGCTCAGACACCAGCCACTACCCAGGCTTCTGGAATCCCAGAATGCAGGGGGTGCACAGGCCAAGGACACGGTACACAACCTAACGCTTCTCCCTCCCCTGGAGCCTCTCCCTGGAAGACAACGAACGCTCCACTCACACTTTCCTTCGGAGCCTGTCTCAGCTTCCACCTCCACCAGTGTGCCCNGTCCAAAGAGAGAGGAGGGAAAGGAGCCGGGGACCCAGAGGAGAGCTCCCTCAGGCCTCAGCCAGGATGAGAGGGAAACAGAGGCAGTGCTTCTCCCCAGCAAGGCAGAGGCTCTGGGCTCACCTTCACGTGTTTGGTCCAGGTTGGAGGGGCTGTGGACCCTCCAGAGGACGGCTGCCCAGTGCATCCTCACCCAGCTCACGAGCCCAGGGTCTGGGCATCCGTGGCTGGCAGGGTGAGAATTACAGCCCCACTATGCAGATGAGGAAACTGAGGCTCAGAGAGTCATGCGACAGGCCTTCTGGCTCCTAGCTTCCATCAAGGGGTCTTGGCCACAGAGAGGACACTAGGTGGGACCCCAGGTTCGGGGCCTGAGTGGCCTCACTGTGCCAGCTCCAGCATCAAGGGCAGAAAGGGTGGTGGGGGGCAGAGAGGAAAGGACGGTGGGTGAGCCAGCAGGCAACCTGGCCACATGCCCCATGATGCCTCACCCCTTCCTGCCCTGGCAGCTCTGGTAGGGAAACTGAGGCCCAAAGAGCTCATAGTCTCTGCCCAGCTGCTCACCTCACCAGGGACAGAAGTAGACGCTGAGAACTGGGAGAGCCTTCTGTTCCCAGCCCAACCCTGCCCTAACTGGCTGGGTGGCCAAGCTAGACCCCCCCTTCCCAGAGCTTTAGCTCTCATCGCCCCATGCCCTTCCTGCCTGCCTCCTGGGCACACCCGTGGAGGAGCTAATTAGTGGTTGGTTTGCAGAGGCAAGGCCCCACATAAACAAATACAGAGGGTTATTAGCCTTTGGAGCCTGAGAGGAAGACCAGCTAGGAGCTGCCTCTGTGCTGACAGGGCTGGTTTCTCTGCCTGACTTGAGGGCGGCATTACTTTTGTTAGCAGACAGCGTGATTATTGAATGTTGTTAATCTGTTACTTTTATGGACGGCCTTTCTTCCAAGGATCTTAAAGCTCTTCTGCGTTTAGCTTCCCCTTGTTGCCAGGAGGTCAGTACCACAGCAAGAAGAAACAGTGATCGGCCTGTTTTTCTGAGGCACAGAATGGTTAGGCCACTTGCACGGGGCCACACAGAGATGAAGTCAGCAACAGAGATGAAGTCAGTATTCATAGTCTTCTGCAGCCCAGGAAGGAACCATGCTCTGGACACTCACTGATTCTCGTGGCCTCTCTCCTACCAACTCAGAATAGGCCCACCCCTTACATTTGTCTAGTGTTTTCTTTAGGATTTGATTCCCTTTGATCAAGACAAGGATGATAGAATTATTACCATTGAGCAGGTACATGGAGGCTCAGAGAAGCGAAGTGACTTACACAAGTTCACACAGCCATGGTCAGGGAAAGGACCTGAATTCAGGTCTCTGGACTCCCCTGGCTGTAACCATGGCAGCAGTTGCCTACATCCACCCCAAAGCCAGGAGGATCCAGGGGGAGCACTGAGGTGGGCCCAGTACCTAGAGGAGAGAATAAGACACTGTCTGCTAGCCCTTCCTGCAGGAGACGGGGAGGATCTTAGTCTGAAGCCGCCAGAGTGGCCCTCTCCCTCCCTTGGTTTCTAGGAGCTTCTGGAGGAAGACAGTGAGGATGAACAGGGCGGCCCAGACCACGGGGAGATCCTCAGCCTGCTGGTGACAAGGTAGGTGGCTCCCTTCCCTGTGCCCTATTCTGCAATTGCTAGATGAGGATGGGGCTGGGCTAGGTGAGCCCTAAAGTCTCCCAGGTTCTGAAGTTCCAGAGGTTTCTAAGAGCCCCAGGTCTGCCAGCAGTCTCCAGCCCAGCAGAGCCCCACCAGGATCTTTAGTGGAGGGCAAGCCTGCCCAGCCCCTCCCGTGTCTGGGTGACCCACTGCAAAAGGAAGAACACAGGTAAAAAGACAGGCCCTGGCACACAGTGGCCTTAGGCAAGTCCCTCACCTCTGGTCATCTATCTCTTTATCTACTGAACAAATAAGGGAGCATCCTAACGTTGCTGCCCTGGGGCAGCCATGACAGAGGCTCCTGGGGATGCAGACTTGCCAGTTTGGGCTGGTTTGGGTGTGCAGGCGTCTGATTCAGGCATCGATAAACATCGACTGCCTGGCCTCCCCGGGCCACTGGGCCACAGAGAGACATCAATTAAGCTATGTTCATCTCCCTTCAAGCCACTGGTCCCAGAGTGCCGGCCCACGCCTGGCTCCCCAATCTGTAATCTGAGGCAGGCCAAGAGATCTGTGTGTCCTTTGCCCCTGGCAACCTCTCCTCATGGCTGCTGTCCAGGAGGCGGGATGCTCCCTTGAGGAACAGATGCCTAAGAGAACTGTCCAGCCCTCTGTCACCCACCGTGATAACAGACAGGGGATTCTGCAGGGTGGAGGCGGGGTAGAAAGTGTGGAGGAGAAGTGAGCTGTTCCTAAAGAGATGTTACAAGGTCAACCAAAAGTGACTGAGGCAGCACCAGGGTTGACTAAGTCGGCCCCGTCTAAGTTGGATTCTGAGAGGTGCCTACAGCGTGGTGCCCCCCATTCATAGGGAGAACAGGAATGAATGTCTCCTGGCTGACGCCCCAGTGCCGGCCCCAGTCCCCTCTACTTCCTTTTCCATGTGCTGCCAGGACAACGTTCCTGAAATGCTCATCTGATCCTGGCCATTCCTGGGCTGGATATTGGATGAAATCAAAGAATGACTATTAACTTTGTTCAGATATGAGCATGGGAGTGCAACTGTATGTTCTTAAAGCATCCCTAACTTAAACATACATCCCAAAATAGATATATATGAAATGACGTGTGGTTCGCTTCCAAGTAATCTGAGGGTGGGGAGGAGTGTGTAAGGCTAGAGCAAACACAAGCTCAGCAGATTGTTCATTGTTGATCTGGGTAGAGGGTCACTGTCCTAGCTCCCTGCTTTTGTCTGTGTTTGAAATTTTCTATAATAAAAAGCTTTTTTTTTTTTTTAAATGTGGAGGGAGAAAGAATGAAAAAGTGGAAGAATGTGATCATTGTTGGCAAGCACATGGCAGGGTTCATTATATAATGCACTCTGATATATATTTGAAAATTTTCATAATGAAAACTTTGAAATGTTTTAAGGAAATTCTGATGGGTCCTCCTCGTTGCCCCAGGATGGAGCTTCTTAGCACAGCTCTGGGACCCTCCTGAGCTGTGCGCACAGCCCCACCATACCTCACAGTTCCTAGCACTCCCGCTCCAGGACCTGGGGCAATAGTCAGCAATCAGACACGGCTATTCCTGCCATGCCTCAGTTGTCTGTCCCCTTGGGATGGCGTGTCTTACCAATCCTGGCAACCAAGAGGGCAACTTCTTGTCATGGTTCAGCTCAAGAACTGCTTCCTCTAGGAAGCTGGTCCTACTTCTCCAGGCTCTACCCTGGCAGAACTGACCACAACTGCCTTGCAGTCCCCACAGTCCACGTGGCCTGGGACACAGGCTGCAAATTGTGGGGGTTTGTCTTAGTGTCTTCAGAGCCAGCACAAAGCCTGAGGCTCTGTAAGCGTCCATTGAGTACTGAAAAGTTTCACCTACTTTAGGATTTCACCTGGCTGCTTAAATCCCAAAGAATGGATATTGTTTCCTAAGGTCATCCTGCCCCCTGTTGTTGGAAAGGAGCATTGCAGAGATGGCTGGAAACAAAACTGGATTCCTCTCCCACCACCTTCAGCCTCCTGCTTCCCCCTCCCCCTCATCACTGAGCAGAGCTCTGAACTAGGCTCTAGGAGGGAAGCCCGCCACAGAAACATGCAGCGCCTGTCACCATCAGCCTCTCCCAGCCCCTCCAGGCCCAGCTCTGCCTGGGATCCCGAGGGCAGCCTTGCTGAAGACTCATCTAAGGAACAGGCCACACCTAGCTTCAGGCCACCTGACAACTGCTCGGGCCACCCTCTCTGCCTGGAGTGTCCATAGTCCTCATCCCGACTCCTGCACTCACACACACATACCCCCCGTTTCTAAGCCTGGCCAACTCCTAGGGAATCTTCAAGGCATGCAGTGAACATCACTTCTTTGTACACAATTCACCATCCCCCACATGTGGAGTTACTCCGTGTCACTCTATGGCACCCCAGCCACATCCCTCTATGATAGCACTTGTCATCTTCGGTAGCCGTATGACCACGTCCATCTCTGGATCAGAGGGTCCTTGCAAGAAGGCCCTGGGTCTCAGCACGGCAGAGACTCATAAGAACTGAACTTGTGTGTTTCGTTTCTACCCTTATTGTCAAAAGCTCCTTTCTCTCCTTAAGAAGGAAGACTGACCTCTTTTCTAGATTTCTAGATGACAGGTTTTGACCCCTTATACAAGAAATTAGGACTTTCTAATGTCTAGTCCTTTCTATCCAGTATGGTAGCCATTGGTCATACGTGGCCTTTAGAGAGCTGGACGTGTCTGACGAAGCCCTCGTCCATCACCAAGAACTCCCACTCAGACGGCTGGAACTGTCCCAGAGTGGAGTGGACTTAAGGAAGTGAGTAGCCTGTGTCTGGAGGCATTCAGCACACCCCAGGGGCCACCTCATCCTGAAAACCAGGGGCCACTTCCAAAAGTGCCCGGGAGCCCTGCTTGCTCCCAACCTGTCTCTCATGCCTCATTTTATTCGATAACATTTACTAAGTGCCTGTCTGAGCCAGGTGCTCAGCTGAGTCTGGGATGTAAAGGCAAAAAAACAGCGATCCCCTGGGGGACAGAACTGCCGCTGCCACCACGCCCACTGGAGTACCCCTAAGGGGCCAGTGCGGAGGAGGAGCCCCAAGGGTATATGCCCTTCCAGTCATTTGGGGTGGAGAGCTTCTGCCGCATTCTAAGTTCGTTTGAGAATATTTTAATTGACATTGCCTGATCCCGAGTGTGACACACTGACGCCTGCAACCGTCACCTCAGTGTCTCCTTCCCGCCTTCCTGGCATCTGGCACAGCGCTTGGTATGTGGAAATCAAACACATACAGGGAAGAGGGAAAGGAGGGAAGGGAACTTGCCCTTGATTATCATGCAACTGGGGAGACAGTGTATGAAAAGGGACATAGCGACCGGAATTATGGGCTTGTGAAAGCTCAGAATTGGAAGGGCTCTAAGGGCCATCTGCTAGAAAGCCCTGCTCACACAGCAGTCCCCACTGCAGCCCTACAGGGTCAGTGCGTTCAACTGCTGCCATCCGGGTACCCGGAGCCTTTTGCTCTTGAGGAAGGCCCATCCCCAGTGGGACAGGCATGGTTCGTTCAAAGTTCTTCTAATCCACGGAAAAAATATTAGTCTAAATAGAGAGTTCATCAGCATGGCTGGAGACAAGATCGCATCAACATGCACACCTCTCCTATACACCCAGCAGTAGCCATTTAGAAACGTGATGAGAAAAGTATCCCATGCACAATGGCTAACCCAGACTATAAAATACCAAAGAGTAAACTTAATGAGAAATGTCCAGGTCCTATATGAGAAACACGATAAAACTTTACTGAAGGACATAAAGAAGCTCTAAATAAATGGAGTGATATATCACGCTCCAGGATAGGAAGACTCAGTAATACAAAGATGTCAATTCTTCCCAAATTAAATCTATAAATTCAATGCATTCCCAATCAGAATCCTAAAGGTGTTTTTATAGAACTTGACAAGCTGACTTTAAAGCTCATCTGAAAGAGTAAACAGGCAAGAAAAGCCAGAAACATTTTGAAGAAGAATAAAAATTAGATGAGATTTGACCTCTGGGCTATCAAAACACACTATAAAACTGGAGTAATTAAAACAGGGTGGAGTGAGGGATCAAAGGAGCAGAACAAACAATCCGAGAACCAAGCCACAGGGATTAGAGGAATTTAGCATAATGCAAAAGCAGCAGTCAGATCAGTGGGGAAAAGATGGACCAGTTAATGTATTTTTAAAGTAGTACGCGATGATTGTTTATCCTCTTGAGAAAGTAGTAAGTTGTTATTGTTATTGTTTCACATGATGCCCCAAAGAAAATTCCAGAGAGAATAACCATCTAAACACTTTTTACCAACTGTCAAAGTACTAAAAAGGCAGTAAAGACTAATATTTGTTAGGACTGGAAAAAGTCCTTTTGAAGCAAGGCATGAAACTCAGAAACTCTAAAGGAAAAGTCAGGACGATCTGACTAAAAGTTATGCGTTTTTCTGTCACTGAGCTAAAACGCAAGCAAGATTCAGAGAAAGTAATCACATGTGTGATAAACGAGGGGTGGTTGCTGTTTTAGTCACTCAGTCGTGTGTGACTCTTTTGTGACCCCACGGACTGTAGCCTGCCAGGCTCCTCTGTCCCTGGGATTTCCCAGGCAAGATTACTAGAGTGGGTTGCCATTTCCTTCTCTAGGGGATCTTCCTAACCCAGGGATCAAACCCATGTCTCCTGCATTGGCGGGCAAATTCTTTAGCAGTGAGCCACCAGGGAAGCCCAAATGAGGGGTTATCATTTCTTGTTGACTTGTTACAAGGATAATCTTGAATAAAGGATAATTTTGAATTAAGACAACAACAAAAAAAATGTCAAGAACGTGTGCGGCAGTGAATGGGGTGTCACCGAGGGCATAGGAACTGGTAGCGCTGGGACCCTGGAGGCTGCTTATACCAGAACAGGGCAAGCATCTGGGTATTTGCACACTGAGCCCCACCCTCATTTGTTGCTGGGGGGGTGGGTGTGTTAATGTCTCTCACTTTGTGGACAGAGTGCCTCCTACAGGCAGAGAATGTCCACAGGTAGAGAGTGAGGCAGAAAGGCATGATGGAAAGAGAAACTACGCACGTGACTTCCAGCCTTACTTTTATGGTTTCTGAGTTTCATGCAAAAGAAAGATACTGTAAGTGCAATAGATTAAGCCCCTTGTTTTTGACACTCTAAATTTCCTTATGTCACAACCCTCATGTTTGATTGTGTTAAACACCAGGCATGTTTGGGGATCGTATTAAGGACAAGTTGAGTTGGGGGTACAATTCATTCGGGTTTAGAGAGATACATGAATGAATGGTTCTCAGTTATACCCATGTCTAGGTTAGTTATTGGTAATAGAAATTCCTTCAGGAAATATCTCCTCCTCCTGCTCTGCCGACGCACCCAGCACTGTGAGGTGGTGTAAAGACAAAGGGCCGGAAGTGGTGATAGGAATGCATCCCACAGCCCCTGCCAGAGACACTGTGGGTAATGGAGGAGAGACAAGGCCCAGTGTGTACACAAACAGCATCTAATCTCTGTAAATTTCTTTCAGTCATCGGATGCATGACATCTGTAAGCAGATGCTTTATTTTTCTTTCTTTTTTTTTTTCTTAATTTTCAGTGTGGCTTCTGTCACTTAGCATGCTTTTGAGAGTCGTGTGTATTGTTGCATGGGTTGGCAGTTTGTTCAAAGCTTTATATTGCTGAGTAGTGTTCCGATGTATGAATGGACCACATTTGTTTATTCACTCATCTGTTGATGGGCATTTGGACTGTTTCCAAACAGAGCTGCTCTACACATTCGCATATAGGGGTTTTGTGTGTGTGTGGGGGGGGACCTCTTTTCATTTTTCTTGGAGTGGGATTGCTGACTTATAAGTTTATGTTTAACTTCCTAAGAAACTGTGAAATTGTTTTCCAAAGAGCTGAACCATTTTGTTTGTTCACCAACAACGCATGAGAGTTTCAGTGACCTCACATTTTTTTCAGCATATGGGATTATCACGTGGCACCTTTTTCTTGATGAAGGTGAAGGAAGAAAGGGAGAAAGCTGGCTTAAAATTCAACATTCAAAAAATGAAGATCATGGCATCCAGTCCCCATCACTTCACAGCAAATAGATGGGGAAACAATGGAAACAGTGACAGACTTTATTTTCTTGGGCTCCAAAATCACTGTGGACAGTGACAGCAGCCATGAAATTAAAAGACACTTGCTCCATGGAAGAAAAGCAATGACCCACTTAGGCAGCATATTAAAAAGCAGAGACATTACCTTGCTTACAAAGGTCTAAAGACATTACTTTGCCTGCAGAAGTCAAAGCTATGTTTTTTCCAGTAGTCATGTATGAATGTGAGAACTGGACAATTAAAAAGGCTGAGCAGTGAAGAATTGATGCCATAGAACTGTGGAGCTGGAAAAGACTCTTGAGTCTCTTGGACAGCAAGAGATCAAACCAGTCAGTCCTAAAGGAAATCAGTCCTGAATATTCATTGGAAGAACTGATGCTGAAGCTGAAACTCCAATACTTTGGCCACCTGATGGGAAGAGCTGACCCTGACGCTGGGAAAGACTGAAGGCAGGAGGAGAAGGGGACAACAGAGGATGAGATGGTTGGATGGCATCACTGACTCAATGGACATGAGTCTGAGCAAGCTCCAGGAGATGGTGAAGGACAGGGAAGCCTGGTGTGCTGCAGTCCATGGGGTCACAAAGAGTCAGACACGACTGAGGGACTGAACAACAATTTTTTTTTTCCTAGTCCTTCTAAGAGGTGCTCAGTGGGATCTCATTGTGGTACCAACTGGTATGTCCCTAATGATGTCACAGGAAGAAGGTGTCTCTCCACACGCCCCCCACATTCTTGCCCTTCTGCCGGTGGTACATTACTAGACCCAGGTTCATGGTAGGGGGCTGGGCTCTCTGTTGCCCTGGATGCTGGAGCTTTCTCAGTGTTCCTGCCCATTCCTGCCCACCCCTGCTCCTGTGGCAGCCAGACTGCCTCATGCCTGTGGCTGCACTTGTGAGTTTCCTGCTTCTCCCCGGAGGTAGCTGACCTCTACTGGTACTGGCATAGGAGCCTGTAGCCCAGACTGGTTCCTGTCCCTCCCCAAGGGCAGAGGGATTTTTTTTTCCTCCTACAGGAAATGAAGCCACAGTGCATCTTTATCTGGGTCCCAGGAGTGACAGGATTTGTTGGCCTTCTCCTAGGGATTTAACGGCTTTTGCTCCTTTAAGACAAAGATCTGGAGAAGATTGCACTTTGGCACTCTTCCCACAGCAGCAGCCAATCCGCTGCTCAGTCTGGGGAGGAGGGTGGGCCAGGGCGGGGGATATTTGCTCCCATCTCTTGCCCTTCCCCCACTCTTTCCTGAGCACTCAGCGGAGGTCCATAAATAAAAGCTGTTCATGTATACAAACTCTCCCTGTGTCTCAGGGCCCCAGCTGTTCAAGACTGCATGCCAGCATGCAACTGGCTTCCAACAACATGCTAACATTTTGTATCTCTTCTTACCCACTTTTACGGAGACAGTGTGCCTTCCTCCTCCCTCCTCATGCCTGGCATGGTTGAACCCCTCTGCATCCTGCCTCCCATGGTTGCCCTGTGACCTCAACTCCCCAGCATGCTGAAGAACAGTGATGACTTTGTATCATCTCCAGGCTTTTCTCATCCTTAGTGTGGGAGCAACACTCTTTCTGGCCGACTACACCCTAGGAAGTCTACATTCTCCTGTCTTTGAAACCTCTCTTCCATCTTCTACGCACCAGTCTTCCCAAGCTGATGCTACCTGTTTGAGGTTGGTCTTAACACTCCACTTTCAGTGACCAATTTTTATTCAGGAATCTATTTGTCCTGTTACCTACTGCTGCCTAACAAATGACCTCAAATTTTGGTGGCTTAAAAATGTCCTACTTTTCTCTGAGTTGCCTGGTTTTTGTTGGGCTGTGTTCTTGCTTGGGGTCTCCCATGTGATTGCAGTCAGGTATATGCTGGGGCTGAACTCACTGGAAGGACAAGGCAGCCAACAAGTCTCACTCTTGTGACTGGTGGTTGATGATCAAAAGTCATAAGGCAGGAATCTGGGAGTCAAGTTTCACTGGAGGGCCATCTTTGTAGACTAGCCGGCTCAGTGGTAAAGAATCCACCTGCCAAGCAAGAGATGTAGGTTCGATCCCTGGGTCAGGAAGAGCCCCTGGAGAAGGAAATGGCAACCCATTCTGGTATTCTTGCCTGGGAAATCCCATGGACAGGGGATTTGGTGGGCTACAGTCGATGGAATCACAGAGTTGGACACAACTTAGTGACTAAAAATAACATCTTGCTTAACATTGCATACAAAAGGGATCTTTCATACTTTGATCTTAAATTTATCTAACTATAAAATTAACAGAAGGAAAAGGGGCAATATTTTTGTGACAGTGATTTGTCAAGTAAATCTTCTAAAGCATAAAGATATAAGTAGAGGAAAAAATATAAATCTTATTACACCAGAACATAGGGTTTCTGCCAACAAAGAACATCATGGAAGAAGTTAGTGTACAAATGGCTAAATAGGAGGAGATATTTGCAGTATCTAAAACTAACAATGTTGAGATATAAAGTCCTGATAACCAACTTAAAAAAAAAAACTACAAATTCTAAAAAAATGAAACCCGAGACTATAAAAAAATGGAAGAAAAATAGAAAAGCCTTTGTGACCTTGGATTAGACAAAAATTTCTTAGTTACAACATCAAAATACCAACCCAGAAAAGAAAGATTTGATAAATTGGATTTCATCAAAATTAAGAACATTTGCTCTTTGAAAAGCATTGTGAGAATGCAAACAAAATATCTGCAAATCAAAAATATCTGATAAAGGGCTTGTATGCAGAATGAAGAATTCTCAAAACCCAATACGAAAACAAACTCAATTTTTGTTGCTTTTGTTGCTGTTGTTAATGGACGGGCAATTTGAACAGGCAGTTCACCAAAGATGGGTCATTGGCAAATAAACACATGAAAATGAAACCATTTGGTCTTGTTTCCGGGGGTTCCAAAGATCTCCAGTAACACAGGTCTTCATGTCTCAGCACAGAAAGAACTCAGTGAGAGGCAAAGTCATAGATAAGAAGTGATTTATTAGAATAAATAATGTGAGGCTTACAAGCAAGTGGGCGAGAGGATGCCATTCCCCAGAAGTTAATGCGCTACAGCTTTATAATCAAAGGAAAAGTAGGAAGGAGAACTTCTTTGTCTTTCTTGAGTAGAATGTCATGCTTCCATCATCAGTTCCTCCTCCAGGTTGGGTAGGGAGTTTTCTTGTCTCTGCATGGTTAAGTTAGGTTCACAAATTATTGTGTTTTTTAAATCTGTGCAGAGAGCATGTCCTAGGGATCATTAACTTACTGAGTTCCCTGAGCAGGATGTATGGTGTCAAGCCACCATTGTTTCATTGTTTGGGGGCATATCTTATGCTTCTGTTGCATGGTTCTGCTGCTAAGTGAGCCTACATGGTTTTGTGGTTAAGCAAACCTGCTCTCCTGAGTAATCATTAACTTACAGGGGTCTCCTATACTTTTTTCTACTTACAATCCCCTTGTGGGATTAACTATTTAATCACCTACTCTATCCCTTTACTCTGTCCCTATCAGAAAGGTATTTAACATCATTAGTCACTAAGGAAACTCAAAACCACAGTGAGATACCACTGCATACCAATTAGAATGGCTAAAATTAAAAAGACTGACACGGCAAATTTTTGTGCACCTGTGAAGGTGCGGGGGAACTCGAAGTCTCACACACTACCGATGGGGATGTAAAATCACCTGACCACTTTGAAGAGCAGTTTGGTAGTTTTCCTAACAAGTTATAAGCATATACCCCTGCATATGAAAGACAAACGAAAGCATATATGCACGCGAAAGTTTACAGCAGCTTTACCTCTAATAGTCAAAAACTGGAAACAACCCAAATGTCAAACAAATTGTAGCATTTCCCAAATGTCCAACAAACTGTAACATTTCCAACACAATGTAACACTATTAAATAACTTCTACTCGGCCATAAAAAGAAACTATTGATATATGCAAAAGCATAGACGAACCTCAAAGTAATTATGCTGAATGAAAGAAGGCAGATATAAAGAATGGAATGTTGTGTCCATTCACATAGCATTCACATACCATTCACATAGAAATGCAATCTTATCTATAGGGAAACAGGTCAGGGGTTATTTGAGTTAGGAGGAGGCAATCTAGGGGTTGCGGCTATGTTCATGGTCTTCATCGCGGTGACGCATGGTTGCACAGATGCTTACTACGTCGAAACGCATCGAAGTGTACTCTTGAAATATGCACGGCTTATTGTGAGGGTCAATTTCTCAGTGAGGTGTTTGTAGGAAAGAAAAAGTAATCTCGCGCCCAGAGTCACAGAGTAGGAAGCGGCACCGCGCGATGCAAATAGTGAAGTCCGCGTTTGGAGCCCGGGTCCTTAACTCCCCCAGCTCCCTGTAACCTTGCCTCTGAGGAAAGTGCTGGAAGGGAACCTCAGCTGTTGTTAATGATTACCGGTGGGCGGCTCCTTCTCGGCCGCGCTCCCGCCTCCGGGCGGCCCGAGCGTGGCCCCGCCCGACGGCTTCCGAGAGCGCAGGGCGTCGCGCTAGTGGTCTCCGTGGCCACCTGCTGCTGCTGCTGCCCGCCCCGCATCCGGCATGGTAAGGGGGCTCACGCGCTGCCACCGTCTGGGCAGCGGGTTAGGAGGGGACGCGCGGGAGGAACGGAGGAGGCCCGGGGCCCGCGCAGTATCCCCGCCCAGGCCAGAGGACCGCGCTAGGCGTGCGGGGGAGCCTCCCTCCCAGGCCTTAGCGAAGCAGCCGCGCGCCGGGCAGGGGGAGTCGGGGTCTCGGTCCCGCCTCCACCGTACCCGCAGTGGTGCCGCCGGGGACTCTGAGGCCGAGAGGCGGGCGGTGCCAGGTTCAGTGACAGCCAGGAGGGAGCCCAGCCCAGAGTCAGCTCAGGGCCTCGGTGCCTCGGGCAAGGAAGGGGGCGGTGAGACGGGGATGGGGAATGGCAGCATAGTGAGCCCGGAGACCTAGTCCCCTTGGTGGCGCGGCCCTGTCCAATGTTGGGGGCTGGCGGGGGGCGGGGTGCAGCGGCGAGGAGACCGATGCCTGTGTGCGTGTGCAAAGGAGGGGCGGCTGAGTTTCCTGTGTGCCTCTGCCTGCCTGTTTACTGCCCTTTTCGCTTGCACTTCGGGGCACGAGGTCTAGCTGAGCCCCCTCTGCGGAGCCTGGACCTCGGGGCCAGCCTCTGGCACCTAGTTTGAGGCCTGTGCCGGCAGTGGGGACGTGATTGCTCAGGATCACATGCCCTCCAGGCTGAGCTTTCTGGGAGCAGAGTGTCAGGCCCTATGCTCAGCTATAGAGATGAAGGCGAACCTGCAGGGCAGCAAGAAGGGAAGCTTCTGGACCCAGACCTTTACTAAACAGCGAAAACGTTAGGCTGCAAAGCATCAGGAGCAGTTGGGACTGTGGTGACACCTGGGAGGGCACTTTGGAGACCTTGGCTTGAAATAGGGGAGGTGGTGGGTGAGCTGATTGTGAGGTACACCGAGGCTCCGCAGCTGCAGGGCGTGGGTAATCAGTAACCCCTCTGCACACCCAGAGGCCCAGGCCTGGCCTGTGATTTACTAAGCAAACACTGCCCCTGCTCCCTCTCTGAGCCCAGACCTCAGAGGGGTTTGTCAGTTCAGCCCCAGGCTGTGAAATGTTGGGGATTCCAGAAGACTCTAAAGAGAAAGGGGAGCCTCCTAGGAGCCCGCTAGTACCCATGCACTCCTTTCGGAGTCAGCGTACTAGGTGGTAGCTTCTGATGCCTTAGCTGCCATCTGGTTGCCTGGATACATAGACCAGGCTTATCAGCCACTGAGACAGGGCCAGGCTCTGGAAGAGAGACTGAGCTGATTGGTGATGCAAATCTCAACTGTCCTTGCTGATCTTCCAGAGCCTAGGAGAGGAGACAGACCCATCAGATCTGTCCAGAGAGAACCCACGCTTTTTAGGAGGGAGACAACTATTGAGTTACCAGAACCCTGCAGTGTTTTGTTCAGTTCTAACCCACACCTGTAAGCATGTCATAGACCTGCTTGCCTCAAGAAGTCTCCTTTAAAAAATGCAGATAATATCCCCTTAATAACAATGGAGTTAAGTGTCTCCTGGCTTCCCTTGCTGATTCCTAAAGTGGCAGTTCTTGTACCTTTTTACCCTTCAAGCCAGGAGAAATGAGTGCCCCCAGGCCACCTGGCTTCCAGTTTGCAGGCTGCCTTATCAAAACTAAATTAACCTCCCTCATATTCTTTTCCCAGACCTAACTAATTCACTTTTAATTTAGTTCCCAACAATGTCCATCTTGGGTAATTCTACTTCACAGGCCTAAATTCTAGGATCCCTTAAGGTCCTCCACCTGGATCTTTTTAAGAGGCTGGAGAACGGACCTTTCCTTTCTTCTGTTTTCCAAGAGAAGGTTCCCCTTATGGCCTGAATGGTGCCAGTTTGGGCTGCCCCAGGGATATTTTGCACAATAGGAAAATAGGCTGAGTGAGGCACTGCCCTGGCTGTTTGCCCTTGGCCAAGTTACTCCTGCTTCGGGCCTGAGCTCTGGCTCAAGCTGACAGAATAGAAAAGAAGGTGGAAATAAACATAGGCCTGGCAGCTGGAAACCAGAGGCTGTGTAGGGACGAGGTGGGGTACCCACTGGGAGGTTGTGCCAATGGCTAAGAATCTCCTGGAACATGTTTTAAGTGATAGGTCCTTGGCCAGTCCCCAGGGATATGGACCCATCTTGAGATGTGCTTTCGCTGACTGGGGGGAGTGGGAGGGGCGGTCATTTCCCCTCTCCAGGCCTCAGTTTCCTCTTCAACACACAATAACAGTAGGATTTGCTTTTATTCTCTCATGAATGAAAGAGATCTGATTTTTAAATGGAGGGGTGCCCTCTGAAAGCTCTGAAGACAGGCGCAGGGAGGAACGTTTCTCTGCCCCGTGATTGGTGTTACACCTCAGGACTCTGTTCTCTAAGAACCTATCAGCGCCCGAGCCCGAGCCCCTCCTCCCAGTCTGTTGCGTTAGACAAGCTGCCCTTTGCCTGCCGCCACAGCCGCCAGTGGAGGCTGGCTAAATTTCCCCAACAGCCCAGGGCCCTCTCTTTTGTCCTGTTTCAAGGGGAAAAAAAAGTGCCCTTGAGCTTCTGTGTTTTCCCTCTCCTAGGCTGGCAAAGCACACAGGCTGAGTGCTGAGGAAAGGGACCAGCTGCTGCCAAACCTGCGGGCCGTGGGGTGGAACGAGCTGGAAGGCAGGGATGCCATCTTCAAGCAGTTCCATTTCAAAGACTTTAATCGGGTATGACTCGGGTGGGACACAGTTCCTGAGACCGAGGCTGACGGGGTCACACTCCAGAACATGTTCCCTCCCTGAGAGTCCTGTTTGCCAAGACTCAAGAAGCTGTGCGAATCCAGTTTACTTGGCTTCGTCCAGTTTAGCTGAAGATAGGCCCTGGGCTGTCTCCATTTTCTGAGTGTTAGTCGTTCAGTCGTATCCGACCCTGCGACCCCATGGACTGTAGCCTGCCAGTCTTCTCTGTCCATGGGATTCTCCAGGCAAGAATACTGAGTGGGTTGCCATGTGCTTCTCCGGGGGATTTTCCTGACCCAGGGATCGAACCTGGATCCCCTGCATTGTAAGCAGATTCTTTAGCCACCAGGGAAGCCTTGGACTCTCCATGCCTGGAACTTTTAGAAATAGTCCTAAGAGGAGACAGTTCAAGTGGGAAACAGGTGACTCTTTGAAGACATTTTAGTAGATAACCTAAAGGTTGGCCAAGATGCAAAACCTCTTTGGGATTTCCACCTTCTTAATGGTCCTAGTGATAAGACTTTCTACTATAGAAGGACCACCTCAAACTCCAGCCTCAGAACTAGTGGCAGGGCACCAGAAGGAATGCTTAAAGCTAGAAAGGTTACCTTGTAGGATCGGGGCCATCCTCTTCCTTCTAGGCCTCACATTGGCCATAAAGGGAGCCTAGCCGTCCTTTCTCTCAGAATACTAACCTGGGTCTCACTTCATTAAACAGGCTTTTGGCTTCATGACAAGAGTGGCCCTGCAGGCTGAGAAATTGGACCACCATCCCGAATGGTTTAACGTGTATAACAAGGTGAGTGTTGCATGCCTTGAACTCCAGCTCGCTCTGAGGGCCTGCCTCTCCCTTGGACTTCCCTGTGGGCCCTCCTCACTGACATAGTATCAGCTCCTGTCCCTTTCCTCTCCTTCCTAGAATCGACATAAACGGCCCCTGGAAAATATTCAGTCTCACTACAGATTTTTAAAAAATGCAAACTTAGAACACTAGTGAGATAATGTGTGGTTAAAGTAGACATTAAAGAGGCAAATCCCAAGGAAGGAAAGCCTGTGGGAACCAGGCGTATTCATTGTTAATAGCTCTCAAGGGCTGAAATTTTTCTTGAGATATAGAAGAATGAAAAAGCCATAATCTTGAACTAAGAGTACCCAGGCACACCAGGAAGGTCAGCCTGTCTGCTGAATGAACGGAAACAGTCATTAAATGCCTGCCATGCGCCAAGCACTGTGCTGGACTCTTTCTAAAAACATTAAGGTTGGAAGAGACAGTCTCTAAATAGACAGTGCTTAGGAGTTGAAGTTGGGCTGGAGTCTTGCCTTTAGCTTTTAGGTTGCTCTGGATACCTGGATCTTTCTTTTTTATCCCGTGCTGCAGTTATCACTATTTATGGAGATGTAATAGAAGACAATTTTTCCCTGTTAAAGGCTGGTCAAGAAGGCAGCCCCGGGGAGAGCCAGGGTACCTAGTTACTCTTCATGGTGTGCTTGAGCCCAGGAGCTGGTGACTCCCTCCTGCTCGTGGGTTTAGCTGGTCTGGAATCTCTGGTTTCGTTTCAGGTCCACATCACCCTGAGCACTCACGAGTGTGCAGGCCTTTCGGAACGGGACATAAACCTGGCCAGCTTCATCGAGCAAGTAGCAGTGTCCATGACATAGACCCTGCCCTTCTGTCAGCTCTTCCGGGGAAGGGCGGGGGCGCTGAACTGGGGAGCCAGAGAGGGAGCTGGGGAGCCCCGAGATGCTACTACAGTCCAAACTGCCAAATCGACCCTGCTGCCTCTGTTTAGGGGCAAGTCCCTGCTGTTGGAAGGAGAGGCCAACATCACTGCTAAGACCAGGAACTTAGACCGGTTTTATCCCACATCACTTTCGTCTTCCTTGAGGCTCTGTGATGTGTACGCTGATTTGAACAACCTCTTGTCTTTCCTTACAACTCTCCAGCAAAAATAATGCCTTTATTTCCAAGCTGTGTCTAGCTCACTTTCTAATTCACTTCCCAAAAAAGCTGTGAAAGAAGCTGTGTCTAAGATAAACAGTCTTATTTTACCTTAGTCTTATCCTAGGGCCCTTAGGACCCTAGGGCCATCTTTAGCCTCTGTGACAGAAACCCATGCACTCTTATGCCTAAAATAAAACTGTTGTTTCACTTGGCCTCAGGCTCTAGAATCTTCTTTTCCACAAGCCACGCCAAATTGGAATCAATAGACATTTAAAGCACCTACTTTGTACAAGACAGCGTTCAGACTGCTAAGGGGAAGGGGGACCAGAACACTCTAAGCTCCTATTGTCTCGGGGAGTTAAGCAGAAAAATAATTAAATATTACTAGGCAGCATGAATGAAGTTATTGCCAGATGCAAAGATAAATGAGTTCATGAACGTACAATGATTCACACAGTTGAACCAAGAAGCTTCATTTGACTTAATTCTTGAGGCAGAGGTAACTGAGGGAGCATCTTGAACAAAGATAAAGGTTAGCCAGACAGTTTTTTTGCATGATGGGACCTATGAGTGGGTCTTCTTCCTGGCCTACAGCATCCAACGTGGAGATTTTTCTCCACGTGAAGCATAGTTCTTTTGCCATATTATGTTAATTTCAGGTGTAAATCAAATTGATTCAGTTATATATGTGTGTGAGTACATAAATATATATATATACATACACAATATACAGACAGATGTTTTTTATACTTTTCCATTAAAGGTTATTACAAACTATTGGATATAGTTCCCCTTCTGTACACTGATCTTGTTGTTTGTTTATTTTGTATGTGATAAAGTATCGCTATTCTGTACTCCTAATTTATCCCTCCCCCACCTTCCCCTTTGGTAGCCATAAATTTGTTTTCATTGCTGTTTCTGTTCTCTGATTTCTTATATTCCACATATATCACGTGTCTGTCTTTGATTGCTCGTAGTATGATAATCTCTAGGTCCATCTATATTTTTGCAAATAGCATTTATTTCTTTTTTTTATGCCTGAGTAATATTCAATTGTATATGTGTGTGTGTGTGTGCGTGTGTCTGTGTGTTCACGCACACGTAAACGTGTGTGTACAAATATATATATAGGGTCCTCAACTGCCTAGCTGAGGACTGATCCTGGTCTGTGGCCTACTGGGAACTGGTCCACACAGCAGAAGGTGAGTGGTTGGGCCAGTGAGTGAAGCTCCGTCTGCTACTCACCATTGCTGGCATTACCACCTGAACCTTCCCTACTCCATCTGTGGAAAAACTGTCTTCCAAAAAACCAATCCGTGCTGTCAAAAAGGTTAGGAACCGCTGATATAAACTGTATCTTCTGTATGTTGATGGACGCTAGGGTTCCTTCCATGATTTGGCAATTATAAACACTACTGCTTGCATATTGGGGTGCATAAATTTTTTCCCCAATGTGTATCTGTCATTTTTTTAACAAAAAGCAATTAGAGAAAAAACAAAGAGCTTATATTTCCCTAACTGCATTTTTATTTTTACATTTATAATAGTGACTAGAAATGCTTTTTAAATTTTTATTTTATATTGAGGGATAGCCGATTAACATACAATGTGGCAGTTTCAGGTGAGCAGTGAAGGGACTCAGCCATACATACACCTGTATCCATTCTCCCCCAAACTCCCCACCCAGCCAGGCTACCATGTGACACTGAGCATAGCACACTGTATGGTTCCGTGTGCTACACAGGACGTCTTTTTTGGTTATCCGTTTCAAATATAGCGTGTGTGTAGCATGTATATTTTTTAATTAGAGTTTTTGGGAGGGTATATTCCCAGTCGTGGGATTCCTGGATCATATGATAGCTCTATTTTTAGTTTTTTAAAGAACCACCATGCTCTTTACTGTTGAGGCTGCACCAGTTCACATGGCCAGCAACAGGGTAGGGAGACTGCTTTTTCTCCACTTCCTCTCCAGCATTTATTATTTGTAGCCTTTTTAATGATGGCCAAGACTCAGGCCAGTGTGAGATGACAACTCCCTGAAGTTTTCACTTGCATCTCTGATAATTAGCAATGTTGTCTGTCTTTTCCTGTGACTGTTGCCCCTGTGTATTTTGTCTTTGGAGAACTGTCTCTGAGGTCTTCTTCTGCCAGATTTTAAAATTGGGTTGTTAATGGTTTGGTATTGATTGTATGAGCTGCTGGTATATTTTGGAAATGAAGCCCTTGTTATTCACTCTCTGCAGATATGTTCTCCCAGTCCATAGCTCGTCTCTTGGTTTCGTGTATGCTTCCCTTTGTTGTGTAAAAGATGGTAAGCTTGATTGAAGTCCTGTTTGTTTACTTTTGCTTTTTGTTCCTGTAGCCTTGGGAGACCTAAGAAAACCTTACTAGGATTTATGTCAGAGACGGTATTGTCTTTTCTCTTCTAGGAGTCTCGTGGTGTCATTTCTTGTGTTCTAAGTTGGTAAGGCGTTTTGAGCTTATTTTGTGTGTTGTATGAGGGAGTAGTATTCCAGCTTCATTGATTGACACGTAACTGTCCAGCTTCCACAATACCAGTTGCTGAAGGGACTGTCTTTTCTCCATGGTATATTTTCTTGCCTCCTTTGTCAAAGATTAATTAACCATAGGTGTGTGAGTTTATTTCTAGGCTCTTGGTCAAGTTCCCTCGACCCATATGGCTGTTTTTGTGCCAGTACCATGCTGCTTTGCTTACTGTAGCTTGGTAATATGGTCCAAAGTCTGAGAGCTTTCATTTTGTATACAGGATTGCTTTGGGCATTCTGGGCTTTTCTGGTTCCATATACATTTTAGGACTATGTATTTTAGTCCTGTGAACAATGTCATAGATAGTTTGATTTCAGTCGTATGAAATCTGTCATTTGCTTTGGGTAGTGCACGCTTGCATGCTAATTTGCTTCAGTTGTGTTCCACTCTTTGGGACCCTATGTACTATAGGGCCAGGCTGTGTCCATTGTATTCTCCAGGCAAGAATACTGGAGTGGGTTGCCATGCATTCTCCAGGGGATCTTCCTGACGTGAGGATTGAACCCATGGCCTCTGCACTGCAGGCAGATTCTCCACCATTGAGCCACCAGGGAAGCCCCGCCCCCAAACCCAAGAGAACAGGGTGGCTGTCAAATTTTGAATCCTCTTCAGTTGCGTTTATCCGTGTTTTATAGTTGTAAGCAGATAGGTGTCTCACCACCTTGGTCAGGTTTTTCCTATGTATTTTATTTTGCCTTCTGATATGATTTTAAATGCGACTCTTTGCTTTACTCTCCCATTCTGTTGGCGTGAAGAAATGCAGGTGATTTCCGTATACCGACTTGGTATTCTGCTACATTGCTGAGCTTACCAGAGCTGGTTGTTGATGTGTGGCACCCTTAGGGTGTTCTGTGTATACTGCCACATCATCTGCATGGCATGACACTATCCCCTCTTTCCTTCCAATCTGGACACCTTTTGCTTCTGTGTGTTTTTTTTTTTTTTTTTTTTTGATTGTTGTGGCTAGGATTTCCAATATCTTATTGGATAAAAGTGGTACTCGTGGGCATCTTGATTTGTTCCAGATTTCAGTGGGAAGGCAATCATCCTGTCACTAGTGAGCATTACGTTGGCTATGGGTTGGTCCTACATTGCCTCTTGCCATCCCTGCTTTGGGAAGAGTGTTTATGATGAATGGTGTTGAATTGTATGAAATGCTTTTCCTGTGTCTGTGGGGATGATCACGTGGTTTTTGCCTTTTCCTTGTTAATGTGCTGAGTCATGTTCATTAATTCACATTTATTTGACGCATCCTTCTGAGCCTGAGATGAGTCCAACTTGATTGCGGTGTATGATCCTTTTTTATGACTGAAGTATCATTAATTTAAAATGTTGTGATAATTTGTGGTGTAGAGAGAAGTGACTCAGTTAAATATATGTATATATCTCCCTATTCCTTGTCATAATGTTTCCATTATAGCTCCTTTTAAGACATTGAGTGGAGTTCCCTGTGCTGTATAGTAGGACCTTGTTTTCCAGTTCTATATATAGTAGTCTGCATCTGCTAATCCACAACCCCTCATTTATCCCTCCCCCACCCTTTCCCCTGTGGTGACCATGAGTTTGTTTTCTGTATATGAGTCTGTTTCTAATTTGCAAATAAGTTCATTTGTATCATACTTCAGATTTCACACATATGTGATCTCATAGAATATTTGTCTTTCTCTGTCTGACGTCACTTTGTATACTCATCTCTCAGTCCACACTGCTGCAAGTGGCATTACGTCATTCTTTGTTGAAGACTGAGTAGCATATTCATGTGCGTAGGTAGAGATATTCATGTGTCTATAGAGCACAGCTTTTTGCATTCATCTGTTCATGGACATTTAGGTGGCTTCCATGTCTTGACTATTGTGAACAGTGCTGCTGTGACCCTTGGAGGACGTACATCTTGTTGAATTAGAGTTTTCTCCAAATATAAACCAGGAATGGGATTGCTGGGTCATGTGATAACTGTGTTTTTAATTTGTAAGGAACCTCCATACACTTCTCCATAGTAGCTGCACAGTTTCAAGGCCACCAAAGGGTATTGGGGTTCTTTATTCTCCATGTCCTCTCCAGCATTTATTATTTGTAGCTCTTTTGATGATGGCCTGATGAGTGTGAAGCAATAATTCGCTGGAGTTCTGACTTGGACTTTAATAATCAGGGATGTTGGCCATCTTTTCTCATGCCTTTGCCCACAGGGATGTCTTCTTGGAGAGCTTCCCTGGTGGCTCAGCGGTAGAGAACTCCCCTGCCAATGCAGGAGACATAAGAGATGTGGGTTCAGTCCCTGGGTTGAGAAGATCCCCTGGAGCAGGGCATGGCAACCCACTTCAGTATTTCTGCCTGAAGAATCCCATGAACAGAGGAGCCTGGCGGGCTATAGTCCATGAGGTCACAAAGAGTCAAACACGACTGAAGTGACTTAGCATGCATGCACCCACATATCTTGGAGAACCAAAAAAATGGGGTTGTGTCCAATTTTAAAATTGGGTTGTTTGTGGTTTTGGTGTGGAGCTATNACTCTTTGGGACCCTATGTACTATAGGGCCAGGCTGTGTCCATTGTATTCTCCAGGCAAGAATACTGGAGTGGGTTGCCATGCATTCTCCAGGGGATCTTCCTGACGTGAGGATTGAACCCATGGCCTCTGCACTGCAGGCAGATTCTCCACCATTGAGCCACCAGGGAAGCCCCGCCCCCAAACCCAAGAGAACAGGGTGGCTGTCAAATTTTGAATCCTCTTCAGTTGCGTTTATCCGTGTTTTATAGTTGTAAGCAGATAGGTGTCTCACCACCTTGGTCAGGTTTTTCCTATGTATTTTATTTTGCCTTCTGATATGATTTTAAATGCGACTCTTTGCTTTACTCTCCCATTCTGTTGGCGTGAAGAAATGCAGGTGATTTCCGTATACCGACTTGGTATTCTGCTACATTGCTGAGCTTACCAGAGCTGGTTGTTGATGTGTGGCACCCTTAGGGTGTTCTGTGTATACTGCCACATCATCTGCATGGCATGACACTATCCCCTCTTTCCTTCCAATCTGGACACCTTTTGCTTCTGTGTGTTTTTTTTTTTTTTTTTTTTTGATTGTTGTGGCTAGGATTTCCAATATCTTATTGGATAAAAGTGGTACTCGTGGGCATCTTGATTTGTTCCAGATTTCAGTGGGAAGGCAATCATCCTGTCACTAGTGAGCATTACGTTGGCTATGGGTTGGTCCTACATTGCCTCTTGCCATCCCTGCTTTGGGAAGAGTGTTTATGATGAATGGTGTTGAATTGTATGAAATGCTTTTCCTGTGTCTGTGGGGATGATCACGTGGTTTTTGCCTTTTCCTTGTTAATGTGCTGAGTCATGTTCATTAATTCACATTTATTTGACGCATCCTTCTGAGCCTGAGATGAGTCCAACTTGATTGCGGTGTATGATCCTTTTTTATGACTGAAGTATCATTAATTTAAAATGTTGTGATAATTTGTGGTGTAGAGAGAAGTGACTCAGTTAAATATATGTATATATCTCCCTATTCCTTGTCATAATGTTTCCATTATAGCTCCTTTTAAGACATTGAGTGGAGTTCCCTGTGCTGTATAGTAGGACCTTGTTTTCCAGTTCTATATATAGTAGTCTGCATCTGCTAATCCACAACCCCTCATTTATCCCTCCCCCACCCTTTCCCCTGTGGTGACCATGAGTTTGTTTTCTGTATATGAGTCTGTTTCTAATTTGCAAATAAGTTCATTTGTATCATACTTCAGATTTCACACATATGTGATCTCATAGAATATTTGTCTTTCTCTGTCTGACGTCACTTTGTATACTCATCTCTCAGTCCACACTGCTGCAAGTGGCATTACGTCATTCTTTGTTGAAGACTGAGTAGCATATTCATGTGCGTAGGTAGAGATATTCATGTGTCTATAGAGCACAGCTTTTTGCATTCATCTGTTCATGGACATTTAGGTGGCTTCCATGTCTTGACTATTGTGAACAGTGCTGCTGTGACCCTTGGAGGACGTACATCTTGTTGAATTAGAGTTTTCTCCAAATATAAACCAGGAATGGGATTGCTGGGTCATGTGATAACTGTGTTTTTAATTTGTAAGGAACCTCCATACACTTCTCCATAGTAGCTGCACAGTTTCAAGGCCACCAAAGGGTATTGGGGTTCTTTATTCTCCATGTCCTCTCCAGCATTTATTATTTGTAGCTCTTTTGATGATGGCCTGATGAGTGTGAAGCAATAATTCGCTGGAGTTCTGACTTGGACTTTAATAATCAGGGATGTTGGCCATCTTTTCTCATGCCTTTGCCCACAGGGATGTCTTCTTGGAGAGCTTCCCTGGTGGCTCAGCGGTAGAGAACTCCCCTGCCAATGCAGGAGACATAAGAGATGTGGGTTCAGTCCCTGGGTTGAGAAGATCCCCTGGAGCAGGGCATGGCAACCCACTTCAGTATTTCTGCCTGAAGAATCCCATGAACAGAGGAGCCTGGCGGGCTATAGTCCATGAGGTCACAAAGAGTCAAACACGACTGAAGTGACTTAGCATGCATGCACCCACATATCTTGGAGAACCAAAAAAATGGGGTTGTGTCCAATTTTAAAATTGGGTTGTTTGTGGTTTTGGTGTGGAGCTATATGAGCTGCTGGTGTATGTTAGAAATGAAACCCTTGTTGGTCACCCCGTTTGCAGATATTTTCTTCTGGTCTGTTCACTGTGCTTTGTTCTTGTTTATGGTTCCCACTGCTGTGTAAACTATAAGTTTGATGAGGTCCTATATGTTTAGTTTTGCTTTTGTTTCAAAGGCCTTGGAAGAATGGCCATAGGAAAACATTACTACAATTTGTGTAAAAGAATGTTTTGCCTAATGTTCTCTTCAAGCAGTCTTGTGGTGTATTGTGTTGTATTTAAGGCATTTTGAGTTTATTTTTGTGTGTGGTGTGAGAGAGTCTTTGAAATTCTTTGACATATGACTGTCCCGCTTTTCTAGTATTACTTGCTGAAGGACTATTTTTTCTTTATGTTCTTGCTTCCTCTCTCAAAGATTAGTTGAGTGTGTGTTTTAATTTCTGAGATCTGGGACCTGTGCTGGGAAGATTGAGGGCAGGAGGAGAAAGGGCCACGGGGGATGAGACGGTTGGATGGCATCACCAACTCAACAGACGTGAGTTTGAACAAACTCCAGGAGATGGTGAAGGACAGGGAAGCCTGTCCTGCTGCAGTCCATGGGGTCATAAAGAGTCAGACATGACTTAGCCACTGAACAGCTACTGACCTGTGCCTCTGGTCCATATGAATGTTTTTGTGCTAGTTTCATGAATGTTTTTGCGCTAGTT
This sequence comes from Neotragus moschatus, assembly GCA_006410615.1. NCBI lineage: Eukaryota > Metazoa > Chordata > Mammalia > Artiodactyla > Bovidae > Neotragus > Neotragus moschatus. Next base: position 178,671 of record SJYA01003205.1, read on the forward strand.
CCATGAATGTTTTGGCTACTGCAGCTTGATAGTAGTGTCTGAATTCTGGGCAGCTTTTTCTTTTGCACAGGATTTCTTTGGTTTTTGTAGGTCTTTTATGGTTCCATATACATTTTAGGATTATTCTAGTTTTGTGAAAAATATCACGGTTAGTTTGACATGTATCACATGAAATCTGTAGCTTGCATTGAGTAGGAGAGCCAGTTAAATAACCATAATTTTTCCATTCCAAGAGTGTGGGATGAATGTCCACGTCTTTGAATCATTTTTAATTGCCTTTATCAATGTTTCAAAGTTGTCAGCAAAGAAGTCTCTCACCTCCTTGGTCATGTTTATTCCTATGTATTTTGTTTTTTGAAACCATTTTCAGTGGGATTGTTTTGTTTGCTTAACTTTTATCCTGAAATTTAACTGTGTGAAGAAGTGTGACATTTCTGTGTCAATCTTGTATCCTGCTACCTTGCTGAATTTGTTCACCAATGCTAGTAACTGATGCGTGGCATGTTTAGGGTGTTATCTGTATAGTATCATGTTGCCTGCATACCGTGACTGTCATACCTCTTTGCTTCCAATCTGAATGCCTTTCATTACTGTTTCTTGTCTGATTGTTGACTTATTCCAGATTTTAGTGGGAAGGCTATCAGCTTTACATTATTGAACGTTATGTTGGCGGTGGGTTGTTTCTGCTGCTAAGTCGCTTCAGTTGTGTCCAACTCCATGTGACCCCATAGAAGGCAGCCCACCGCCGTCCCTGGGGATTCTCCAGGCAAGAACACTGGAGTGGGTTGCCATTTCCTTCTCCATTGCATGAAAGTGAAAAGTGAAAGTGAAGTCGCTCAGTCGTGTCCAACTCTTCGCAACCCCATGGACTGCAGCCTACCAGGCTCCTCCATCCATGGGATTTTCCAGGCAAGAGTGGGTTGCCATTGACTTCTCCTGGGCTGGTTCTAACTAGCTTTTATTATGTTGAGATGTGTTCCCCCCATACGCAGTTTGGGAAGAGTTTTCATAATGAATGGATGCTGACTTTTATGAAATGCTTTTCCTGTGTCCGTGGAGACGATCATTAGGTTTTTGTCTTTTCCATTGTTGATGTGCTTGGTCACGCTGATTGATTTGTGTATGTTGAATCATTCTTGTGAGACTGGGATGAATCCAACTTGATCATGGTATATGCTGTTTTTAAAAAAATTTTTATTCATTCATTTTTTACTTCCCTGGGTCTTTGGTGCTGAGTGCAAGCTTTCTCTAGTTGCAGTGGGCAGGCTTCTTATTGTGGGGACACTCTTGTTGCAGAGTACGGACTCTAGAGCATGGTGGTTCAGTAGTTCCAGTATGTGGGATTAAATGCCCTGCTGCATGTGGAATCTTCCCAGACTAGGGACTGAACTTGTGTCCTCTCCTTTGGGAGGTTGATTCTTAACCACCGGACCACCAGAGAAGTCCCCACTTTTTTAAAAATTGAATTGCCATTAATTTTCAGTGTTGTGATAGTTTCTGGTATACAGATGAGAGGTTCAGTTAAAGATATTCTGCTCATTGTCATATTGTTAAATTATAGTTCCTGAGACAGTGAATAGAGTTCTCTATGCTGTATAGATGGGCTTTGTTTTTTATCTGGTTTATATATAGTAGTTTGTATTTCTTAAGCACAAACTCCTAATTCATCCCTCCCCTACCCTTTACGCTGTGGTAACTATAAGTTTTTCTTTTTTTTAAATGTGTATGAGTCTGTTTCTGGCTTGAAAATATGTTCAGGTATATCCAACCAGTCCATCCTAAAGGAAATCAGTCTGAATATTCATTGGAAGGACTGATGTTGAAGCTGAAACTCCAATACTTCGGCCACCTGATGCAAAGAGCTGACTCACTGGAAAAGATCCTGATGCTGGGAAAGACTGAAAGTGGGAGAAGAAGGGGACAACAGAGGATGAGATGGTTGGATGGCATCACCGACTCAATGGACATGAGTTTGGGTAAACTCCAGGAGTTGTTGATAGACAGGGAGGCCTGGCATGCTGCAGTCCATGGGGTTGCAAAGAGTCGGATACGACTGAGTGACTGAACTGAACTGATATCAAATTGTAGATTTCACATTAAGTGATACCGTAGAATATTTATCTTTCTGTGTCTGACTTCAAAGGGCCATCTCTTGGTCCATCCACATTGCTGCAAACGGCATTATGTCGTTTCTTTTTTGACGACTGAGTAGCATTTCATGTGTACGTGTAGAGATTCACATGTATCTAAATAGAGTACATCTTCTTTATGCGTTCGTCTGTGGATGGAACATTTAGGTGGATTCCATGTAAGATATGAGTGTTCTAAACAGTGCTGCTGTGACCACTGGGGGTGCATGTATGTTTCTAATTAGTTTTCTCCAGATACATTCCCCGGAGTGGGATTGCTGGATATTACGGTAGCTCTCTTTTTCATTTTTTTAAGTACCTCCCGTAGTGGCTGAACAAAAGAACACAGCCACCGACGTGGGAGGGGGTTGGATTCCTTTTTCTCGACATCCTCCCCACCATTTAATATTTATAACCTTTTTGATGATGGCTTTCTGACCAGTGTGAGGTGAAGACAACTCATTGGAGGTTTGACGTGCACCTTCTCTAACAATTACCAGGGTTGGCCATCTTTTCATGTGCCTGCGGCACACGTGGCTGTTATCTTTGGAGACGGACTGTGGAGGTCTTCTGCCCACTTCTGCAATTGGGTTGTTTGCGGTTTTGGTATGGAGTTGCTTGAGCTGTTGGTATGTCTTGTAAATGAAGCCCTTGTCAGTCACCCCATTTGCACATGTTTTCTGCTAGTCCATATGTTGTACTTTAATCTTGTATATGGCTCCTTCTGCTGTGTAAAAGGAGAATATGCTTGGTGAAGTCCTGTTTGTTTAGTTTTGTTTCTATTGCCTTGGAAGAGTGACCTAAGGAAAACATGACTAGGATTTGTGTCAGAGAGTGATTTGCCCAGGAAGAATGACCTAAGGAAAACATGACTAGGATTTGTGTCATAGAATGTTCTGCTTAATGTTCTTTTGGCAGTCTTTTGGTGTCGAGTTTTCTACTTAAATCTTTATCCTTTTTGAGTTTATTATTGTGTGTGGTGTGAGGCAGTGTTCCAACTTCACTGATTGACAGGTGGCTGTCCAGCTTCCCTAGTACCGCTTGTGGAAGGGGCTGTCTTCTCTCTTGCACGCTCTTGCCTCCTGTGTCAGAGGTTAACTGACTGTAGGTGTGTCAGTCTCTAGTGCCTCTGTCCTGTTCCCTTGATTAATCTTCTTTGTGTCTCTTCCATGCTGGTTTAGTTACTGTCGCTTGGTAGTGTTGTCTAAAGTCTGGGAAGCTGTGTTCTTTGTGCACAGGATTGCTTTGGTAATTCTGGGTCTTCTCTGGTTCCCATGTGCATATTAGGGTTATTTGTTCTAGTTCTATGGAAAATGTCATGGATACTTTGATAGGGATGGAATGAAATGTGTAGTTTGCTTTGAGTAGTAGAGTCTTTTAGAGGATATTAATACATCCATTCCAAGAGCATGGGGTAGTTCTCCACTTGTTTGAATCATTTTCATTTATCTTTATCAGTGTATTATAGTTGTCAGCGTGTAAGTCTCTCACCTCCTTGGTCAGGTTTAGCATTACGTACTGTATTTTTTCAGTATGATTTTAAATGAGATTGCTTCGTTTTCACTGCTTTGCTCTTGCTTCCTGATTTTCTGTGTTAGCGTGAAGAAATGCAGCCAACCTCTGCATGTCCATCTTGTATCCTGTTACCTTGCCAGATTTGTTTACCAGTGCTACTGGGTGATGTGTGGCATCTTTAGCGTGCTGTCTGTGCAGTGTCACGTTACCTGCATACCATGACAGTCATGCCTCTTTGCTTCTAGTCTCAACGCCGTTCATTTCTGTGTCTTATCTGATTGTTGCAGGCAGGATATCCAGCCCCATGCTGGATAGAAGGAATGCATTTGGGTTCCCTTTCTCCTTCCAGATTTTAGTTGGGAGACTATCAGCTTGTCACTCTTGAGCATTATGTTTGCTGTGGGTTGGTCCTTCATACCTTTTATTATGTTGAGATAAGTTGCCCCCATGGAGAATGGAATGGCAGCCCACTCCAGAATTCTTGTCCAGAATTCTTTCCACAAGTGAAAGGCAAATGAACAAAGGAGCTGGCGGGCTACAGTCCATGGAGTCAGAAAGAGCTGGACATGATTCAGCAACTAATACACAAACATGTTGCCCCCATACCCGCCTTGGGAATATTGTTTATGATGAATGGATGTTGTATTATATGAAATACTTTTCCTGCGTCTGCGGAGATGACCACGTGGTTTCTGTCTTTTCCTTTGATGATGTTCTGGGTCATATTCATTAATCTGCATTTGTTGAAGTACCCTTGTGAACCTAAGATGAATCCAACTTGATTACGGTGTATGCATGTGTATTACATCACTTCATTCAAGTCCAACTCTTCGGAACCCTGTGGGCTGTAGATTTCCAAGCTCCTCTTTTCATGGGATTCTCCAGGCAAGAATACTGGAGTGTCTTGCCATGCCCTCTTCAGGGGGTCTTTCCGGCCCAGGCATTTCTGATGTATCCTTATGGATTTCTGATGTATCCTGAGTTGGCAGGCAGGTTCCTATACCACTAGCACCACCTTGGAAGTGCCTGGTGTGATGTATGATTCCCCCTTATTTTTTTGATTAAAGCATTAATTTACTTTAGTTCCTGGTGTATAGTGACTCAGGTAAATATACATGTATACCTATTTTTTGTCATATTGCTTATGATTATAGTTCCTAAAGACATTGGATATAATCTTCTGGCTATACAGGAGGACCCTGTTTCTCTGTTTTATATATATATATATATATTTTTTTTTTTTTTTTTACTTTACAATATTGTATTCGTTTTGCCATACTTCAACATGAATCTGCCACGGGTGTACATATGTTCCCCAATCCTGAACCCCCCCCTCCCACCTCCCTCCCCATACCATCCCTCTGGGTCATCCCAGTGCACCAGCTGCAAGCGTCCTATATCCTGCATCAAACCTAAACTGGTGATTCATGTCTTATATGATATTATACATGTTTCAATGCCATTCTCCCAAATCATCCCACCCTCTCCCTCTCCCACAGAGTCCCAAAGACTGTTCTATACATCTGTGTCTCTTTTGCTGTCTTGCATACAGGGTTGCCATTACCATCTTTCTAAATTCCATATATATGCGTTAGTATACTGTATTGGCGTTTTTCTTTCTGGCTTACTTCGCTCTGCATTTATTTACCTCTGTCGGGTCTTATTTGCGGCCTATGGGATCTTTTGTTGAGACTTTCTCTAGTGTGGTGTGTGGGCTCTAGAACATGTGAGCTTAGTTGCCCTGCAGCGTGTGAGATGTTGGTTCCCCAGCCAGGGACCGAGCCCATGTCCCCAGCATTGGAAGGTGAAGTCCCAACCACTGGACCACCAGGGACGCCCTGTCTGTTTAAGTGTAGCAGTCCGAACCTGCTAATTCCAAACTCCCTGTAAATTTAGCCCTCCCTCCACGCTTTCCCCTGTGGTATCCACGAGTTCGTTTACTGTGTGTGTGAGTGTGTTTCTGGTCTATAAGTAAGTTCCTTGGTATCATATTTCAGATTCCTCAAATAAGTGATACCGTCGTACTTGTCTTTTTCTGTCTGACTTCACTTCGTGTGATCATCTCTCGATTCCTTCACGTTACTGCAAATGCCATTATGTCATTGTCTTTGATGTCTGAGTAGTATCTCAGTGGTATATACAAAGATATCTGTATAGAATACCTCTTGCTTATGCTTTCATTTGTTGATGGACACTGAGGTGGCTTCCATGTCTTGGCTATTGTAGACAGTGCTGCTGTGACCCCTGGGATGCATGTATCTTTTGGATTTCGAGTTTTCTCCGGGTTTAAGCCCAGGACTGTGACTGCTGCTCATGTGGTAGCTCTATTTTTAGTTTTTTAAGGAACCTCCATGCTCTCCTCCAGAGTGGATGTGCCAGTTTTCATGACCGCCAAAGGGCAAGGGGGCTCCTATTCCTCCACATCCTCTCCACATTTATGTATTATTTGTATCCCTTTAGATGATGGCCTCTGACCAGTGTGAGGTGACAACTCATTGGAGTTTTGACTTGCATTTCTCTAATAATTGGGCTTCTCCAATGACTCAGCAGTCAAGAATCCACCTGCAATGCAGGAGACCTGGGTTCCATCCCTCGGTCAGGAACATCCTGTGGAGGAGGAAATAGCAAGCCACTCCAGTAGTCTTCCCTTAAAAGTCCCATGGACAGAGGGGCCTGGCGGGCTACAGTCCAGACAGTCAGACATGACTGGGTGACTGAGCACACTCTCAGAAATTTAGGGATGCTGAGCATCTTTTCCTGTGCATGTTGCCTGCAGGTATATCTCATTTGGAGAACTATCTGTTGAGGCCTTTTGTCTAATTTTATTTATTTATGTACTTACTTAGTTGTCCCTCCATCCATTCATTTTCTATTTATGACTGCCCCGTGTCTTCACTGCTGTGCATGGGCTTTCTGGAGTTGCAGTGACCAGGGATCGCACCCACATTCCCCACACTGGATGGCAGACTCCCAGCCACTGGACCACTAGAGAATTCCAGGCCCAGTTTTAAAGTTGGATTGTTTGCAGTTTTTATATTGTTTTTTGAGCTGGTGGTGTATTTTGGAAAAGAAGCCCTAGTTGGTCACCCTGTTTGTAGATGTTTCCTGCCAGTCTGTTGGTTGCATTTTGATGTTTATGGTTCCCTCTGAGGTATAAAAGATGGTAAGTCTGCTGAGGTCCTCTTTATTTAACTGCGATTTTGTTTCTGTTGCCTTGGAAGGCTGACCTAAGAAAAACGTAACTAGGATTTATGTCAGAGAATGTTTTGCCTGCTCTTCCCTTCTAGTAGCCTGTTGGTGTCATGTTCTCTGTTCGAGTCATTAAGCCTTTTTTTTTTTTTTTTTTTTTTTGAGTCATTAAGCCTTTTTGAGTTTGTGTCTATTGTATGAGGGAGTGTTCCAGCTTCACTGATATGTGTATGTCCAGCTTCCTCAGTCCCGCTTGCTGAAGGGACTGTCTTTTCTCTCTTGTGTATTCTTGCCTCCTGTATTGAAGATTAATTGGCCGTAGGTGTGTGAGTTTACTTCTGGTGTCTCTGTTCCTTTCCCTTGGTCAGTCTATCTGCTTTTGTGCAAGTTCCATGCTGTTTTCTTACTGTAGCTTGGAAGTATTGTCTGAAGTCTGGGCAGCTCTGTTCTTTTTGCACAGGATCGGTTGGGTAATTCTGGGGTTTTATGTTTCCTTGGATTATTCTAGTTCTGTGAAAATTGTCGTGGGTACTTTGATAGGCATGGCATGAAATCTGTAGTTTGCTTTGGATGGTAAGACTCTTTAAATAATACTGCTACTTCATTCCAAGAGCATAGGGTGGCTTTCCACTTCTTTGAATCATCTTCAGCTGCCTTTACCAGTGTATCATAGTTGTCAGCATATAAGTCTCTCACCTCCTTGGTCAGGTTTAGTTTTAGGTATCTTACTTTGTTTTCCAATGATTTTGAACAGGGCTGTTTGTTTTCTTAGCTTTACTTTTCCATTCTGATGTTCTGGTGTTGGTGTGAAGAAATGGTCGATCTCTGCACATCAATCTTGTGTTCTGCTATCTTGCTGGACTTGTTTACCAGTGCCTGTAACTGACATGTGGCATTTTTAGGATGTTATCTATATAGTATCACATTACCTGCACACTGTGACAGTCATACCTCTTTGATTCCAATCTGGATGCCTTTCATTTCTGTTTCTTAGCTGACTGTTGTAGGTAGGACTTCCAGTCCCATGTTGAAGAGAAGGCATGCAAGCAGGCTCCCTTTTCTTCTAGATTTTAGTTGGAAGGCTGTCAGCTTGTCATGGCTGAGTATTGTTTACTGTGGGTTGGTCCTGCATAACTATTATATTGAGATATGTTCCCTCCAAAGCTGTTTTGGGAGGAGTGTTATGATGAATGGATGCTGAGCTGTATGAAATGCTTCTCCTGCATCTGTGGAGATGATAATGTGGTTTTGTCTTTTCCTTTGTTGATGTGCGGGCTCACGTTGATTTATTTGTGTTATGTTGACCCATCCTTCTGAGCCTGAAATGAATCCAACTTGAATGTAGTGTGTGATCTTTGTGTGTGTGTGTGTGTGTGTGTGTGTGTGTGCTTAGTCACTCAGTTGTGTCCAACTCTCTGCAACCCCATGGACTGTAGCTCGCCAGGCTACTCTGTCCATGGGGATTCTCCAGGCAGGAATACTGGAGTGGGTTGTCATGCCCTCCTCCAGGGGATCTTCTCAACTCAAGGATCGAACCCAGGTCTCCTGCATTGCAGGTGAATTCTTTAGGGTCTGAGCCATCAGAGAACCCCAAGAATCTGGAGTGGGTAGCCTAACCCTTCTCCAGGGGAACTTCCCAACCTGAGAATCGAACGGAGGTCTCCTGCATTGCAGGTGGATTCTTTACCAGCTGAGCTACCAGGGAAGCATGTTGTAATAGTTTATGTATAGAAAAGCAGCTCAGTTAAACATATATATTTCTATTCCTTGTTATAATGTTTCTTTTTTAGTTCCTTGTTAGACATTGAATGGAGTTCCCTGTGCTATACAGTAGGACCTTGTTTGTCTGTTTTATATCTATTAGTCTACATCTGCTAATCCCAAACTCCTAATTTATCCCTTTCCCACCCTTTCCCCTGTAGTGACCATGAGTGTTTTTTCTGTGTATGAGTCTGTTTTAGGTTTCCAAATAAGTTTATTTATATCGTATTTCAGATTCCACATATAAGTGATCTCACAGGATAATTGTCTTTTTCCGTCTGACTTCACTTTATATGATCAACTCCCCATCTGTCCATGTTACTGCAAATGGCATTATGTTGTTCTTTCTTGATGGCTGAGTAGTATGTGTTCAGTTGCCCAGTCGTGTCCAACTCTTTGTGACCCCAGGGGCTCCTCTGTCCATCAGATTTTCCTGGCAAGAATGCTGGAATGGGTTTGCCACTTCCTCCCCCAGGGCATCTTCCTCACCCAGGGATCGAGCTCATGTCTCCTGCATCTCCTCCCCTGCAGGCAGATTCTTTACCTTTGAGCCACGTCAGTCTGTCCATGTTGCTGCACATTGCATTATGTCATTTTTTGGTTGACGGCTGAGTAGTCTATCCATGTGTATATATAGGCATATCCACGTATCTCTGTAGAGCACAACTTCTTTCATGCATTCATCTGTTGATGAACGTTTAGGTGCCTTCCACGTCTTGGCTATTGTGGATAGTGCTGCTATGACCCTTGGAGTGCATATACCTTTTTGAATTAGAGTTTTCTGCGAATATAAGCCAGGAGAGGGATTCCTGGATCATGTGGTAACTGTTTTTAGTTTTTAAGGAACCTCTGTACACTTCTTCATAGAAGCTGCGCCAACTTTCAAAGAGTAACACGATTCCTTTTTCTTCACATCCTCTCTAGCATTGATTATTTGTAGCCCTTTTGATGATGGCCATGTGAACAGCGTGAGTGACAACTCTTTGGAGTTCTGACTTGCACTTTAATAATTATGGATGTTGACCATCTTTTCATGTGCCTTTGCCTAGGGGTAGTCTTCTTGGTGAACTGAGACCTTCTGCCCAATTTTAAAGCTGGGTGGTTTGTGGTTTGGGTATGGAGTTGTATGAGCTGTTGGTGTGTTTTGGAAATGAAGCCCTTGTCAGTCACTCTAGATATTTTCTGCCAGGCTGTTGGTGTGTTTTGCTCTTGTTTATGGTTCCCATTGCTGTGTAAAATATGGTAAGTTTGCTGAGGTCTTATTTGTTTAGTTTTGCTTTTGTTTCAGTTGCCTTGGAAGAATGATGACAGAAAAACATTACTTCGATTTATGTCAGAAAATATATTGTTCTTTTCAAGGAGCTTGTGGTGTATTGTGTTGTATTTAAGCCATTTTGAGTTTATTTTTGTGTGTGGCGCGAGAGTCTCTCAACTCACTGACATGTGGCTGTTCAGGTCTTCAAGCACCACTATTTGAAAGACTGTCTTTTCTTTAATGTATGTTCCTACTTCCTGTCTCAAAGACTGATTGACTGTAGGTGTGTGGGTTTATTACCGGGCTCGTTGACCTGTGCTGGGGAGATTGAGGGCAGGAGGAGGAGGGAGTGACAGAAGATGAGATGGTTGGATGCATCACTGACTCAATGGACATGAGTTTGAATAAACTCCGGGAGACAGTGAAGGACAGGGAAGCCTGGCATGCTGCCGTCCACGGGATCACAGAGTCAGACATGACATACCGCTGAACAGCAACAACTGACCTGTGCCTTCGATCCATGTGACTGTTTCGTGCTAGTTCCAAGAAGTTTTGATTACTGCAATTTGATAGTATTGTCTGAATTCTGGGCAGCTTTTTTCTTTTTGCACAGGATTGCTTTGGTTATTCTAGGTCTTTTATAGTTCCGTATACATTTTAGGATTATTTATTCTAGTTTTGTGAAAAATATCATGATTAGTTTGATAGGTATCACATGAAATCTGCAGTTTGCCTTGAGTATTAGGGCCAATTAAAAGCCATAATTTTTTCTACTCCAAGAGTGTGGGATGAGTGTCCACTTCTTTGAGTCATCTGCAAAGATGCATTTAAAGTTGCGTTTATCAATGGTTCTAAGTTGTCAGCAAATAAGTCTCTCACCTCCTTGGTCATGTTTAATCATACGTATTGTGTTTTTTGAAACAGTTTTAAATGGGATTGCTTTGTTTGCTTAAATGGGGTTGTTTTCTTTACTTTTCTTTCTGAAATTTCGTCCTTAGCATGAAGAAGTGGAAATAACTTCCTTGCATCAATGCTGTATCCTGCTGCCACGATGAATTTGTTCACCAGTGCTGGTAGTTGATGTGTGGCGTCTTTAGGGTGTGGCCTGCGTAGGATCGCGTCTGTATAGTAGCACGGCATAGAGTAGATGACATACAGCATGTCGTCTGTATAGTATTCTGAATACCATGAATGTCCTACCTCTTTCCTACCAGTATGGATACCTTTCATTATTGTTTCTTGTCTGATTGTTGTGGGTAGGACTTCCAGTTCCATGTTGAATAGCAGGGATGCCAGGGGGCTCCCTTTGTTCTTCCAGATTTTAGTTGGAAGGCTATCAGCTTGTCACCATTGAGTATTATGTTTGCTGTGGGTTGGTCCTGTGTAGCTCTCTTTATGTTGAGATATATTCCCTCCATCCCCACTTTAGGAAGAGTGTTAATGATTAATGGATGTTGAACTGTATGAGATGCTTTTCCTGGGTCTGTGGAGATGATTCTGTCACGGTTTTTGTCTTTTTCCTTTGTTGATGTACTGGATCACATTCATTAATTTGCGTTTGTTGAAGCACCCTTGTAAACCTGATGAATCCAGCTTGATTGTAGTGTGTGTGTGCGTGCTCAGTCCCTTCAGTGGAGTCCTTCTCTTTGTGACCCCATGAACTGTAGCCTGCCAGGCTCCTCTCTTCATGGGATTCTCTAGGCAAGAATACTGGAATGGATTGCCACGCCTACCTCCAGGGGATCTTCCTGACTCCGGGACTGAACCCACATCTCTTATGTATCCTGAATTGGCAGGGAGGTTCTTTACTACTAGTGCCACCTGAGAAGGGCATGGTGTGGTATATGATTCCCAGTTATTTTTCTGATTGAAGTATCATTGAGTTACAGTGTTGTGATAGTTCCTGCTGTATAGACAAGTGACTCGGTTATACATATATGTATATCTACTTTTGTCATATTGTTTGTGGTTATAGTTCCTATAAGATGTTGAATATAGTCCCCTGTGGTATACAGAAGGACCTTGTTTCTATGCTTTATATTTTAAAAGTTTGTTTGTTTAGCTGTGTTGGGTCTTAACTGAGGCCTGTGGGATCTTTTGTTGAGGCTTTCTCTAATTGCAGCCTCTGAACTCTAGACAGTGTGGGCTTAGTTGCCCTGCAGCATGTGGGGTGTTAGTTTCCCAACTAGATCAAACCCACGTTCCCCAGCATTGGAAGCTGGACTTCCAACCACTGGACCTCCAGGTAAGTCCCCTCTGTTTTATGTACAGCAGTCTGAATCTGCTGATTCCTAACTCCCACTTTTCCCTCCCCCATGCTTTCTCTGTGGTATCCATGAGTTTTCTCTGTGCTTGAGTCTGTTTCTGGTTTGCAAATAAGTTCACTGGAATCATAGTTCAGGTTCCTCATGTAAGGGATACCATATTATTTGTCTTTCTCTGTCTGACTTCACTTCTTATGATCATCTCTTGGTCCCTCCATGTTGCTGCAGATGCCATTATGTCATTCTTTTTTTGATGTCTAAGTAGTATCTCAGTATGCGTTTATAGAGATAGCTATATATCTGTATAGAGTACATCTTGTTTATGCACTTGTTGATGGACATTTAGATGGCTTCCATGTTTTGGCTATTGAAAGCAGTGCTGCTATAACCATTGAGGTGCATGTATTTTGGGAATTAGAGTTTTCTCCGAATATAAGCCCAGGAGTGTGACTGCTGCTAATATGGTAGCTCTCTTTTTAGTTTTTGAAGAATTTCCATGCTTTTCTCCAGAATAGGAGGGCAAGTTTTCATGGCCACTAGAGGGTAGGGAGTTCTTTTTTCTCCACATCCTCTCCAGCATCTACATATTTGTAGCTCTTTTGATGATGGTCTTCTGAGCAGTGTAAGGTGGCAACTCATTTGAGTTTTGACTTGTGCTTCTCTAATAATTGGGCTTCCCCAATGGCTCAGCAATAAAAAATCCACCTACAATGCAGGAGACTCAGATTCACTCCCTGGGTTGGGAGATCCCTTGAAGGAGGAAATGGGAACCCACTCCAGGATTCTTACCTGAGTAATCCCGTAGACTGAGGAGTCTGGCGGGCTATAGTCCAAACGGTCACAAAGAGTCATACACAACTGAGTGACTAAGCACCTTCTCTAATAATTAGGGATGTCAGCCATCTTTTCACGTGCTTATTGCTCACGGGTATATCTTCTTTGGAGAACTGTCCTTTGAGGTCTTCGGTCCCATTTTATTTTTTTGTTCAGTTATTAATCCATCCTTTTTTCTTCTTTGGCTGCCTCGTGTCTTCATTGCTGTGCATGGATTTTCTCTAGTTGTGGCGAGGTGGGGCCCCTCCGGTGCAGCATCCAGGCTTCTCTTTACAGTGGCTTCTCTTATCTCAGGGAACAGGATCTAGGTATGTAAGCTTCAGTTGCTGTGGCACACGCCTCACACTGGTTAGAAGGCCGTCATCCATAGCGCTACAAATAATAAATATTGGGGAGGATATGGAGAAAAAGGAACCTCCCTACCCTCGGTGACTATAAAAACTGGCTCAGTATTTGCAGCGTGCCGCTCTGTAGAGCGTGGGTGGGCTGCAGTAATTGCAGTCACCAGCTTAGTTGCTCTGCAGTATCCAGGGTCTTCTTGGACCAGGGCTCACACCTACATTCCCTGCTTTGGAAGGCAGGTCCCCAACCACTGGACCAGCAGGGAATTCCATGCCCAGTATTAAAGTTAGATTGTTTATAGTTTTGATACTGAATTTATGAACTGTTGGTATATTTTGGAAATGAATCTGTAGTTGGTCACATCATTTGTCCCAAGCATTGGTTGTGTTTTGATGTGGTTTATGGTTCCCTTTGCTGTGTGAACAATGATAAGTTTGATGAGGACCTATGTGTTTAGTTTTGATTTTGTTTCCGTTGCCTTGGAAGACTGACCTAAGAAGAACGTAACTAGGATTTATGTCAGAGAATGTTTTGTCTGATCTTCTCTTCTAGTAGCCTTTTGTTGTCATGTTCTCTGTTTAAGTCATTAGCCACTTTGAGTTTATTTTTGTGTGTTGTATGAGGGAGCGTTCTAACATCACTGATTGAAATGTGAATGCCCAGCTTCCCTAATACCACTTGGTGAAAGGACCGTCTTTTCTCTAGTGTTTCTTGCCTCCCGTGTTGAAGACTGAGTGTAGGTGTGTGAGTTTACCTCTGGTGTCTCTGTCCTACTGCTTTGGTCAGTCTGTCTTTGTGCCAGTTCCATGCCGTTTTTGTTACCATAGCTTGGCAGTACTGTCTAGAGTCTAGGCTGCGGTCTGTGGGGTAGCACAGAGTCAGACACGACTGAAGCGACTTAGCAGCAGCAGCAGCAGGCAGCTTTATTGTTTTTGCACAGGATTGGTTTAGTAAATTTGGGTCTTTTATGGTTCCATGTACTTATTTGTATCATTCTAGTTCTGTGAAAAATGTCCTGGATACTTTGATAGGGATGGCATGAAATCTGGATTTTGCTTTTGGTAGTAGGGCATTTAAATAACCCTAATACTTCCATTCCAAGAGCATGGCATAGCTGCCGACTTCTTTGAATCATCTTCAGTAACCTTTATCAGTGTCTTATAATTGTCAGCATATATATCCCTCACCTCCTTCGTCAGGTTTAGTTTTACATATGTTTTTTGAAATGATTTTAAATAGGATAATTTGCGTTGCTTTACTTTCCCTTTCTGATATTCTGTCGTTGTGTGAAGAAATGCAGCTGACTTCTATACATCAGTCTTGTATTCCGCTATCTTGCTAAGTTTGTTTAGCAGTGCTGTTAATTGCACTTGATGCGTGGCATCTTTAGGATGTTGTCACTACAGTATCATGTCAGTTGCATACCATGACAGTCACATGTCTTTGCTTCCAACCTGGATACCTTTCATTTCTGATTCTTGGCTGATTGTTGTGGGTAGGACGTCCAGTCCCATGCTGAAGAGAAGGTGTGAAGTGGGCTCCCTTTCTTCTTCTGGATTTTAGTTGGAAGACTATCAGCTTGTTACGGTTGAGTATTACGTTGGCTGTGAGTTGGTCCCAAGTAGCTTATATTATGTTGAGATAGGTTCCCTCCATCCCCACTTTGGGAACAGTGTTTATGGTGAATGGATGTTGAAGTGTATGAAATGCTTTTCCTGGGTCTGTGGAGATTATCCTGTGGTTTTTGTCTTTTCCCTTGTTGACGTTCATTAACTTGCATTTGTTGAAGCATCCTTGTAAACCTGAGATGAATCCAACTTGACTATGGTGTATGAGTCCTCTTTGTGTTTTTTTGACTGAAGTACCAGATGTTCAAGCTGGTTTTAGAAAAGGCAGAGGAACCAGGGATCAAATTGCCAACATCCACTGGATCATCAAAAAAAGCAAGAGAGTTCCAGAAAAACATCTATTTCTGCTTTATTGACTATGCCAAAGCCTTTGACTGTGTGGATCACAATAAACTGTAGAAAATTNTCTTGACCTGCATACAGGTTTCTCAGGAGGCAAGTAAGATGGTCTGGTATTCCCATCTCTTTAAGAATTTTCCAGTCTGTTGTGATCCACACAGTCAAAGGCTTTGGTGTAGTCAATGTAGCAGAAGTAGATGTTTCTCTGGAGTGGAGTTCCCTTGATTTTTTGATGATACAGCAGATGTTGGAAATTTGATCTCTGGTTCCTCTGCTTTTTCTAAATACAGCTGTACATTTGGAAATTCTCGGTTCATGTACTGTTGAAGCCTAGCACAACCCATGAAGGGTAGAACCAGACTCTAATAGCAAAGAGAGAGAAGAAGAAAAAAAATGTGTATGTATATATGTGTGTGTGTATGTGTGTGTGTGTGTATAAAGAAAATATAAAATCTAGCAGAACAATAATGAAGATTAAAAAATAATAGAATAAGTTTTAAACCTAACAGAAATAGAAAAGTTAAGAATATATATGAAGCAACCACTGGAGGATAAAACCAAACTCCACTGGCAAATAGTAGAAACACAGAACAAAAAGGTAGGAAAAAACCTTTGCTGTGAAGAGCAGGGCTTAGGGATAGAGAGGCTTAGGCAGTGAAGGGTTTAGGTGGGGGTGGTGGGTTTAGGCCAGGGTGGGATTCTGATTCAGGGCTCAAGCCTTCAGAAAAGGTCCTGGGTGAGGGGGTAGCCCAGGCTCCAGCAAACCAACCAAGGGGGCCTCTGTAGCGCCTCCAGCTTCGAGGTGCAGAGGATAAGGCCTAAGGCCCCAGGAAGCTCCCCAGGGCTGTGGGTGTGGGGACAGCAGATGGATTCCCTTCTCCTCCACATCCAGAGGGACCTCTTCCTGACCAGCCTGCTCCGTTTCCCTGCCCTCCTTCACCTGCAGGGCCTGTGTGGGCAGAGGTGTCCTCTGAGGCGTCTCTAGAGGACAGGGGGGGCCATGAAGGGCTCGATCTGGAGGACAGAGGGTGACCCCAGAAGGAGAAGGGAATCGGAGGGTAGGGGGGTCCCGTATGGCAGAGAACCAGGCCCAGAGGTCAGACAGGGCCCTTGGGGAGGGAGGGGGCATGTGGAGGATGGAGACCCCGGAGGGAGAAGGAAACTGGAGAGCGGAGGGGGGCTCTTGGATGGTGGAGGGCTCAGCCTAGAAGGGTGAGAGGGCCTGGAAGGGAAGAGAGGGCTCTGGAGGCAACGGGAGGGCCCAGAGGTCAGAGGGGAACACCCAGGGGCAGAGAGCCCAGTCCAGAGAGCAGATGGGAGTCCCTGGAGGGATGAAGGGTTTCCAGGACACAAGCCCAGAGGGAGGAGGAACCTGCAAAGCAGAGAGCAGGGGATCTGGTGGGAGCCCTGGTGGGTAGTTGGGGCCAGGAGGACGAGGTAGTCCTGAAGAGGGGAGGGTTTGGCCTGGTTGGGAGGCACTTTTGTTCTTTTTGCACAGGATCGCTTTGGTAATTCTGGGTCTTTTATGGTTCCATATATGTATTAGGATTTTTTTTTTGTTGTTCTAGTTCTATGACAAATGTCATGGATACTTTGATAGGGATGGCATGAAATCTGTAGTTTGCTTTGGATAGTAGGGCTTTTAAATAATACTGATATTTCATTCCAAGAGCATGGGGTAGCTGTCCATATCTTTGAATCATCTTCAGTTGCCTTCATCAGTGTATTATGAAAATAAAAGTGAACTCGCTCAGTCGTGTCCGACTCTTTGCGACCCCATGGACTGTAGCGTATCAGGCTCCTCCGTCCATGGGATTTTCCAGGCAAGAGTGCTGGAGTGGATTGCCGTTTCCTTCTCCAGGGGATCTTCCCAAGCCAGGAATCAAACCCGGGTCTCCCGCACTGCAGACAGATGCTTTGCCATCTGAGCCACCAGTTGTAAGCATATAAGTCTCTCACTCCTAGATCAGGTTTAGTTTCACATATTTTGTTTTTCGGTATGATTTTAAACGGATCGTTTGTTTTACTTTACTTTCCCTTTCCGATATTTGGTTGTTAGTGTGAAGAAACGCAGCCTGTTTCTGTGTGTCAATCTTGTATACTGTTGCCTTGATGAATTTGTTTACTGGTGCCTGTAGTTGGTATGTGTCATCTTTAGGGGGTTGTCTGTATAGTATCAGGTTACCTGGGAGCCATGACAGTTGTACCTCTTTGCTTCCAATCTGGGTGCCTTTCATTTCTGTTTCTTGTCTGACTGTTGTAGGTAGGACCTCTAGTCCCATGTTGAATAAAAGGGGTGCAAGAGGGCTCCCTTTCTTCTTCTGGATTTTAGTTGGGAGGCAATCAGCTTGTCACCGTTGAGTATTATGTTTACTGTGGGTTGGTCCTGTGTAGCTTTTATTATGCTGAGATTTCTTCCCTCCATCCCTGCTTTGGGAAGAGTGTTTATGATGAATGGATGTTGAATTGTATGAAATGCTTTTACTTTGTCTGTGGGGATGATCATGTGGTTTTTGTCTTTTCCTTTGTTGATGTGCTGAGTCGTGTTCATTAACTCGCATTTGTTTGAAGCATCCTTGTGAGTCTGAGATGCATCGAGCTTGATCATGCTGTATGCGTGTGTGCTAAGTCACGTCAGCCGTATCCAGCTCTTCATGACCCCACAGACTAGAGCCACTGTGCTCCACTGTCAGTGGGATTCTCCAGGCAAGTGTACTGCAATGAGCTGCTGTGCCCTACTCCAGGGATCTTTCTCGACCCAGTGATCGAACCTGCTTCTCTTACGTCTTTTGCATTGGCCGCTGAGTTCTTTACCACTAGTGCCACCTGGGAAGCCAGTGGTGTGGTGTATGATTCCCTCTTGTTTTTTTAATTGTGAAAGTCACTCAGTCATGTCTGACTCTTTGTGACCCCATGGACTATAAAGTCCATGACATTCTCCAGGCCAGAATACTGGAGTGGGTAGCCTTTCTCTTCTCCAGGGAATCTTCTCAACCCAGGGATAGAATCTGGGTTTCCCACATTGCGGGAAGATTCTTTACCAGCTGAGCCACCAGGGAAGCTCAAGAATACTGGAGTGGGTAGCCTATCCCTTCTCCAGAGGATCTTCCCAACCCAGGAATCGAACCAGGGTCTCCTGCATTGCAGGCAGATTCTTTATCAGCTGAGCTATCACAGAATTTTTGATTGAGGTATCAGTAATTCACAATGTTATGATAGTTCCCAGTATATAGACAAGGGACTCAGTTAAATATATAATGTGTGTGTGTGTGTGTGTGCGCTAAGTTGCTTCAGTCATGTCTGACTCCTAGCAACCATATGGACTGTGGCTTACCAGGCTCCTCTGTCCATGGGATTCTCCATGCAGGAATACTGGAGTGGGTTGCCATGCCCTCCTCCGTTGGATCTTTCTGAGTCAGAGATTGAACCCACGTCTCTTATGTTTCCTGCCTTGGCAGGTGGGTTCTTTACCACTAGCATCACTTGAGAAGCCCTAAACATATATATATATACACACACACACAACACACATATATATATACATAAACATATATATGTGTATATACATACATATATACATAAACATATATATGTGTATATATACACATATATACATAAACATATATGTGTGTATATACATACATACATACATAAACATATATATGTGTATATATACACATATATATGTTTATGTATGTATGTATGTATATACACACACACACATTTCTTTGTCAACAAAGGTCCATCTAGTCAAGGCTATGGTTTTTCCAGTAGTCATGTATAGATGTGAGAGTTGGAATATAGAAGGCTGAGCACCAAAGAATTGATGCTTTTGAACTGTGGTGTCGGAGAAGACTCTTGAGAGTCCCTTGGACTGCAAGCAGATCCAACCAGTCCATCCTAAAGGAAATCAGTCCTGGCTGTTCGTTGGAAGGACTGATGTTGAAGCTGAAACTCCAATACTCTGGCCACCTGATGTGAAGAGCTGACTTATTTGAAAAGACCCTGATGCTGGGAAAGATTGAAGGCAGGAGGAGAAGGAGACGACAGAGGATCAGACGGCTGGATGGTATCACCGACTCAATGGACATGGGTTTGGATGGACTCCAGGAGTTGGTGATGGACAGGGAGGCCTGGCGTGCTGTAGTCCATGGGGTCACAGAGAGTCAGACACAACTGAGCAACTGAACTGAACTGATACACATCACACACACACACATATATTTGTTCATATATATATTTATGTATATACACACATAACTATTTTTTGTCATGTTGTTTACAGTTATAATTCCTGGAAGATACTGAACAGAGTCTTCAGTGCTATGTAGGAGGACCTTGTCTTTCTGATTTATATGTATATTTAACTGTTTCTTATTTGGCTGGGCAGGTCTTCGTTGCAGCATGTGGGCTCCTTTGCAGGAGGGGGGCAGGGGAGCATGCAAACTCTTAGTTGTGGCATGTGGGGTCTAGTTCCCTGAACAGAAATCAAACCCCAGCCTTCTCTGCATTGGGAGCAAAGAGTTTTATATACTGGACCACCAGGGAATTCCCCATCTGTTTTATACATAAGAATTTTTTAAAAAATTATTTAGCTGGATTGGGCCTTAGGTGTGGTCTGTGGGATCTTTTGTTGAGGCTTTCTCTAGTTGTAGCCTGTGGGCTCTAGAGCTTGTCAGCTTAGTTGTCGTGCAGCATGGGGATGTTAGTTCTCCAGCCAGGGATCGAACCCATGTCCCCTGTGTTAGAAGGTGGACTCCCGACCACTGAACCATGAGGAAAGTCCCCTCCGTATTATGTATAGTATGAATCTGCTAATTCCAAACTCCCAATTTATCTCTCCCCAGCCCTTTCCTCTGTGATATCCATGAGTTTGGTTTCTGTGTGTGTGAGTCTGTTTCTCATTTGCAAATAAATTCATTGGTATCATATTTCAGATTCTTCATATAAGTGATAGCATAGAATATTTGTCTTTCTGTGAGTTCACTTCATAAGATCACCTCTCCATCCCTCCACGTTGCTGCAAATGCCATTATGCCACTCTTTTTTCATGGCTGAGTAACGTTTCAGTGTGTTTATATGGAGATATCCACATATCTCCATAAGTAAAGAGTACATCTGGAGTACTCCAGATGTATAGAGTACATCTCGTTTATTCATTCTTCTGTTAATGGACATTTAGGTGGCTTCCATGTCTTGGCTATTTTAAACAGTGTCCCTATGACCCGTGGGCTTCTTGTATCTTTTGGAATTAGAGTTTTCTCCAGAAATAAGCCCGGAATGTGACTGCTGGTCATATCGTAGCTCTATGTTTAGTTTTTGAAGGAACCTCCATACTCTTCTCCAGGGTGACTGTGCCTCTTCACAGCCACCAAATGGTAAGCGGGTTCCTTTTTCTCTATACCCTCTCTTGCGTTCATAATATGTAGCCCTTTTGATGAAGATCTTCTGATCAGTGCAAGGTGACAACTCATTGGAGTTTTAAATTGAACGTCTCTAATAATTAGGGATGTTGCATCTTTTCACGTGTCTGTTACCCACAGGTATATCTTCCTTGGACAACTGTCTGTTGAGGTTGTCTGTGTAATTTTAAAAATGTATTTAAACTCATTTTTACTTACTATTCATGCATGCATTGATCACTTTTTATCTTGGTCTGCCCTGTCTTCATTGCTGTGCACGGGCTGTCTCTGGTTGTGGCGGGCAGAGGCTACTCTTCGTTGCAGTGTTCCAGCTTCTCATTGTGGTGGTTTCTCTCGTTGCAGAGCACGGGCTCTAGGTGTGTGAGCTTCAGTTGTCATGGCATACAGCCTCAGCACGTAGCTCTATAGAGTGTGAGTGGACTGAAGTAGCTGTGGGGTGCCTGCTTAGTGGCTCTGTGGCATGAGGGATCTTCCTGGACAAGGGTCAAACCTGTGTCCATTGCACTGGAAGGCGAGCTCCAGCCACTGGACTACCAGGCAGTTCCATGCCCAGTTTTAAAGTTGGATTGTTTGTACTTTCGGTATTGAATTGTCTGAGTTGTTGGTATAGTCTGGAAATGAAGACCTTGTTGGTTCCCCTGTTTGCGTATCTGTTTTTCCCAGCCTGTAGGGTGTGTGTGGATCTTGCTTACGGTGCCCTGTGCCATGTAAAAGGTGGTAAGTTTGATGAGTTTGATGATAAGTTTGGTTAGTTTTGATTTTGTTTCTGTTGCTTTGGAAGACCGACCTAAGAAAAACACTAGGAGTTATGTCAGAGAATGTTCTGCCTAATAGTCTCTTCTTGCAGTCTTTTGGTATCATGCCTGATATTTAAGTCGTTAGGCAAACTTGAGTTTATTTTTGTGTGATATGAGGGAGTGTTCTAACTTCATTGATTGACCTATGGACGTCTGGCTTTCCCAATGCCAGACTTGCTGAAGGGACTGTCTTTTCTCTCTACTATAGTCTTGCCTCCTGTGTCGACGATTAATTGACCCTAGGCATGGGCATTTCCTTCTGGTGTCTCTGTCCTGTTGCCTCGATCAGTCTGTCTGCTTTTGTGCCAGTTCCATGCTGTTTGTTTACTGTAGCTTGGCAGAATTGTCCGAAGTCTGGGCACCTTTGTGTTTTTGCACGAGATTGCTTTGGTAATTCTAGGTCTTTTGCCTTTTGTGATCCCATATAGATGTTAGGATTATTTGTTCTAGGTGTGTGGGAAATGCTATGGATACTTTGATAGGGATGGCATAAAATCTGCAGTTTGATTTGGTTAGGGCATTTAAATAATACTGATATTTCCATTCCAAGAGAATGGGATAGCTGTCCACTTTTCTGAATCCTCTTCAGTTGCCTTTGTCAGTGTGTTTTAGTTGTCATACAACTCTCATCTCCTAGGTCAGGTTTATTTTACCTATTTTGTTTTTCAATATGACTTTAAATGGGTTTGCTTTGGGGTTTTTTGCATTATTTTCCCTTTCTGATATTCTGTTGTTAGAGTGAAGAAATGCAACTGATTTCTCAATGGCAGTCTTGTATCCAGCTCCCTTCCTAAATTTGTTTACAGCACCTGGAGTCGATGTGTGGCTTCTTTAGGGGGTTGTCAGTGTGCTGCTGCTAAGTTGCTTCAGCCGCGTCTGACTCTGTGCGACCCCATGGATGGCAGCCCACCAGGCTCCCCCGTCCCTGGGATTCTCCAGGCAAGAACACTGGAGTGGGTTGCCATTTCCTTCTCCAATGCATGAAAGTGAAAAGTGAAAGTGAAGTCACTCAGTCATGTCTGACTCTTAGCGTCCCCATGGGCTGCAGCCCACCAGGCTCCTCCGTCTGCACACCATGACAGTCATACCTATTGCTTCCAATCTGGATGCCTTTCATTTCTGTTTCTTATCTGACTGTTGTGGGTTGGACTTCCAAATCCATGTTGAATAGAAGGGGTGCAAGGGGACTCCCTTCTTTCTCCCACATTTTAGCAGGAAGGCGATCAGCATGTCACTGTTGACTCTGATGTTTTCTTGTAGGTTGGTCCTGGGTAGCTTTTGTTATATTGAGATATGTTCCCTCCATACCCATTTTGGGAAGAATGTTTATGATGAATGGATGTTGAATTGTATGAAATACTGTCCCTGTGTCTATGGAGACGATCATGTGTTTTGTTTGTTTGTTTGTTTGTTTTTTGTGTTTTTGTCTTTTCCTGGGTGTGCTGGGTCACGTTCATTAATTTCCATTTGTTGAAGCATCCCTGTGAACTTGAGATGAATCCAACTTGACCATGGTGTATGATCCCCCTTGTTTTTTATTTTAGCATCATTAATTTACAGAGTTTTGATAGTTCCTGGCTTATAGACAAGGGACTCAGTAAACATATATTAAGAAGAGGTGGCAAGAATACACGGAGGAACTGTACAAAAAAAGATCTTAATGATCTGGATAACCACGATGTGTGATCACTCACCTAGAGCCAGACGTCATGGAGTGTGAAGGCAAGTGGGCCTTAGGAAGCATCACTATGAATAAAGCTAGTAGAGGGGATGGAATTCTAGATGAGCTGTTTCAAATCCTAAAAGATGATGCTGTTAAAGTGCTGCACTCAGTATGCCAGCAAATTTGGAAAACTCAGCAGTGGCCACAGAACTGAAAAAGGTCAGCTTTGATTCCAGTGCCAAAGAATGGTCAAACTACCACACAGCTGCACTCATTTCACATGCTAGCAAGGTTATCCTCAGAGTCCTTCAAGCTCAGCTTTGACAGTGGGGGATTCCCATGTGGCACCAGTGGTAAAGAACTCACCTGCCAATGAGGGGACATAAGCCACATGGGTTCAGTCCCTGGGTTGGGAAGATCCTCTGGAGAAGGAAATGTCAACCCACTCCAGTGTTCTTGCCTGGAGAATCCCATGGACAGAAGATCCTGGTGGGCTACGGTTCACAGGGTTGCAAAGAGTCAGACATGACTGAAGTGACTTAGCACAGTAGAGGTTTCAACAAGTACATGAACTGAAAATTTCCAGATGTATAAGCTGGATTTAGAAAAGGCAGAGGAACCAGAAATCAAATTTCCAACATTCAATGGATCATAGAAAAATCAAAGAAATTTCAGAAAAACACTTACTTCTGCTTCATTGACTATGCTAAACTCTTTGACTGTGTGGATCACAACAAACTGTGGAAAATTCTTAAAGAGATGGGACTACGTGACCACCTTACCTGTTTCTTGAGAAACTTGTATACAGGTCAAGAAGCAACAGTTAGAACCAAAAAAGGGACAATGAATGAACTGGTTCCAAACTGGGAAAGAAGTATGTCAAGGCTGTATATTGTCACCCTGCTTATTTAACCTTATGCAGAGTACATCATCCAATATGCCAGGCTGAATGGAGCTCAAGGAAGAAGTACAAGCTGGAATCAAGATTGCCAAGAGAAATATCAATTACCTCAGATATGCAGATGACACCACTCTAATGCAGAAAGTGAAGAGGAACTAAAAAGCCTCTTGATGAAAGTGAAAAGAGAGAGTGAAAAATCTGGCTTAGAACTCAACATTCAAAAAACGAAGATCATGGCATCTGGTCCCATCGCTTCATGGGAATTAGATGGGGAAACAGTGACAGACTTTATTTCTTGGGCTCCAAAATCATTGTAGATGGTAACTGCAGCCATGAAATTAAAAGACATTTGCCCCTTGGAAGAAAAGTTATGACAGACCTAGACAGCTTATTAAAAAGCAGAGACATCATGTTGCCAACAAAGGTCCATATAGTCAGAGCTGTGGTTTTTCCTGTAGTCACGTATGGATGTGAGAGTTGTACCATAAACAAGACTGAGCACTGAAGAATTGATGGTTTTTTACTGTGGTGCTGGAGGAGACTCTTGAGAGTCCCTTGGACAGCAAGGAGATCAAACCAGTCAATCCTAAGGGAAATCAACCCTGAATATTTATTGGAAGGACTGACGCTGAAGCGCCAATACTATGGCCACCTGATGTGAAAAGCTGATTCATTGGAAAGGACCCTGATGCTGGGAAAGAATGAGGGCAGGAGGAGAAGGGAGCAACAGAGGATGAGATGGTTGGATGGCATCAGTGACTCAATGGACATGAGTGTGAGTAAACCCTGGGAAATAGTGAAGGACAGGGAAGGCTGGTGTGCTGCAGTCCATGGGGTCACAAAGAGTCAGACAGAACTGAGTGACTGAACAGCAGCAATACCTGTTTTTTGTCATATTGTTTAAGATTATGGTTCCTGTAAGAAACTGAATTGAGTCCCCTCTGCTATATGAATGAGAGGACTTTGTCTCTCTATGTTGACATCTTTTTTAAAATATTTATTTATTTAGCTGGATTGCCTGTTTGTTGTGGCCCACAGGATCTTTGTTGAGGCTTCCTCTAGCTGTGTGTGGGCTCTAGAGCACATGGGGTTAGTTGCCCTGCAGCATGTGGAATGGTACTTCCCCAACCAGAGATCAGACTCACATCCCCTGCGTTGGAAGGCTGACTCCCAGGGAAATCCCCTCGGTATTATGTATAGTAGTCTGAATATGCTTATTCCAAACTCCTAATTTATCCCTCTGCCACCTTTCAGCCGTGGTATTCGTGAGTTTGGTTTCTGTGTGTGTGAGTCTGTTTCTCATTTGGCATTATATTTCAGATTCCTCATATAAGTGATACCCTATATTTGTCTTTGACTTCCTTTCGTTGTATCATCTCTCGGTCCCTCCACGTGGATACAAGTGCCATTACATCATCTTTTTTTGATGGCTGAGTAGTAGTTCAGTGTTTCTATGCAGAGATATCCATATATCTGTATAGAGTACATCTTGTTTGTATATTCATTTGTTGATGGACATTTAGGTGGCTTTCGTGTCTTGGCTATGGTAAAGAGTGCTGCTGTGGCCCTTGGGATGAGTGTGTCTTCTGGAATTAGTTTTCTCCTGGGATAAGCCCAGGAGCGTGACTGCTGCTCTTATGGTACCTCTATTTTTAGGTTTTTAAGGAACCTCCGTACTGCTCTCCAGAGCGACTACACCAATATTCATGGCCACCAGAGAGCAGGGGTGTTCCTTTTTCTCCACATCCTCTCCCGCATTTATTATTGTAGCCCTTTTGATGATGGCTTTCTAAGCAATGTGATGCGACAACTCATTTGAATTTTGACGTGACCATTTCTAATAATTAAGGGTGTTTATTACCCACGGGTATATCTTCCTTGAGAACTGTCTGCTGAAGTTTTCTGCCCAATTTTATTTTGTGTATTTATTTATTCATCCATTCATTGATTCATTTTTTAACGTGGCTGCACCAGACCTTCATTGCTCGGCATGGACTTCCACTAGCTACAGTGAAGAGGGGCTGCTTTTCATTGTGGTGTTGAGACTTCTCATTGAAGTTGTTTCTCTTGCTGCAGGCTGTTTGCACGGCTCTTGTTCCTGTTTGCACAGGCTCTAGGTGTGCAAACTTCAGTTGTTGCGGCGTACGGGCTCAGTATTTCCTGCACATTGGACTCTGTAAAACATGAGCGGGCTGCAGGACTGGTGCCTGGTTTAATTGCTCTCTGGCACAAGGATCTTCTTGGACAAGGGTCGAACCCACGTCCACTGCACTGGAAGGCGAACTCCCACCACTGGACCACCAGGCGATTCCACGCCCAATTTTAAAGTTGGATTGTTTGTACTTTTGATATTGAATTGTTTGAGCTGTTGTTATAGTTTGGAAATGAAGACCTTGTTGGTCGCCCTGTTTGTATATATATATTTCCCCAGTCTGTAGGTTGTGTTTTGATCTTGTTAACAGTGCCCTGTGCCGTGTAAAAGATGATAAGTTTGATGAAGTCTTCTCTGTTTAGTTTTGATTTTGTTTCTATTGACTTGGAAGACTGACATAAGAAAAACATGACTAGGATTTATGTCAGAGGTTGTTTTCCTAGTATTCTCTTCTAGAAGTCTTTTGATGTCATGCCTTGTATTTAAGTCATTACGCAACCTTGAGTTTATTTTTGTGTGTTGTATGAATGAGTGTTCCAACATGTGGACGTCCAGCTTCCCCAGTACCACTTGCTGAAGGGACTGTCTTTTCTCTTTTGTATATTCTTGCCTTCTGTGTTGGAGATTAATTGACCGCACGTGTCTGAGTTTATCGCTGGTGTCTCTGGACTGGTCCCTTGATCCATGTGGCTTTGTTCTTAGTGCCAGTTCCATGCTATTTTCACTTGGTGGTGTTGTTTGAAGTCTGGGCAGCTTTGTTCTCTTTTGCATAGGATTGCTTTGGTAGTTCTGGGTCTTTTATGTTTCCATATATGTATTAGGATTCTTTGTTCTAGTTCTGTTGAAAAATGTCACGGATACTCTGGTGGGGATGGCTGGAAATCTGTAGTTTGCTTTGGGTAGTAGAGCCCTTTAAATAACCCTAATACTCCATTCCAAGATGAGGAGCAGCGGTAGCTGTCCACTTCATTGAGTCATCTTCATTTGCCTTTATCACTGTTTTATTGTTTTCTCCATGAAATTCTCTCACCTCCTTGGTCGGATTTATTTTTATGCATATTATTTTTTGATGTTATTTTAAATGGAATTTTGTGTTTGCTTTACTTTTTTTTTTTATATTGTTAACGTGAAAAAAAAATGCAACAGATTTCTGTATGTCAGTCTTGTATCCTGCTGCCTTGCTGAACTTGTGTATCAGTGCTAGTAGTTGATGAGTGGATCCTTAGGTATCCTATGTATAGTATCATGTCCTCTCCATACCTTGAAAATCATACATCTTTGCTTCCATCTGGAGACCTTTTATTTCTGTTTCTTGTCTGATTGTTTTTGGTAGGACTTCTTTTTTTTTAATTTAAATTTATTTATTTATTTATTGGAGGCTATTGGTAGGACTTCTAATCCCATGTTGAATAGAAGGGATGTGAGTGGGCATCCTTGACTCGTTTCAGATTTTAGTGGGAGCACTATAAGTTTGTAGCCATTGAGAATTACGCTGGCCGTATGTTGGTTATAAGAGGCTTATGTTGACATATGTTCCCTCCATACCTGCCTTGGGCAGAGTTTTTATGGTGAATGTATGTTGAGTTTTATTAAATGCTTTTCTGCATCTATGAAGTGATTTATGTGTTGTTTTTTTTTTTTTCTCCTTTCCTGTGTTGGTTTTCTGGGTTGTTGGTTGGTTGTTGTTCAGCCATCCTTAAAAGCCTGGGGTGAATCCAGCTTTAACTTGGTATTTCATCTTTCTTATGTGTTGTTGATTTCTTTTTACTAATATTCTGTTGAGAATTATTCCACAGGGATATTTGCCGTTAATTTCTTTTTGCTAGTGTTTTTGTCTGTTTTTTTATATTGGAGTAATTTTCCCTTGACCAGTGACTTCTCTGTGTTCATCCTCTTCAGTTTTTTAAGAGTTTCAGAAGGATCCATGTCAGTTCTTTGTATGTTTCTTGTAATTTCCCAGTCAAGCCATCTTAGATTGGTTTTTTGTTTGTGGTATATATTTTTTAAAATTATCATTTGTTTGTCACTTCTTGTGATCATTCTGTTTTAATTATGTATTTCTTTCTGATTGAATTATGGTGGAATGTTCTTTTCTACAAACTTTCTCATTTCTTCTAGGTAGTGCTGGGGGATTTGGGATATGTGCAGTTCATAGGATTGTGGGGTTTTTTTTGGTATTTTTCCAATATCAGTTGTTACATCTCTTCTTTCATAGCTTAATTTTTTAATTTAGGTCTCCTGTTTATTCTTTAGTGTCCTGCCCAGAGGTTTGTTGATTTTATTATTTTTTGAGAAAAACAGCTCTTGGTTGTTTTGAAATCTTTTTTTTTTTTTTTTCACCAGTTTGAAACTAAGTTTAATGGCTAGGACCAGATATGTTTCAAAATCTTTAATTGTTGTTTCATCTTGTTTTATTTTCTCTCTGATCTTTATTGTTTCATTACCTTTCCCTGTTTTTTTTTTTTTTTTTTTT
>SJYA01003205.1:207434-232994 GCA_006410615.1 Neotragus moschatus
CCTTTCCCTTTTTTTTTTTTTTTTTTTTTTTTTCTAATTTTCTTAGGTAGTAGGTTAGGTTATTTGAGATTTTTCTCATTTTTTAGGAAGACTTGCATTTATTTTATTTCAGGAAGGCTGTCCTTCCCTCGTAGGACTGCTTTCGCATCACCCTAGAGCTCCAGCCTGGTGGGCATTTTTCTTTGGCTCTGCCGCATCTCCACTGCTACGTGGGCTTTTCTCTAGTTGCAGCGAGTGGGAAGACCTCTAAATGCAGGGCACAGGCTTCTCATTGCAGTGGCTTCTCTGGTTGCAGAGCGTGGACTTCAGGGTGCGCAGGCTTCACCAGCTGCTGTGTGTGCGCTTCAGTTCAGGTCAGTCGCTCAGTCGTGTCCGACTCTTTGCAACCCCATGAATCGCAGCACACCAGGCCTCCCTGTCCATCACCAACTCCCGGAGTTCACCCAAACTCANAAAAGATCTTGTAGGTCTTCATAGAACCATTCAACTTCAGCTTCTTCAGCATTACTGATTGGGGCATAGGCTTGAATCACCGTGATATTGAATGGTTTGCCTTGGAAATGAACTGAGATCATTCTGTCATTTTTGAGACTGAATCCAAGTACTGCATTTCGGACTCTTGTTGACCATGATCGCTACTCCATTTCTTCTAAGGGATTCCTGCCCAGTAGTAGGTATAATGGTCATCTGAGTTAAATTTACCCATTTCAGTCCATTTTAGTTTGCTGATTCCTAGAATGTCGACGTTCATTCTTGCCATCTCCTGTTTGACCACTTCCAATTTGCCCTGATTCATGGACCTAATATTCCATGTTCCTATGCAATATTGTTCTTTACAGCATTGGCCCTTGTTTCTATCACCAGTCACATCCACAGCTGGGTATTGTTTTTGCTTTGGCTTCATCCCTTCAGTCTTTCTGGAGTTATTTCTCCACTGATCTCCAGTAGCATATTGGCCACCTATTGACATGAGGAGTTCCTCTTTCAGTGTCCTATCATTTTGCCTTTTCATACCGCTCATGGGGTTCTCAAGGCAAGAATACTGAAGTGGTTTGCCATTCCCTTCTCCAGTGGACCACATTCTGTCAGACCTCTCCACCATGAGCCGCCCATCTTGGGTGGCCTACACAGCATGGCTTAGTTTCATTGAGTTAGACAAGGCTGTGGTCTGTGTGATCAGATTGGCTAGTTTTCTGTGATTATGGTTTCAGTGTGTCTGCCCTCTGATGCCCTCTTGCAACACCTACTGTCTTACTTGGATTTCTCTTACCTTGGACGTGAGTGTGTAGTAGTTGCCATTCCTGGGCTCTGAGCACAGGCTTAATAGTTGTGGTGCACAGGATTAGTTGCTCTGCAGCCTGTGGGATCTTCCCAGCCAGAGATTAAACCTGTGTCTCCGGCATTCGCAGGTGGATTCTTTACCACTGAGCCGCCAGGGAAACCCATGTTGATTTTTCTTTGTTGTCTGTCTCACAGTTTTTAAAAATCTCCTCTTTGATGTCATCATTCACCCACTGGTTTCTTAGTAGCATGTTGTATAGTCTCCATGTAAGCCTTTTTTTCTCCTTTGTGTGTCTGTAGTTGAGTTCTGGTTTCATGCCACTGTGGTCAGAAAATATTCTTCAAATAATTTCTATCCTTTTTAATTCATTTAGGCTTCTTTTGTGATCTAGTATGTGGCTTATCTTAGACAGTGCTCTATGTGCAGTTGAATAGAATGTGTATTCTAGGTTTTTTTTTTCCCATGTAATACCCTAAAAATATCAATTTAACTGTTCCATTGTGTCATTTATGATCTCTTTTGCCTTACTGATTTTCGGTCTAGAAGACTGTCCATGAATGTCAGTGGGGTGTACAAATCTCTTACTATTATTATGTTATCAGTTTCTCCCTTTATGTCTGTTAGTACTTGTTTTACGTAGTTAAGTCCTCTTATAATAGGTGCAATATGTTAATGAATGTAGTTTCCACTTCTTATATTGATCCTTTTATCATGATATTGTGTGTGTTTCTTTACGGCCTTGGTTTTTAAGTCTGTGCTGTTTGATATGAGTGTTGACCACCTCCCCCCACGTTACTGTCATTTCCATTTGCAAGAAATATTGTTTTCCGTCCCCTCAATTTCAACCCATGTGTCCTTTGCCCTAAAGTGTGTCTAAGGTAGCCAGCATACTCTTCGGTCTTGTTTTACTATCCAGTCTGCCAGTCTATGTCTTTTGATAGCATTTTAGTCCACTGACCTGGGATTTCTTTGGAAGGAATGATGCTAAAGCTGAAACTCCAGTACTTTGGCCACCTCATGCAAAGAGTTGACTCATTGGAAAAGACTCTGATGCTGGGAGGGATTGGGGGCAGGAGGAGAAGGGGACGACCGAGGATGAGATGGCTGGATGGCATCACTGACTTGATGGGCGTGAGTCTGAGTGAACTATGGGAGTTGGTGATGGACAGGGAGGCCTGGCATGCTGCAATTCATGGGGTCGCAAAGAGTCGGACACGACTGAGCAACTGAACTGAACTGAACTGACATTTAAAGAAATTACTGAAAGACATCTTGTCATTTTAAACCTTATTTTCCCATTGAGTTCTCGTTTCTTCTTTGTTCCTTTTCTTAACATTATCTGTTTTTGGTTGTGTGGGTCTTTGTTGCTGCGTGTGAGCTTTCTCTAGTTGCAGCGAGCGGGGGCTGCCCTTCGCTGCGGTGCAGGGGCTTCACGTTTGTGGTGGCTTCTCTTGTTACAGAGCACAGGCTCGAGGCCCTTGGGCTTCAGTGGCTGTAGCGTGCAGGCTTGGTAATTGCAGCTCGCAGGCTCTATAGAGCATGTGTTCAGTAGTTGAGGTTCCCAGGCTCTGGAGTGTGGGCTCGATAGCTGTGACACATGAGCTTTAGCTGCTCCAGAGCATGTGGAATCTTCCCGACCAGGGATCAAATCCGTTGTCCCTGCATTGGCAGATGGATTCTAATCCGCTTACCACCAGGGAAGTCCCTTTTTTCTTGTGACTTGATGCTTCTTTTTTGTATTATGCTCTTGTTCTTTTTTGGTTGTGTGTGTGTGTGTGTGTGTGTGTGTGTGTGTGTATTCTATGTTTTCGTTTTGTGGCTACCCTGTTTTTAAGTATGTTAACCCATCATTATATCTACTTGCTTTTAACTGGTAGTCATATAGGCTCAAGCATATTCTGAAAAATAAGCTACATTGTCTTTCTTCCTCCTCATTTTAAGAATGTGATGTCCTCTTTTATCCTTTTCGTGTTCATTGTAGTTACCATGACATACAGAAAAACTGTTTTGATTATTTTTTTAATTTCTGTACTGGTTTGTTTAAGTGATTTCCTTTCCAATTGTGTTTTCTCTTTCCTATAGATTCTACTTTAGTGAATATCTTTCAGTGTTTCTTTAAGTTTTGGTTTTACTGTATTCTTTTAGTTTATTCTTCTCTGAGACAGTCTTTCTCTCTCCTTCTATTCTAAATGATAATCTTGCTGGTTAAAATATCCTAGGTCTCAGGTTTTTCCTGCCACTCACCTCTGGTCTGCAGTGTTCCTGTTTTGAACTCCGCTGTAGCTTTATGGTGGTTGCCTTGTAATTAACTCTTTCTATCGCTGGCTTTAGAATGGTCTCTTTAACTTTTGCCACTTAAATTATCATGCCTCTTGGTGTAGGGCTCTTCATCTTGGACTATCCATGTTTCCTCTGCCTGGATATCTGTTTCTTTAGGATTGGGACGTTTTCAGCCAGAATTTTTTCAAATACATTTTTTAAACCCCCCTTTGCCTTTCCCCTTCTCCTGGGATTTGTGCATAGCATAGATTGACATGCTTTATATTATCCCATAGGTCTCATATATTCTTAAAACTTTTTTCTATCTGTTGTTCTGATTGGGTGATTCATGTTATTCTATCTTCTGGATCACTTATTCATTCTTAGGGATTATTTAGTTTGCTATTTTTTGCCTTTAGCTTGACTTTCATCTTGGAAAATGAGTTTTATAATTGGCTCCTCTTTATGGTTTCTAGGTCCTTTTACACTGATTTGTATTTTGATCAATAGTCGTCCTTAATTCCTTTAGTCTTTTTTATTACCTCCTTCTTGAGGTAATAATATTACCTCAGGGTCTAGTGGGCCAGAGAGTTCTGTTTTATTGTTCTTTCAGGGGATTTTCTTGTTATTTCAACACATTATTGACCAGAGATGTATTGATGTCTTTTAGTGCCTAATCATTATCGACTGGACATGTTTCCGTGTTCACTTACATAACACATACCTGGCCAAAGGTATTTGTTTCTGCAAAAATCCCCCAGTCAGTAATGGGAGTCGTTCCTCTGCTTTTTCATTTCATTTAAATTTCTCCGACTCTGATTTGAAGAGAAATGTATCTACTGTGGTGTTGAAGGGCTACTTTTTTTTTTTTTTTTGTCAAATATACTGAAATTTAATTTTGATTTAGAAGAGTGTGTAAGAGCAGTGCATTTTTATAAACATGAACAACCTTTGAAAGTTCATGAATACTATTAACATCATGCTTTTTTCCACCAGCATAGCACTTAAATCCACTGTGGAAAATATACACTTCTTTACTTAATATCCATAATAGCTGCTTATCTACAGACGGTTCTTTGTTGTAGTAACAGGATAGCTGGCATTACATAATTGGCTGAGGTTTGGTGTGAATGGGGAATCTCCTGATTAGTTCAAGGTTTAGTTCAAATGACTCAGGTTTTAGTGCAAGGGTGTAACTTCCGGAGACATGACTCAGGTTATATCTTTAGGCCTAATGTAACTCACTGAGCCTATCATGGCCAGAGTCTGGTCCCAACAGAAATCTCAGGTTCTGGCCTCAGCTCCTGACGAGGAGTTAGGACCCAGCACTGACTTGAGAGCAATGTCGAGAGGCACCTGGCAACTCCCATGGAGACTGGCCTTTGTTGTCAAATGAGGGGAACCAAGAGGTCCCCGATATAACTCCAGTTCCTCCAGTTCCATTCTTCTTTCTCAAGATGGCTTTGGCTATTCGAGGTTTTTTGTATTTCCATACGAATCTTGAAATTATTTGTTCTAATTCTGTGAAAAATACTGCTGGTAGCTTGATAGGGATTGCATTGAATCTGTAGATTGCTTTGGGAAGTATACTCATTTTCACAATATTGATTCTTCCAATCCATGAACATGGTGTATTTCTCCATCTATTAGTGTCCTCTTTGATTTCTGAAGGGCTAGTTTTATGTGGGAGTGTCCCCATGTAGCCTCAGTCTACTGTTTCTGGTGCGAGGACTGCTTTTAGTATGGATGCCTGCCACGTATTGCTCAAGTGCTGGACGATATCCCCTTGGTAGGTGGTGTGATTGGTATGATGATGACCAGAGCCTGTACTGCGTGTGCAGCAGGCCCTTCTCCTGCCTCTATGGTTGTTACAGCCCTGTTTGTGGTGGGTCCACTCCCCAGTTGTTGGAGTAAAAGCCCCAGATCCATTTCTGAGCTGTGATGTGAAGTAGAGGGGACTGGAGTTCTCCAGCCAAAAGAGGAGCCACTGAGTACTCCCTCACAGGAGCTGTCCAGGGGGAAATGTGCTCCGTGGCATTCCCTGCCGCCTCTGTGCAGGCTCACACAGTACAGTATTGTCGGAACTGCCCTCAGCCCCATGTCAGCCGTGGGAATGCAAGCAACCTGCCAGGTGTGCCTGAGGCACTGTGCTCATAAAGCCACTCGCGCAGATTCTCAAGTCAGTTATGAGCACTATGTGGTCACACACCTGGACCCGCCATGGGAACTGGTTAGCTCAGGCCCTGGCCTTGCAGCCACATAAGTGGGGCCCACCAAGCCTGCAGCTATTAATGCTGGGCTCGCATTAACAGTAGGAGCTCTAGGATACCTGCTCAGGGGTCCCACAGGCAGTGAGGTTACAAAGCCACCTGCAAGCAGTATAAATCTGCTTAAGTCGCACAGCTGAGATTTCAGCCCTGCGTCCGCATCTGGGCAACCCACCAGCACCTGCACACTCATAGAGGTGGTGCCATGCCCACTGTAAGCACTTCACAGAATGCGGCTGCTGTGGCAGGGCCCCGCCTCTCCCTTGGTGTGCACGTTAACAGTGGGGCTTCTGTGACTCTGTCCTGCACACATCCCATTGCAGCCTGGCCTACACTCCAGCCTCTTTGGGCTGTCTGCGCAGCCAACCTCAGTCCTCTCCCCAGGTCTGTCTGCTGAAGCCCAGGTTTTCAGCAGCAGTCCCCACACACTCCAGCAGATATGTATCTTGGGCTGCAGAATGCAGCAAGGTGGCCAGGACCAAATGTCCTCTCTCTCTCTGCTGCCTGCTGCAAGCCAACTGCTGCACACTCCTCTGAGTTCTGAAGCTCCCTGTCCTGACTAGCCCAATTTACCTAGGGCAGGCCCAGGAGGAAGAAAAAAAAAAAAAACATAAAGAGGAGCCAAAGGGCTGGGGGTCTCTCTCCCCCGTGCACGCACTCTCTCGCTCCCCTCATCTTTTGGATCGGCATGCCCTCACACCTCTAGGATGTAGTTTCTTTATTTTCTAAATAAAACTGAGGAAGCTATAACCTGTCCGAGAGCTGGGATGCACCAAGGGCTTTAACGTCCATTGCTTCAAATTTTTGTTGAGACAGAACCGAGGAGATTACACTCCTCAGACAGTTCCATCCTGGTTCTTATTTTATTTCCTATTTCATCCTACCCAGTTACATGGTGATCTTTCCTGCAACCCTGTTTGTATGACATTTTCTACCAGCATTCAGTAGGTAACCTGTGAGAATTATGCCACATGTTGATNCTGAGCTGTGATGTGAAGTAGAGGGGACTGGAGTTCTCCAGCCAAAAGAGGAGCCACTGAGTACTCCCTCACAGGAGCTGTCCAGGGGGAAATGTGCTCCGTGGCATTCCCTGCCGCCTCTGTGCAGGCTCACACAGTACAGTATTGTCGGAACTGCCCTCAGCCCCATGTCAGCCGTGGGAATGCAAGCAACCTGCCAGGTGTGCCTGAGGCACTGTGCTCATAAAGCCACTCGCGCAGATTCTCAAGTCAGTTATGAGCACTATGTGGTCACACACCTGGACCCGCCATGGGAACTGGTTAGCTCAGGCCCTGGCCTTGCAGCCACATAAGTGGGGCCCACCAAGCCTGCAGCTATTAATGCTGGGCTCGCATTAACAGTAGGAGCTCTAGGATACCTGCTCAGGGGTCCCACAGGCAGTGAGGTTACAAAGCCACCTGCAAGCAGTATAAATCTGCTTAAGTCGCACAGCTGAGATTTCAGCCCTGCGTCCGCATCTGGGCAACCCACCAGCACCTGCACACTCATAGAGGTGGTGCCATGCCCACTGTAAGCACTTCACAGAATGCGGCTGCTGTGGCAGGGCCCCGCCTCTCCCTTGGTGTGCACGTTAACAGTGGGGCTTCTGTGACTCTGTCCTGCACACATCCCATTGCAGCCTGGCCTACACTCCAGCCTCTTTGGGCTGTCTGCGCAGCCAACCTCAGTCCTCTCCCCAGGTCTGTCTGCTGAAGCCCAGGTTTTCAGCAGCAGTCCCCACACACTCCAGCAGATATGTATCTTGGGCTGCAGAATGCAGCAAGGTGGCCAGGACCAAATGTCCTCTCTCTCTCTGCTGCCTGCTGCAAGCCAACTGCTGCACACTCCTCTGAGTTCTGAAGCTCCCTGTCCTGACTAGCCCAATTTACCTAGGGCAGGCCCAGGAGGAAGAAAAAAAAAAAAAAATAAAGAGGAGCCAAAGGGCTGGGGGTCTCTCTCCCCCGTGCACGCACTCTCTCGCTCCCCTCATCTTTTGGATCGGCATGCCCTCACACCTCTAGGATGTAGTTTCTTTATTTTCTAAATAAAACTGAGGAAGCTATAACCTGTCCGAGAGCTGGGATGCACCAAGGGCTTTAACGTCCATTGCTTCAAATTTTTGTTGAGACAGAACCGAGGAGATTACACTCCTCAGACAGTTCCATCCTGGTTCTTATTTTATTTCCTATTTCATCCTACCCAGTTACATGGTGATCTTTCCTGCAACCCTGTTTGTATGACATTTTCTACCAGCATTCAGTAGGTAACCTGTGAGAATTATGCCACATGTTGATGTATTTTTGATGTATTTATGGGAGAAGGTGAGCTCCATATCATTCTATTTGCCCTCTTGATCTTTCTCTCTGATGCCTATTTTTTTTATTGGAATATAATTTATACTGTTGTGTTAGTTTCTGCTGTATAGCAAAGTGAATCAGTTATATGTATGCATATAACTCCTCCCTCTTGAGCCTCTCTTCCACCTCCCCAGCCCCATCTAACCCATCTGAGTCATCACAGAGCACCAAGCTGAACTCCCTGGCTAATACTGCAGGTTCCCACTCTGTTTTATACATCAGCTCAGTTCAGTCACTCAGTGGTGTCCAACTCTTTGTGATCCCATGGACTGTGCATGCCAGGTTTCCCTGGCCATCACCAACTCCCGGAGCTTGCTCAAACTCATGTCCATCGAGTCAGTAATGCCACCTAACCGTCTCATTCTCTGCTGTCCCCTTCTCCTCCTGCCTTCAATCTTTCCCACTATCAGGGTCTTTTTATCAGGTGGCCAAAGTATTGGAGCTTCAGCATCAATCCTTCCAATGTATATTCAGGACTGATTTCCTTTAGGATTGACTGGTTTGATCTCTTTGCACTCCAAGGGACTCTCAAGAGTCTTCTCCAACACCACAGTTCAAGCATCAACTCTTTGGTGCTCGGCTTTCTTTATAGTCCAACTCTCACATCTATACACGACTACTGGAAAAACCATAGCTTTGACTAGACAGACCTTTGCCAGCAAAGTATTGTCTCTCTTTTTTAATATGCCGTGTAGGTTTGTCATAACTTTTCTTCCAAGGAGCAAGCATCTTTTAATTTCATGGCTGCAGTCACCATCTGCAGTGATTTTGGAACCCAAGAAAATAAAGTGTCACTATTTCTATCGTTTCCTCATCTGTTTGCTTTGAAGTGATGGGACCAGATGCCACGATCTTTGTTTTTTGAATGTTGAGTTTTAAGCCAGCTTTTTCATTCTCCTCTTTCACTTTCATCAAGAGGCTCTTTAGTTCTTCTTCACTTTCTGCCATAAGGGTGGTGTCATCTGCATATATGAGGTTATTGATATTCCTCCCAGCAATCTGGACTCCAGCTTGTGCTTCATCAGCCTGGCATTTCACATGCTGTACACTGCATGTAAGTTTTACACATGGTAGTGTATTTATGTCAAACTTAGTCTCCCAGTTCATCCCACCCTCTCCCTTTTCTCTCGTGTCTACACATCTTTTCTCTCCCTCTGCATCTCTGTCCCTGCCCTGAAACTAAGTNGGACTCCAGCTTGTGCTTCATCAGCCTGGCATTTCACATGCTGTACACTGCATGTAAGTTTTACACATGGTAGTGTATTTATGTCAAACTTAGTCTCCCAGTTCATCCCACCCTCTCCCTTTTCTCTCGTGTCTACACATCTTTTCTCTCCCTCTGCATCTCTGTCCCTGCCCTGAAACTAAGTTCATCTGTACTATTTTTTTAGATTCCACATACATGCAATTAATATATATTTTTCTCTGACTTTATTCTGTATGACAGACTCTAGGTCCATTCATATCTCTACAAATGGTCCAATGTCTTTCCTTTTCATGGCTAAATAATATTGCATTGTGTATATGTACCATATCTTTTTTATCCACTCATGGATATTTAGGATAGACATTTAGGTTGCTTCCATGTCCTAGCTGTAGTAGATAGTGATGCAGTGAACACTGGGGTATATGTGTCTTTTTACATTACGGTTTTCTCAGGGTATATACCCTCTAGTGGGATTGCTGGGTCATACAGTACCTCTATTTTTAATTTTCTAAGGAACCTACGTATTAATTCTCCATAGTGGGTGTATCAATTTACATCCCCACCAACAGTGTAAGAGGATTCCCTTTTCTCCACACCCTTACCAGCATTTACCGCTTGTGTATTTTTTTTTTTTTTTGATCATGGCCATTCTGATTGCCATGAGATGGTACCTCATAATTTTGATTTCTATTTCTCTTAATTAGTGAGCTGTTGAGCATCTTTTTATGTGCCTCTTGGCCATCTGTATGTTTTCTTTGGAGAAATGTCTGTTTAGGTCTTTACCCGTTTTTTTTTAATTGGGTTGGTTTTCTGATATTGAGCTGCATGAACTGTTTGTGTATTTTGGAGATTAATCCTTTACAGCTTCACTTGCACATATGTTCTTCCATTCTGAGGGCTTTTTGTCTTGCTGTGCAAAAACTTTGGAGTTTAATTAGGTCCCGTTTGTTTTTGTTTTTATTTTCATTACTCTGGGAGGTGGATCCAAAAAGGTGATTTAGAGAGTATTTTTCCTGTATTTTCCTGTAAGAGCTTTATAGTGTCTGGTCTTACATTTAGGTCTTCAGTCCATTTTGAGTTTATTTTTGTGTATGGTGTTAGGTAGTGTTCTATTTTCATTGTTTTACATATAGCTGTCCAGTTTTCCCAGTACCACTTATGGAAAAGATTGTCTTTTCTCTGTTGTATGTCCTTTGCTCCTTTGTCATGGATTAGATAATCATGATGCATGGGTTCATCTGTCCTGTACGACTGATCTGTATTTCATATTGATCTGTATGGTATTTGTGCCAATACCATACTGCCTTGATTCCTGTAGCTTTGTAGTAGTCTGAAGTCAGGGAGCCTGATTCCGCCAGCTCTGTTTTTCTTTCTCAAGATTGCTTTGGCTATTTGGGATATTTTGTGTTTCCATACAAATTGTAAAATTTTTTGTTCCCATTCTGTGAAAAATGCTGTTGGCAGTTTGATAGGGTTGTATTGAATGTGTAGATTGCTTTGGGTAGTATAGGCTTTTTCACACTATTGAGTCTTCCCATCCAAGAACATGGTTGTATCACTCCATCTGTTTGTGTCATTTTTCTCTCATCCCTTTTTTAGTTTTCTGAGTACAGGTTTTTTGCCTCCTTGGATAGGTTTATTCCTAGATATTTCATTCTTTTTGTTGTGATGGCAGATGGGAGTGTTTCCATAACTTTTTTCTGATCTTTTGTTTGTTGTTAGTGTATAGGAATGCAGGAGATATCGGTGCATTAATTTTGTATCCTGCAACTTGACCAAATTCATTGATGAGCTCTAGTAGTTTTCTGGTGGCATCTTCAGGATTTTGTAAATAAATAGTATCATGTCATCTGCAAACAGTGACAGCTTTGCTTCTTTTCCAACTTCTCTTTTTTTCCCGATTACCATGGCTAGGACTTCTAAAATTAGGTTGAATAATAGTGGTCACAGTGGGCATCTTTGTCTTGTTCCTGACCTTAGAGGAAATGCTTTCAGTTATTCACCACTGAGAATGATGTTTGCTGTGGGTGTGTCATATATGGCCTTTATTATATTGAGATAGGTTCTCTCTATGCCCTTTTCTGGAGTTTTTTTTTTTTTTTCAATCACAAATGGGTATTGAATTTTGTCAGAAGCCTTTTTATTGAAGTGACTGTGTGGTTTTTACTCTTATATTTGTTAGTCACATTGATTTTGTATATACTGAAGAATCCTTTCATCCCTGGGATAAATCCTACTTGATCATGGTGTATGATCATTTTAATGTATTGTTGTCTGTTTGCTACTATTTTGAGGAGTTTTGCATCTGTGTTCACCAGTGAAAATGGTCTGCAATTTCCTTTCTGTGTGTGATATATTTGGTTTTGGTGTCTGTGATGGTGGCCTCTTAGTGTGTTTGGGAGCCTTCTCCTCTCTGCAATTTTTTGGAAGAGTTTGAGGAGGATAGGTTTTACCGCTTCTCTGAATGTTTGATAGAATTTGCCTGTGAAGCCATCTGTCTGGTCCTGGACTTTTGTTTGCTGGAAGATTTTTCACTGCAGATTCATTACTTGTGATTGGTTTCTTTATATTTTCTAATTCTTCCTGGTTGAGTCTTGGAAAGTTGTGCCTTTCCAAGAATTTGTCCATTTCTTCCAGGTTGTCCATTTTATTGNAGAATTTGCCTGTGAAGCCATCTGTCTGGTCCTGGACTTTTGTTTGCTGGAAGATTTTTCACTGCAGATTCATTACTTGTGATTGGTTTCTTTATATTTTCTAATTCTTCCTGGTTGAGTCTTGGAAAGTTGTGCCTTTCCAAGAATTTGTCCATTTCTTCCAGGTTGTCCATTTTATTGTCATATAGTTGCTTACAGTAGTAGCAGTCTCTTATGATCCTCTGTACTTCTGCGGTGTTAGCTGT
Organism: Neotragus moschatus; assembly: GCA_006410615.1. Taxonomy (NCBI): domain Eukaryota; kingdom Metazoa; phylum Chordata; class Mammalia; order Artiodactyla; family Bovidae; genus Neotragus; species Neotragus moschatus. Next base: position 219,706 of record SJYA01003205.1, read on the forward strand.
AATGTATTTCTAATTTTATTGATTTGAGTCCTTTCTCTTTTTTTTAAAGAAAATTTTAACTGGATAAAAATTGCTTTACAATTTTGTCTTGGTTTCTGCCATACAATGAATTGGTTTCTGCCATACAACAGCGTGCTGCTGCTAAGTCGCCTCAGTTGTGTCTGACTCTGTGCGACCCCACAGACAGCAACCCACGAGGCTCCCCCGTTCCTGGGATTCTCCAGGCAAGAACACTGGAGTGGGTTGCCATTTCCTTCTCCAGTGCATAAAAGTGAAAGTGAAGTCGCTCAGTCATGTCCGACTCTTCTCAACCCCATGGACTGTAGCCTACCAGGCTCCTCCATCCATGGGATTTTCCAGGCAAGAATATCAGAGTGGGGTGCCATTTCCTGCTCCACAGCAGTGTGAGTCAGCCATAATTATAGCCCCCTCCTCTTGAGCCTCCCCCTCCCCTCATCCCACCCATCTAGATCATCATAGAGCACCAGGGTGAGCTCTCTGTGTTAGAGAGCTCACCAGTTATCTGTTTTACACATAGTATTTATATATGTTGATGCTACTTTCTCAAATTCAACCTACCCTCTTCTTCCCCACTGTGTACACATGTCCATTTTCTTCATGTACATCTCCATTCCTTCCTGCAAATAGGTTCAACAAAACCATTTTTCTAGATCCCATATATGTGCATTAATACACGTTTCTCTTACTTTCTGTAAACAGGAGCTAGGTTCATCCACCTCAGTAGAACTGACTCAAATTTGTTCTTTTTTGTGGCTAATATTCCACTGTATATATGTGCCACATCTTCTTTATCCATTCATCTGTAGATGGACATCTACACTGCTTCCGTGTCCTGGCTATTGTAAATAGTGCTGCAGTGAACATCAGGGTACACGTGTCTTAGAATTGTGGCTTTCTCAGGATATATGCCCAGTAGTGGAAGTGCTGGGTCATGTGGTAGATTTATTCCCAGTTAAAGAATCTCCATAATGGCTCTGTCAGTTTCCATTCCCACCAACAATGTCGGACGGTTCTCTTTTCTCCATGTCCTCTCCAGCAATTTATGGCTTGTGGATTTTTGGATGATGGCCATTGGTGTGAGGTGATACCTCATTGTAGTTTTGATTTCTCTATGCAGTGATGTTGAGCAACTTTTCACGTGCTTATTTGCCATCCTGTTTTCCCTTGATTATGGCTAAAGGTTTATCGATTTTGTTTATCTTCTCAAAGAACCAACTTTTAGCTTTCTGATCTTTGCAGCTGTTTTCTTTGTTATCCACTTCATTTGTTTCTGCTCTGATCTTTATGATTCCTTCTAACTCTGCTGTTGCAGTTGTCTGGCTGCTTTAGGTATAAGGTGAGATTGTTTGAGATTTTTCTTGTTTCTTGAGATGAGACGGAATTGTTATAAGCTCCCCTCTGAGAACTGCTTTTGCTGTGTCCCATAGGCTTTGGGTCATCATGTTTTCATTGTCACTTGTTTCTATTTTTTATTTCCTCTTTGATTTGTTCAGTGACCTCTTGGTTATTCAGCAGAGTGCTCTATCAAACCAACGAAGTGCAGACAGTGGTCCTACATCTGCTTCACTTCTGACTTGAACTCTTCTACATGTGCTCTGACCTGATGACTGTGGATCAGAGCACAAGTCACTAGTCATGGAGGTATGGTCTGTGTGACGTCACCTTCCTGTCTCTGCTTACTCTCATGCATCAAAGGCTGAAAAACACCAGCCTGGAGGGCACTATAGGTACATGAAGCACTTTTATGTGGTACAGAGACATAAACAACACTTTTTAGAAATAAATATGTTTATTCTAAAATTAACACAAATAATTAAAATTATAGAAGAGGTTGTTAAAGGAGAGATTATGGAAAAAAAAAAAAACAAGCATAAGATAAAGTAAGGCTATTACAACAGACAACTCACAAGGCTCTCAAACACCTGATTTTTTACAGGCTGTAGCTGGTGGCTACCAAGTCAGGCCTCTGCATTACTTCTGTCACTACTGGATCTAGGTAAAAGCAGGTTGTTGCTAGTAAGACCCACAGAAAAGGCAAAGGAGCTCACAGGTGTAAGGAGCAGGTAGAAGCATCAAAATACCACCTCTTGGGTGTGCCATGCCTCCCTCTAATCATATCCTGGGCCTTCTTTCTCTAGAGTTTACCCCATAGCAAGTAGGTCCTCAAGGAACCAAGTCATTTGGCGGAAAACTATATAGCAAAGGTGGCATTCCTTGGCTTGATTCTGGCAAAGTACAAGTGGGCTGAGAGCCAGAATGCAAAGCTAGGGCACCTGATGGACAGAACACACACAAACAATCCTTCAGAAAGACCTCTCACTTCCTGGTCATAATGGGACAAGAGGCCCAGGGGTTACCTCTGCAGATCTGAGGGGTTCTGTCAGCTCCCAGACCAAATGCAGGGTTTGAAGTCAGTGTCCTTTCATAAGACAGAACCACACTGCCCAGCTGGCTAGGGACCACCCAAGACAGTCCAGTCCATCACTAAGATGTGTGCAGATACAGATGATGACAACTGAAAACATAAGGCAGCACACTGGCTCTCGAGATGTGAGTTCCCAACTTCCCTTTAAACAGGTGTGACCACCACTCCTGGTGGAGTTACCGAGGGTAGTGCTTGGAACTGAGCAGAGCTGCCACTCTCTATGGCTGTGACCTGGTTCTAGTATCAGTGGGCACGCACAACCACTTCACCACAAAGGAGCCCTTTCTCAGCAGCAGCCAGTCTGCAGCAACCACCACCCCAGCAGGTTATCGCCTCTGTGTGCCTAAACAAACAAATGAATGCAGTCATCCATCCACAATGATTAAGATTTGGGACATTTTATTACTTAGTTGCTTCTTAAGAGATTATTGCTACAATTAGGAAGGGAGCCTTGAGGTGGAAAAGGGGGAGGTTGAAGACAGAAAAGATTTAAAAGAGGCAAGTACCATTTTCCAAGTATAAAACTGGTCATATTAAAAGTGACACGGCAGTATATTCATGCAACTACTGAAACTCTAACCCAGAAACAAGAGCAGTTTTTGCAGAGGCCAGTGAGACATCTGCAAGCAACATGATATCACGAAGACATTCCATCTACCTCTGCAGACTAGATGCTACTTACGCACACAGGTACGTAAGGAACAGAAAGCCCACAAGTGTTGAAGTCTGACACTCATGATCATAAAGTGGCGACAGCAGGTCCCTTTGAAAACACCACAGCCCACAGAGGAAGGTCCTGGGGAGACACGGGAAGCAACAGGACACTCTGCAGGTATGTGCTTCTTTGTTTTTAGCAGCTGACAAACCACAGTCATGCCTGCTGAGTGGTTCTGGGTCCCTGGAATTTCTCCAACACGAATGAACGCACTGGAGATCCAGGGATGGTTCACACACAGCCCATCAGTTCATCAGCCAGTGGGGGGGGTGGGGATGTGACTCCCCTAGCCAAAGGATCTCTGCTTCTAACACAAACATACCCACATTCCTGGAGCCCACAAGGACAGAATGAAACACAACACACCAACCCTGCAAGGACGTAGCCAGCCAGTCAGTTACTATGGAGGAAGTACAGCGCTGAAGAACACTTAGATGAATGTGCCAGGGAGTCTGGGGGAAGTCTGGGCCAGCACTCCCAGTGAAGAAGGCTAGAGGACACCAGCCTGAGGCTAGGTATTCAGGAGTCCCTGAGAAGGGTGGTGGAACAGAGGAAAGTGTCTCCTGACTCACCCCTACCCAGGTAAAAACTTCAAACTGATCCAGTTCCCTCCGGGCCTGGGTCAGGAGTAGCCCATCACTGCTCACTGCTGAGAAAGAAGGCACACTGTGTGTTGTCATGCAGGTAGGAGAGTGGCTCAACCGAGATCAGGGCCCTGTGCGGGGGGCAGAGGGTAGGAAGTGGGCGCAGGGTTGGGTCCTGTTCCTGCGCCACCCTGAGCAACTGGTCTTAATGAAGGAACCCCAGGCCCTAGGCCTCAAGTGACACTTGATGTCTTCCTGTTCTAGAAAGTTTCTCTCATCCTAGCCAGGGCCGAGGAGCGTCCAGTACCTGAGGCTTGACTGCCGTCGTACCTTTGGGAGTTGAATGAAGGGGGAAGAGGCAGAAAGAACACACTAACAGAGATTTTCCTTGCCTTGGGGGCTCTCTCACGCCCTCCCTGGGTAAGTCAAGGCAACCTGTGAAGGTGCTTTGAGCTGTTCCTTCAGGCAAACAAAAAACAAACATGTGCATGGCGGCTAGAGCAGCAGGGCGGGGAGGACTGCTGCTAACTCTGGTGGCACACCCGGAGTCTGGGTGCTCGTCCTGCGCTGATTCTCAGGCAAGTCTAGACAAAGGCCTGGTTCCCGTCTTCAGGGGCCCAGGAGAGGGCTCAGGTGTGCTCCAAGAGGCAGCACCAGGGCCAGAAGGCCCTAGCTTCTCTGGAACCCACACCATTCTCGTCCTAATCCACGCAAAGAGGATCAAACCACTGGGAACAGAAGGTGATGGCAACCAAGTACCACATGGGGACTGCAAGCACAGACGGGGACCAGCGACCCCTCCAGACCCTGCCTTGGTGGACCGAGCAGATCCGCCTGACCCTGCTGGCCCCGCACAGCAGAATGATGGCTGGCCAACCTGTGTCCTTGAAAGCATAAGCTGTGAAACAAGAGACTCTAAGAGAGAACACTGGGGCTGAGAAAGCCTCCTGCTTGAGCAGACCTCACCCCCACCCAGGGGAACACCAGATACAGAACAGAATTCCTGTCTGACTAGCCCAGCTGTCTAAGGTAACAAAGTACACCTTTTCCTATCGTAAACTGGAGCCCAGCTTCCCTAAGGAGTCAGGACAGGTCAGAGCTGCCACACCGGGATTAAGGGAAGTTGGCAGCAAGAGAGGTTAGAGAAGGAAATGGTTAAAACACTTCCCAGGGGAACATTTAGAACAAGAACGAAATCATTACGTCATGAGATCCTTTGAGGTCTTCACATTAACCACCACCAAAGGATGAGAATCCTGAGGATCAAACTGTCTCGTGGTCTGTGTCGTGCTCTGTGGAGCAAGGCCAGATGCTAAAACCACACGGCCTGTCCCACAGCCTGGAACCTTCTGAAGGCCAGACACGCCTCGGGGTCACAGAGGGTCTCAGCTCAGCGGGGTTTCGGACAGCCATTCATCTGGCTGCCCTGAGTTACAGCGTCTGTGCTGAAAAGGCTGTCCAAGAAGACGGAGGACAACTCCGCCACCAAGTTCCTGTCGACGGTAGTCTGGGCCATGCCATAGATCGCACCCTGGAAGTCAAGTCAAAGAATGTCATTAGTAATGAGGGGTCTGAAGGAAAGAGGAAGTTGTGGTCATGCGCTCCTCCTCCCCCCATCTCCCCACTCCCATCCCAGGCGCAGTTCCACCAGAAAGATAGCTGGCATAAGATGTCTGTCATAGGCATTTGCCAGTCTCCCTTTCTGCCTAAAGAACTAGCCTGTGGGATCTGGTGTAGAAGATTTCAGAGGAAACTGGCTTTAGTGCCTTTCCTGTGTAAAAATTTCCTTTTTAAAGGAACACTACCCCTGCCTGCCTTCATGTTAACAGTCTCTATTATTTTATCTATAGATATCTTATTTTTAAGAGACCAAAAATCCCTGGGGATGGATGGGTAAGCGGAGGGCATCAGTTCTGATTAACAAAGAGGTTTGTGGATAAGGGGCAGAGGCAGGAACAGACTGGAGGTCATCTGATTCTTTCAAACCCACCACCAATACCTAAGCTTCCACAGGAAAAAAAAGCCCCAAATGTCCCTACCATTCCTGTGGTCTTTGCTTTTGGATTCTTCATGATCTGAGTGACGGATTCCCGGATATCCTTAAGGAACTGTATGGCTACCCGCTTGCGGGTGTGTACCAATGTGATACAGAAATGAAGGCTACAGGAGAAGAAAGACAAAGTGAGATGAATCTGGGGAAAAGAGGGAAAAACATTCTGAAATCAAGCAGCTCCAAATGCAGGAATTTATTGGTTGCTTATTCATGTTGTTATTCATGACAAGCATAGTCAAGTTGCTCCCAGTCCTAGGCATCAGGGCTCTCAAATACCCAGACTGTTGACTGTAGGTTGGCATGAGGGCGTCATGCCCTGAGAGTGATCAAGACCCACTGTGGTTAAGTCGAATACAGCTGGCTGTTCTGTGCCACCCCTCCCCTCAAACTGCCCACTGCTGTTCCTTCAACCATAGGACTTTTGTCTTAGGTGGTAACCCTCATGGTGATAGGGCCATATGGCTGGGGTCTTGAAGGACTTCAAGGCAAAGAAACTCTGACTCCCTCTGGAGGGAGACTGGGTACAAAAAGGCTGTGAAGAGGAGAACAGGGAGTCTGGATGGGACTGGCAGCGGCACCAACATGTGAAGGAATCAGGGCTGCGTAGAAGACACCGAGAGGCCTTCTCTTGGAGCAGAGTGCTTGCTTAAAGGCGTTACAGAAGACTAGAAAGGCATATGCAAGGGGATAGTATCAGCCCCAGGTGATCAGAGGCCCTCTGGAAGGTTCTACGCTGTTACTCAGGTAATCAGAGGGAGAGAGAGAACAGAGCCCAGCAGGGGTGGGGGTGACAATCTCACTGTCTCAAGAGGCTGCCACCTCATCTGCCACAGTTTAAAGCTAACAGTCTTATTCTTAAAACTGAGTGATAACTCCTAACGGCAAGACAAACCATCTGCAGACACTACAGGTGCCGTCAAAGTGCTGCTAGCAGTCCCTCTCTACCCTTGAGGTCCCCTTGCTGCCAAAGTTCTTCAGCAGCTATAGACCAAAGGATGCGTCTCCACGCTCACCTGGGTGGGAACTGCAACTGATTCAAGTTCCAGCCCTTGGCATTCATCAGGTTGAACAGTCGGTAGATATCAAAATCACGAGAGCCCAGAGCGATGACTGACAACTGAGGATTCCCGAAGACAAAGATGCCTTTGATATTTTCTAGCCTTAAAGGGAACAGAAAGGAAATTCAGTCACACTCCTGTGGCCATCATCTCATGTCACCCTTACAACAATCTAAGCTTTGGGGACTTGCGTTTTCTAGTCAGGTGGCTAGACTGAGATCAGTAGTTCCTAAATGTTACAAACACTTAAAGGCCCAAACCCCACTACATCCAATACTTTTGGCTCCTAATCTGTCTGCCCAACTCCTAAATTATGCATCCCCCCCAGGAGTATCTGAGGAATAAACAATGCACTTTTTTTTTTAATCCTAGAAAAACAATCCCTCCATCTCGCCTTAAAAACTCATCCATGTAATCCCTGAAGCAGGAGATGGTACAGCAGTTCTCAGCAGATGGGTGTATCGGGACAATATACAGGCCTTGGTCAAACGAGCCAGGCCTAGTGGCTGCTTTCGTTCAACCTCGGTAACATACACAACCAAGCAGGTGACACACGAAGAGCAGATGTTACACAAAGCATGCAGCACGGCTCTGCCTTAACAACCCAGATTGCAGCACCCCCTCCTCCCCAACCCCTTCCAATTCTTTTCTCATTCTAGTGATTTTACAAGTGTGATTCTTAGACCTGCAGCATTAGTGTCTACTGGGCATTTTCAGAAATGCAAATCCTCACGTTCCTGTTCCAGACCTACTGCGTCAGAACACTAGGAGTGGGGCCTGGTGATCTGCCTTTTAACAAGCCCTCCAGGTGATTAGGATTCAGCCTCAAGTTTGAAAACTACTGTCTTAACCATTAAGCACTTGGTAAGAGCTGCCAGTTGGTAAGACATCCTTGGAGACAAGATGGCCTACAGATGAAGCCTGGCTATGACCCCAAGTCACAGCACAGCAAGGGAGCTTATTCTCCTCGGCCAGCACCACACTCCTAAGCTTCAGGGGACGACAGGTGCTGGAGCTGTGGTGCTTGGCCTGGCAGATGCCTTGAGCCTATGTGCATACTACACAAGAGACAAGGCAGAATGCCAATCTTGCACACGTACTCTGACTTGAGGAAGCGAGTGGTTTTGATGATCTGTTTGGTAGCTTCAACGTAGCCGCTCTCACCGAAGTACATCAAGGAAGCCCAACAGGCTGCGCTAATGCCACCAGGCCGTGAGCCCGCAATGGTTGGGGAAGCGTAGATCCCGCCCTGCCAGTCTGTGGCAACGAAGAACTGATAGCGCCTGTACTTCTTGTCAGAGTATAAGACCACTGAAGAGCCCTTGGGGGCATAGCCATACTGCAGGGAGAAGCAGACAGGTGAGTGAGTGGTTCGTGTGGTGGACCCACCCCAGGACTCTAGGCATTTCCCTTCACCTGTCAGGGTCTCCTGACAGTTTCATCTCACATTAAGATTTCCAACTCAGAACTTACTAAAGAATAGAGGAAACCAAAGGGAAGGGGTTTCAAATTCTCTGTTTCAGGACTGAGGAATCTGAGGCCTAGGAAAAACAATGTCTTATCTAGTTACTGGGTCTGCCTCTTCTCATCCAGCCTGTAGTTTTCCTTATTTAAAACAGGACCTCAGGGCAGTATGTCAGGATGGAAACTTCCTGGAAGGTAAATTTCCACTAGAGGCCAGGAAAGAAAGGAATTCAGGTCACTTGGAGCAACTAAAATCATGATTTGACTCACTTTCCATCTTTTTTGTTTAATATACTTTCCTCTTCAGAATACCGTGGTGCTCAAAATCTAGAAGCTTCTTAATCCAGATTTAAAATAAACTATGTACTTGACTAACGTGCCCTCCTAATTAACTCTCACTGAAGCTAAGATGGAACTCATTTCACTCCCTGAGCCACACAAAGACAGATGGTAAGAAAAAGGGCATGGGGCTATCTGATGTAGACTTTGCCTCCGGGGACAGCAGGCATGGACATTTCAAACATCACGAGCCAAACATTCCTGAGCTCGTAAGTTCATCCCTTTTCCCAGAGGCCTCTTCTGTTGATAAACTCCAGTCTCTTAGGTGCAGGAGCCCCAGGAACACGGGGGCTGAAACATTAACATACCCCCTCTCAGGAATTCTGCTATCAAACTCACCTCTTCCCCAACCCCACAACTCTGATGGGTCCAGGAACCTTTGTGTAAGAGCCACCACACTAGCATGTCCTGGTCACGAATGGTCACTGGACACAGGAGTTCTCTTAGCCATATGACAAAGGGATAACAGGCTCCTTCCCACTGCTGCTCGTCGTCTCCAGCTCCGTATCCTGTCCTATCGCTTTACCTTAGAGACAACCAGCAGCTGCCCCGGCAAGAGCCAAGAGCCAGATCTAGTTTTACACTTACGGGGAAACTGAGGCTTTGACTGACTTCTTTGGTTGATAATAGTCACAATAATCAACTGTCAACTTTGATTAACATGTGGTCTCTCTCCTCGCTCACCTTATGAGTATCAGCTGAAATGCTGGTCACGCCTTTCACCCGGAAATCAAATGGCTGCTCCAGCGGGTATCCCGCTTTCTCCATAAAGACGATGAGGAAGCCCCCCAGACAAGCATCCACATGAAGAGGTATTTTGTATTTGACAGCCAGCTAGTTCCAAAGACCACAAAGAATATCAGTTATGGCCCTATAACAAAAGCTTTGCGAGACATGGGTGGAAAGCTGGGATATAACCACAGAGCATTATGTACTATGTTTTACAATCCTGGCTATTTTTGACATTCTTAATAAAGCTCATCTTTCAAGTATAGTTAGCCTTTAAAATAATTCACCTGAAATGTGATTTCTATTTTAAATATGCAGGGCCTCCAACTAACTCACTGCAAAATCATGGAAGAAATGAGCAGAACTCTGATTCAGACTTGGAGATGTGTGGTGTTCTGCTCTAGGAACTGCAGGGTGGGGAAGGAGGGAGGGGAGCTCTGGGGCAGCACAGTGGGTGAAGATCACCCTCTGGTAGGCATGCCCCTAAATGCAGATTATTTCCTGATCTGAATCAAAATGTCAGTACTACTGCAGAATGGACAGTTTAAATGTGCTATCCCTCCCCCACAGCCCGAGCCTTCAGAGGCTTCCAGAGAGCTGTGCAGCTTACGACAGGGTGGATGAAAGGTATTCACCACCACTGGGCTACAATCTAAACTCAAAATCACTCTCTTTTTCCCTATAAGGCACCACTAGACTCTACTCTAAAATCTCTATCTGCCTGCCTAGTAGTCCTGGAGAAGGCAACAGCACCCCACTCCAGTACTCTTGCCTGGAAAATCCCACGGACGGAGGAGCCTGGTAGGCTGCAGTCCATGGGGTCGCTAGGAGTCGGACACAACTGAGCGACTTCCCTTTCACTTTTCACTTTCATGCATTGGAGAAGGAGATGGCAGCCCACTCCAGTGTTCTTGCCTGGAGAATCCCAGGGACAGGGGAGTCTGATGGGCTGCCATCTCTGGGTCGCACAGAGTCGGACACGACTGAAGTGACTTAGCAACAGCAGTAGTAGTCCTTTCTCCCACATACCTTGGCCACTTCAGGGATAGGGTCTATCACACCATGAGGGAACTGTGGGGCAGAACAGACGAGCATGGCCGTATTCCTTGAGATGGCTCTGCGCATTGCCTGAGGGGATAAAGTTGAAAGGAAAATGAGAAGTCACATCACAGTTACTCTGCTCTCATGCTGCCAAGAGCAGCCTAGGCTACCAACCTAAAGGTTCAGCTCCACAAGCACACCCCCTTCACCTCTCCAGCCCAGAGGAAGACACTGCCCCACCATGGTGGCCAAATACAACCCCCTGGGGAAAACAGCAAAACCACTGTGATGGTAAAGAAGAACTAGTGGGCCAAGAGGCAAGAGAGCCAAACATGAGTCCTGGCCCCACGTTAGCAGTGAAAGCTTGAGGAAACTACTTAACTTCAGTCAAGTGTGTTTCCTTATCTATGAGATGCAATAACACTAACTGCTTCTATCATCTCCCCAGGTTATCATGAGGCTCAAATGCGGCTCTGAAACTAGAAAGTTCCTCTACATAGATGCAAGACACAAAAATAACTACTAAAGGCTTATTATTCTGGCTTAAAAAAGAAAGCCTGCCATTTGAGACCATGTAGATGAACTTGGAGGTCACAATGCTAAGTTAAATAAGTGAAGTGAAGTCGCATCACTCAGTCATGTCTGACTCTCTGCAGCCCCGTGGACTGTAGCCTACCAGGATCCTCCGTCCATGGGATTCTCCAGGCAAGAATACTGGAGTGGGTTGCCATTTCCTTCTCCATGGGATTTTCCCGACCCAGGGATCGAACCGAGGTCTCCCAGATTGTGGGCAGACGCTTTACCCTCTGAGCCACCAGAGAAGCCCTATGTTAAATAAGCCAGACACAAAAGGACAAATACTGCATGATTTCAGTTATATGGGGAACTGAAAACAGTCAGACTCACAGAAGCAAAGGACAGAATGGTGATTGCTAGGAGCTGGAGAATGAAGGAAATGGGGAGATATTGGCCAAGGGGTGCCAAGTTCCAGTTATTAAGATGAGTGAGTTCTGGAGATCTAATGTTGAGTCATGTGACTACACTGAACAACGCTGCACTGTATACCTGAAATCTGCTTAGAAATCTAGAGGGTAGTTTTAAGTATGCTTACCATGAAACAAGAAAAAGAAAACTGTGTGAGGTGATGGAGATGTTAAATAGTCCAATTATGTTGATTATTTCACAATGTATCCTTATAGCAAAACACCAATTGCATACCTTAAATATACACAGTTTTTTTTGTCAATTGACACCTCAATTAAGGTGCGGGGATAATGCTAGTGGTAATAAATTGACAGTTTACTTCTAAAAAATACTTACCATTATAAGGGCAATGGTACTAGTTCAGGCCAACTGAAAACGAGTGTCTTGGGGCAAGTTAGGCTCATTTTACAAAGAGAAGAGAAAGTGATGGTGCTGAAGCAGAACTCAGGTCTTTAAGGTACCAAGTTAGTCTCAGCTTCCTATTAAGAGTTCATGTACATATGAGAGGACTGAACCTGCGATGACTCACCACTGCCAGTGGCAGGTTTTGCAAGTCCTAATGCTATAATCAAAGGCACTTCGAGCCTATCCATGTGTGACCCTGAAAAAAGCTAGTGATCAGGTGCACTTCCTGCTTCTCCCAGCCCCACACAGACAACAGCCCTTCAGAGGAACTCACCCGAACATCCACCTCCATCATTTTGTTCAGAGGAACTCGTATAATCTTCATCCCAAAGTAACTGGCGGCTTTGTCAAATGCAGCATGGGCACTCTGGGGGGCTACGCTAAAGGAAAACAGTGAAATTCAATCAAACCAGGTTCAAGAGGTACCATGGCTAGCAGCTAATTGCAATCACCAGGAATAAACTTCTGCTTATTTTTCCTCAAAAATTTTAAAGTGTTTATATTGTGTTACTTTTCGTTTTAAACACAAACAAAAAGAGGTCAAATGATTTTCTAGAGAAACCTCCCTGCTATTTAGGAAATCACTTTGGTAGCAGAAGAACTTGGAAGTAATGCCACATGGAGGAATCCCACGCTTACATCAGGGCAGATAGGTAAAAGGTGGCAGAGAATTTGGATCAGATCACCGTGAAGGTGTGCTTTCTGGTTGTCCAACCAAAGAAGGGCACCCCAGTGAGGAGCAAGCTTCCTGGCACCACACACGCTCAGGCAGAAAATATAAGACTGCTTGGAGGGATGTTAAAGCAGCCATCAAGCATCACGTTGAATGTCTTCTCCATTTCCAGAAGACCACGATCCTGTGAAAAACTAATTCCCGTTTGTCCTACACACTTGGGAGCAGCATTTCAGACAGTATTGAGAAAGGAAACCAAGTCATTTTCTTTCAGACTTCCCTCAGTTACTCCACTCTTAATCTGTTGTCTTTGAAGGAAAAAAATTGCCATCACTGACTAAGTACCAAGTACCAAAGATGTATGTGTGAAGAAAGATGGTAGCCTGACTTCCTCTCTTACACTTGGTGTGAATTATAGCACGAGATCACATGCAGCAAAACCTGGAGTCACTGACACTTGAGGGAAACCATTAACCCGAAAGCTGTGGTATGAGCATACTGTACAAGGGAGGGGGCCAAGAGAAAAAATTAAAGCAACCAAATAAAATTATGGTCATCTCTGGATTTTTAGAATTTTCCTTCCCAGAACACAGCTGGCAGGCTGAAATTTTCTTAAGGAGCACCCTGAAGCAGTCTAAGTAATTTTCATTGAACTAAGATAAGTTAGAGAGTTTTCCTTAGGTTCCAAATAAACTTACAGTAAGTATCACAGAACTCAAAGATATAGTCCTATAACTGTTACTTTTAGAAAAAGAATCTTGTTCTTGCAGTATATACTATGTATAAATTGGGGGGGGG
>SJYA01003205.1:233348-275769 GCA_006410615.1 Neotragus moschatus
GGGGAGTCAGCTACACATAACACAAAATATTAGGGGGAAAAGTTCCAAAAAGCAAAAGCTGAATTTGCTGCACACCAGCAAATGTTTATATATCATTTACATATTAAATGTTGTAAGTAATCCAGAGATGATTTAAGACTATAGGGAGGATGTGTGAAGGTCATGTGCAAATACTACACCACTTTTCATAAGGGGCCTGAGCATGGAGGATTTGGTATCCATTGGGGTCCTGGAACCAGTGCTCCATGGATACTAAGGAACAACTGTACCTACATTTCTGGAGTTTTGATCCCATTCTCGAAGGCTAGTTCCCGATAAGCTTTGCAGGCCATCAAAATACTTTCTGTCCCCCCAGAGGTCACCTGTAATAGAAAAGAGAGTTGGGGTAGCTATCAGCATGCACTTTCTGCCTTGACCTTGAGGGTATCTGATGCAGAGACAGGTAAGCTCTGGGATGCACACTTTAGAGCACATGCTGCTGTCTTTCAGAAGGAAAACCTGACTTTCCTAGCTAAGCCCAATCTTGGCTCAGGAGAAGAATAAAGCTGCTGAATGATCAGGAGCTCCACACTGTGTGAACAAATGAACGCGTATCTGCCCAGACCACCCGTGCACAGTACACCTGCATTTCTGTCGTTCACCTAACTGCAGACAAGACAGGGCTTCTTATCCCCTTCGAGAAGCATCAGGGTTACTGACTGATTTAAATTTCTAATGCCCACTAAAGAAAGTGAGACTGGGAAGTTATAGCTCTAGTCAACTATGCAATACATTAGAAGGCCAAGAAGAGACACTCAGACATTCCAGAGTAAAGTTGTGATTTTGACACGCCTGAAAGACAGAAAAGCAAGGGGCCTCTGCTTAAAAGTCTATTACCTTACTTACCTGAAATCAAAACAAAAATCCTAATGTTTTTTTTCTTCTGATTTTTTTTTTTAATTTTAATTTTTATTTTTTAGTTTGTTTTGCTTTACAATACTGTATTCATTTTGCTAATGTTTTTAAAGGAAGAAAAATGTCTTCCTGAAGCTAGGCCTATCTAGCCCCTCTGACACAGGCAAATCTTACCTGAGTTGATACAAAAATACTCGAGGTCATTTCCTTCACCCTGTTTTCCTCACTGGACTACAACCTCATGAAGGTGGCGACCAGTCTGTTCGTGACAATATTCCTGATAGCTAGTAAAGAGGACACCTATCAGACCATCCATTAACATTTCCTAGTGCCTGATTTGACCCTTGGGAGTCCCTTGGACTGCAAGGAGACCCAACCAGTCCATTCTGAAGGAGATCAGCCCTGGGATTTCTTTGGAAGGAATGATGCTGAAGCTGAAACTCCAGTACTTTGGCCACCTCATACGAAGAGTTGACTCATTGGAAAAGACTCTGATGCTGGGAGGGATTGGGGGCAGGAGGAGAAGGGGACGACCCAGGACGAGATGGCTAGATGGCATCACTGACTCGATGGGCGTGAGTCTGAGTGAACTCCGGGAGTTGGTGTTGGACAGGGAGGCCTGGCGTGCTGCGGTTCATGGGGTCGCAAAGAGTCAGACACAACTGAGCAACTGAACTGAAACCACAACCAGTACAGGTACATCATACCCATCTGGCTATCCTTTGGTAACTTCTAAGAATGAAATAATTTCAAAACACACACACACACAAAAGCCATAGCACTGAGCTAGGTGAGTATTTCCTTATATTTGTCATCTCCAAAGATTCATACAACCTTAGAAAACTTTTCCATTTTATAGGTAAGAAAACAGCCCTGAGAGACTGATTCACCCAAAGTCATCCATCTTTTGATAAAAAGTAAAACTTTCTATATTTTTATATTTAGTGTAAGCTGATGAGATGGAATGAGAGCAGATGATGGCTGAAATTTCCTAAAGTAATATCCACATGTAAGACAAAAATACCATAGGCTACAGAATCCAAGTGGTCAGGAGTTACACAGCAGATTAAAAAGTCAGTCATTTTGTAACTGAGGAAGCCATCAGGAAACACGTGACCATCATCCACACAGCAAGGCACTGAACTGGGGCACAGGACCCTTGTTTCTGTGCTTACAGTTGAGGTCAGTGCTGCAGATCACAGTGTGTCCTGGGGTCCAGCGTAAAACCTCAGAACATCACATGAGGAACCAAGACAGCGGTGAAGGAAGTCAGGAAAGCACCAAGTTCTCATGCACTGTTCTCTCACTCAAGATCAGCAATGACCTAAGCAGAAATATTTCCTAATCCCTAGTCACTCACTTTACATGTCCTATTTTCACTCCAGTAACAAATCCAATCAGTATCACTATCTGTTAGGCAAACAATGGTGCACTTTGGACTGTAAAAGCAGGAATACCTAAATTTCTGCTTCTGATTTTAATTTCTGACCCCAAATTCAGTGTTCAAAGTTTGCTGCTACTTTATCTCCTCTAGCCCCTGTCCCCTGTACCACCCCCCAAAATGGAAATCTAATTCTAAAGTAAGAAGACAGAAGCCTCAGTAACTACTTGACACATTAGTCAACATCTTTCAACACTTTCAAAAACTCTCACCCCATATATGCCATGTCAGAAAACAAGGGTAGAACAGGACCTACTGGGAAATTTTTCTTTTAGATACTCTTTTCACCTGATGGCATTTGTACAAGCCAAGACTTTACTGCAGCAACCAAATTTCTTTCAGTAAATAAAGTCACCTCTCACTCATTCTAACTGAGGCAAATGAAGCTACAGAAAGGAAAGACAGTTTCAGGTGAAGAATAAAGAATGAGAAGAGCTTAAGACCTCAGCTGGGAACAAGTTCCAGACTGCCCAGTCAGCTGGCTTTGTCTTCTTGTTTCCTGCTGCCGCTGCTAAGTCGCATCAGTCGTGTCTGACTCTGTGCGACCCCATAGATGGCAGCCCACCAGGCTCCCCTGTCCCTGGGATTCTCCTACCTCTGAACTTTCCTCACCAAAAGGAGATCATCAAGAGAGAGACAGAGACACACAGAAAGGCAGGGACTTAAGAGAGAACCAGAGAAATTCACATAATCCCAGAGGTAATTAGTTCTCTTATAAAAGTCTAAGTATGTGAAGAGGCTGGGGATCTGAGATTCTATCTGTCCTTCTCCTGACCCCTGACACAGCACTAAAAAAAGGTCCTAATTAGAGAGGCACGAAAACAATGCCAAAAAAAACAAGAGTTGGCTTTGGTGTTAAGGTGGAAGACTGAAACTGCTTCACAGATTTTCTCTCCCTCAGTACATGCAAGAATGAAGGAAAAAAGCAGTAAAACCCTGCAATAACCACCACCAAACAAGGAGATAATCTAACACAACAAACTTCAAATACTGGTGATGAGAAAACAAGCTTCTGAATCCTGGCAAAGAGTCAAACACAGTTCCTAATCCCTCCTCCAAGATGTGGAAACTGTCCAGGTAAAACAGCAAAATGCTGAGAACTGTCACTAATATTCCCCAAGTCTTCAGAGAAACAAGTGAAGGGGGTTTCCTTATTGTCAGATGAGTGGGTAAGAGAGACATGGCAGCTGGGGAGAAACAAGCAGCCCAGGGAGAGGGAACACCAGGACTTGCTCTTTAAAGTGAAGACTCCAGGGATATAGGATGAGCTAAAGAAATCATCAAAGCCCAAAGAGTAGTATTCTCTTCCAGCTAGGCAGAGCGAGCTCTGGTAGGTGACTTTGAATGAAATTGCAGAAGAGGCCAAGATATTCTAATATAGGTGGAACAAAGCTTCACCCAAGCCTTGCCTCTCAGACAAGACCAGACCTGCCACGCATCAGAACAAACAGAATGTCTAGAGACAGTCACCGAAACACAAGCCAAGATGAAAGAAGATGGCATGGTAACTATGCAAACACAGAAAAATAAAAGAAGGTAGCCTGCAAAATAAAGGCCAACTCAGAAGGTAACAACCTAAGGAACAGAAGGAAATTCCTCCTATGTCTCACTGTAGGACAATATAATAAGAACAGGAATTCAAGAAAACAAGAGCTCAAAGAATGGACACTGAAATAACCAGACTGCAGATCTAAAAAAAAACACAAAGTATCAAAAAGCATGACTGCAGAATTACTATATACATTAGGAAGAGCAAGGAACATAGTAAACATTGCTGAGAAGCTGAGACCCACTATACTGATTATAGGAAAGGTTTAAGGTCAATTTAGTGAATCCAGAAAAGGCAGAGACTGAAAACTCAGTGCTTTGGAGAACTGTGTCCATCTGCTAGTCATACACAGCCAAAAAGCACTGAGGGAAAGGCTGGGCACCAGTGGAAATCTGTGAGATCAGATTCTCTTAGAAAACTGAGTATCCTAGGAAAACCATGGTGAAGAGAGGATTCAGGGGGAAAAGGCTTTAATCATGGAACTTCTGTTTCCAGCAATATACATTATACATCTTGGGCCACCCTCCTATATGAAACAGCTAAAAAAGCCTGCTAAAACATTAACAAGTATTTTCACATCCATCCAAGACTGAGCTAACATAAAGGAACACGCTGTATTAAGAATTATATGATCAAGAATCATATAAGCTAAGTGTCAAAGCTGGTTTTAACTGTGAAGCTGCCAACGCCTAGATCAGACTTTAAACTTTCACTCTGACAAATAAACAGGAAACAAGCTTGGGGCCTGTTCAAGGCAAGGCATCTAAGAGGGCATGGCTAAAACACTGACTTCACCCACACTCTTGGCAATGAGAGAAATAAATCCTGCTGGTACAGAAGAGGATAGCAAGAAAAACTGCTTTTCTCAACCCAGATACTCAGGGCAAAGAAAAATAAGGATCTCTCAAGAATGTACGCCAAAACAGCTTTTATTTGAGCGTGTGGTCTGAGTTCAGACTACTTCCACAGCACAAAACTATGGGCTGAAAATCAGACTTACACTGGCTCCGACGTGGCAGTACTTCCCAGCCATTCCCCAGTAACTGGCACAAGTAAATACAAATCTCTGAAAGAACGTAACTTCAACTTCAAAGTTCAGTTTCCAGGAAAACCCTAACTCATAGGAAAAAAATCAAAGGTATAAAGATGCAAACAACATAAGTAAAACCAGCACAGAAACATACAAGTAAGGCTCATGGAATTATCAGATGCAGAACATAAAATAATTATGTGCAATATATTTAAATAAACAAAACATAAGCCAAGGAAAGGGACTACAAAGAACAACCAAACAAATTAAAAACAAACAAACACAGAATTCTCAAGAATGAAAAACACAGTAAATGAAATTAGAAACCCGATGGAAGAACTAAGGAGAAGAATATACACAGTTAAAGAGGGAATTAATAGCACCCCTGCATGTGTGGAAACAGTGGCAGACTTTATGTTCCTGGGCTCCAAAATCACTGCAGATGGGGACTGCAGCCATGAAATTAAAAGACACTTACTCCTTGGAAGAAAAGTTATGACCAACCTAGACAGCATATTCAAAAGCAGAGATATTACTTTGCCGACTAAGATCCGTCTAGTCAAGGCTATGGTTTTTCCAGTAGTCATGTNTGAATATACATCTATCCTGATATACACATGTACTAGCTTTCCTAGAATATATCCCAAGAAGTGGAATTTCAGGGTCATAACATATGGGTATTTTCCACTTTACTAGATAAACCACAAATTGGTTTTGTGGTTGTTTAACCTGTACTCTCTTAAAAGTTCATAACGAGTCTAATGGCACAGGACACCCAGTCACAGGGAGAATATCGGCATCTGTGTCGCCCCACTCACCTAAACGCCATAGGGGAACCCACGGCTAGATTATGGTTGATTCAGTTTTCAACAGTTTTAGAATTTTTTTTTTTTTAAATGAGTGTCTGGAATACCAGACACTCATTTTGTTAGCTACTGAATATTTGAACATGCTGAATTTTCATGGTGCCAACTTAAAACTAAAACCCAATGCTGCTTATTGGAGGAGAAAAAAGTAACTATAAAATGTTCTTATCTTGGGATTAAATTCCCTTCAGTAATTTACTTTGCAGACTTTATGATGATCAGAGAAGTATGACAGGATCAGCACCTCGAGGTTACCATTACAGTGCCCTGGGCTAACTCTATCTTGCATAAGCTGAAATTTAGTTTTTTCTAGAGAAGGCAATACCAGTCTGTAGTAACAAACCTCAATAGAAGTTCATCAATCACAGTTTGTTTTTTAGTTTGTTTTGCTTTACAATACTGTATTCGTTTTGCTATACAGTTTAGGAAAACTAACAAACATCTACTANTAAGCTGAAATTTAGTTTTTTCTAGAGAAGGCAATACCAGTCTGTAGTAACAAACCTCAATAGAAGTTCATCAATCACAGTTTGTTTTTTAGTTTGTTTTGCTTTACAATACTGTATTCGTTTTGCTATACAGTTTAGGAAAACTAACAAACATCTACTAGAAAGAACAGTTGAGAGAAGGAATCCTCATGTATATCTTTAAATACAATGACTCTTTAGTCCTAAACCAAGACTTGGTTTACGGCAAAACAATATCCAGCTCAAGCGAAACAAGTGTATCAAAAAACGATGAGATGCTCTGACAAAACTATACAGCAAGGAGATCCAACCAGTCCCTCCTAAAGGAAATCAACCTGAATACTCATCGGAAGGACTGACGCTGAAGCTCCAATACTCTGGCCACCTGATGAGAAGTGCTGACTCATTGGAAAAGACCCTTATGCTGGGAAAAATAGAGGGCAAGAGGAGAAGGGGACAATAGGGGATGAGATGGTTGGATGGCATCACCGACTCAACAGACATGAGTTTGAGCAAGCTCTGGGAGTTGGTGAAGGACAGGGAAAGGACTGGTGTGCTGCAGTCCATGGGGTCGCAAAGAGTCNGCTGACTCATTGGAAAAGACCCTTATGCTGGGAAAAATAGAGGGCAAGAGGAGAAGGGGACAATAGGGGATGAGATGGTTGGATGGCATCACCGACTCAACAGACATGAGTTTGAGCAAGCTCTGGGAGTTGGTGAAGGACAGGGAAAGGACTGGTGTGCTGCAGTCCATGGGGTCGCAAAGAGTCAGACATGACTGAGCGTCTGAACAACAACAAAGTGGTTAGGTATGTGGGTGGAAGAAAGGAAGGAAGGGAAAGAAAAAGAAGAGACAGGAGAACTATCCTGACAATATAAGTTTAAAGATTTTCAAAATAAAAGACTGAAGAGAAAAAAAATCTAGAAGATATTTACTAAAATGCTAAGACACTAATTACAAAATTGCAAGTAATTTTTAAAATTTCTATTCAGTTGGATCTTCCTACAATAATCATGTATTACTTGTGTAATAGTATGTTTTTAATAACCTTCTATTTTATGCTAAAAAAAAACAAGTCATATTATAGAATGTCATTTGTATATACTTACACATCCACAGGAATCTGGTCCCCCATTAAACAGGGAACAAGCCATCCTCACAATCTCTGCCTCTATCTTCCGGAGTCCGGGGAAGATATCTGGATGCAGTGGATTACTCCATGCAAAATCTCCATAAGCCTATGGAGAAATGCAAGCACATGTGGAGACGCTTACATCACACAGGAAAAAGAATCAGGCAAACTATGTTAGATACAATAGGAACCGGGAAAATAGTAAGATACATCCTCCAGTCTAAAGAAGACCGAAATGCTGTAGTGGAGCAGACAGGCATAAAAATTATTTTGACAAAGTGGTAACAGAGGAAGCATAAATGTGGTTAAAAGCACTGACTAAAACACCCAGCAACCCAGTTTGAAATCTAAGCTTTATCTGTCACTTCTAGCTGTGTCATCTTAGGTAAATAACCTCACTGAGGCTGTTTCCCCATATGTTAAAGAGGATAATCACAGCACACAGCTGATGGGGTTCCAGCCATAAGTAAGATAACACACAGGAAGCAAACACGCGCAAAGCACTTAGCAGAGTGTGTGGCACAACTATTTTCAGTGTGATACCAGATTTGTGTATGTACATGAAGGTAAGGGGCCTTAGAGAAGGAGTAGCGAACATTCTGAGCAGTCTGGTGGTGTCTGTTGAGTGGAACCTTGAGCCGTGAATAAGAATTCATCATTAACAACAGGGAGCAAGAATGAAGGAAAGGAAAACAACAACGGAGCAAGGTACTCAGTAAACAGAAAAGGCAGGAGTTAGTGTTCATGTGGGAAAATAACAGGAATGGTTGAAAAAAACAGGTGGGATCTGCCTCACGAAGGGACTGGTATTTTTGGTTGCATAAGCTCAGGATTTGCCCTGTAGACAACGAGAAGTCACTGAAAGACTGTTAAGCACAGAAGTAAGGTCAGGGTATTATGTCAAAATACAGCTGAGCAAAACATGTAGTATGTAGTAAGGTATGCACAGTTTCATAGTTCTAATAATCAAACACAAAGACCTTAGAAAGCAACAGTCCAATGCCAATTTTGTATGACAAAGTGAGATTTAAAAAATAAATGTGATTAGAAATGGAAGAAGCTAAAGCAATTCTAAAGTCAACAAAAAAATATGAGAATTATATGAATTATATCTGAGACCACTGCTCATTCTCAGATTCTCTGATTTGAGACTCAAGGCGTACAGGAAACCATGACCAAGTTCCCATCCCTTATCTCTTCTGATCCAACAAAATATATCTTATCATTAATAACCGCAAATGATGGACTACCTTCCCTAGCAATCTGCTTTCTACACAAGGTGTCTATTAAGCCTGGAGTCTTAAGTAACATCTTACTTTTTTACAGACTGAAGATGTCTTGGACAATGTTATGCATATTTGTCTATGTTGGGTAAGAGACACTGAACCTCTTTAGTTTTAACAATAAACTTTCCTTAAGTAATTTTTTTTAATTACAAGAATAAAGAGAAAAAGATGTGGTCATCTAAACCAGCAGAGCCGCACATTCCTTCCAAGGACTGGACACTTGCTCACCTTCACGAGGAGGTCGGTGAGCTCCTTCTCCCCACTATACACTGCTCCGGAGGCTTTCCCCTCTTGCCACAAGACATCTGCAGAGGAAGGGCAGACCACTGGATCAGTAAGCAGGAGCCTCTGGGGAGACAGATTCTAAAGAAGAAACAGGGAGAAACTCCTCTGCGTACAAGAGTTGGAGCAGAAACTCCAAGGCATCCTTACATTAAATCAAGAAAAAGAGCTTCCGTAAAGAGTGTCACAGCAAAATAAAGATGAAAGGTCAATCACTACCATCAAAAACAGTGTGAAAAAGGTAGCAACAGCATCTAGGTACAATAAAGAGAGTCTACTAGTAACGTCATCATCCCCAAGTGGCCTCTAACAGCAGAACCACTTCCTCTATCTACACTCATTTTCTGTTCTCTGTATGGCTCCGCTTGACCTTTTTCTGCAGTGGCTTCCACCTTCTCTCCCTTTCTAGCCAGTCAAAGGAAGTGTGGAAACTGCTATGAGCAGAGTTAGCAGAAAAGAGTAAGGCAAAGTGCAAAATCTCAGCACAGTATCACCAGAGCTGGAGTCAGGGAACTGAATCTCTGACTGGACAAACCATGGAGAGATGTGAGCCATCAGCATCGTCCTCAGACAAGCCTGGAAACCCGTACAGAGTTAGCCACCTGCTTCCAGGAGCATCTGCCGCAGCACTTAGGTCAGCAACACAGCGAGCACTGGGAGAAGGATCAGAGGAAAGGTTCCCGACCAGGATGTAAGGTCCGACCTCCCACTTTTCTCTGAGATGCTCCCCCAGAGACACTCCACAATACCAACAAACCCACTCACGTGGGGGTCTTGGGTCCTTTAAGACAACATGCCTATGCCCTCCTGAAAGTGAGTAGTGAGAATTATAGAAGCACTCAAGCTGAAAGCTGCTGCCATGGTTCTAACAATGCTGAGGTCTGCAGCTCCAGTGAGAGCAGAGACGGAGCAGTGACTCTCCAGACAAGCCCTCATCCTCACGTGGCCGGCCAGCTCTGGCTTGTGGCCAAGCTGACTTTGTCCTCAGAGGGACTGGTCTGTGACAGGCATGTCTTCAGACCAGAGGTCACCTGCATTTCAAAAGTAGGGTGTGTGCTTTCATTTCCTGTTCTTTTACTGGCGCTGCAGAGTAATGGCAATGGACAGCGACTTAGAAATGGGGAGGGAGGGAGATATGAGGCAGCCAACTCGGCACTCACATGTAGAGATCTTTAATCTACAGGTCTCAGAATGCTAATCCCTGTTTTATATCCTGTATAATTCCTGGACTGTATCTAGTTTTGTATCATCTGATCAAAAATATCATTAAAAATTCAACACATGTCAATTAGAACTTTTAAAATCCAGTATGGTACCCTGGATCCTAGAACAGGAGAAAGGACATTATAGAAACCCTGGTGAAATAGGAATTGAATCTGTGGTTTAGGTAACAGCACTGTACCAATGTTAATTTTTTTAGTTTTGACATATGTACTAAGCTTATTTTAGATGTTAACATTAGGAGAAGCTGAGTGAGAGGTTTGTGGGAAATCTCTGTATTATCTTTGCAAACTTTCTATAAATCTAAAATTATGCCAAATGAAAAAGCCTATGTTTAACTTATTTGTAATATAATCCTAATTTGTAACAAACATGTTTGCATTAGTAAGTTAACATTTATTGAAATTTATTAAGTATCTATTATAAACCAGGTGTTATATGCTTATATGTATGACCTCATTTAATCTCTACAATTATCCTTTCAGGTAAGTATTACTATTACTATCCTCATTGTAGAGAGAGAGATACGGAGGCATAGAGAAATGAATAACTCACCTGAGGCTATCTTGTTAAGTGGCTGAACTAGATGTGAGTCAAGGCTGAGTCCATGGGCTATACTCTTAACACGAGGCTGCTAAGTGCATTTATCCTTCCTACATGCATACATGTACATGTGTGGGCTTATTACACAAAATACCATTAACATTTTGAGAGATATATATATATCTCAATCATCTGTGTTTGTCTTTTGAGGATGAAATTATATTGACTTTTTATTTCTTCTGTGCCTCTATACAGATTCCATAATTTCTAAAATTAATCTCTATTTCAGTCTTATCACATATTTTGTCTTTCCAAAAAACAAATCTATTTTATTCAGGCTTAGAAATGAATGGAACCAAGTTCCATCTTCTCTGAGATCTGCTTGCTTTATATGTGAAGAATGAATCTAAATATAATTTTTAAAAGATGAAGTTCAGCCTTTGAGAGACAGGAGGTGGGCCCTCCTGAACACAGAAGCACCAGGGATGAACTCTACTTAACCTCTATAAACATCCAATGGTGAGCGAGTGACCAGCCACATTAAGGAAGTAGGCAGCATGCATCTGCTGAGAACCATACCCTTAGAGCTGTATTCTTTGAGCTTCTCTAGAACTGCAGCCGGGCTCAGACCTTGAGAGGGCAGGGCTTTCACGTAATCTTGGTCCACTTTCAGGAATGACATGTTCTTGCTGATATCTTCCTTGGTCTTGTTCAACTTATCTTGGATCTCCAAAGGTAAGGAAGGTAAAGTTAACAGGGAGACAGGAGAATACAGTATTCAGAGTGAAGAACCAGTTACATCAGCAAACCAACCGCTTGATGCTGGGCACTGCACAGGTGCTTGAGAACCAGGACGGTACTTTTTCTTAAAGAGGTACGTTGACATTTTGACCCCTTCAGCTGTTATCTCACCTGGGCAACAGTCTCTTAGAAGTCTGAAAAGTCAACTTTCTCTCTAAAGGTCAAAGATACACTCGGTTCCCCATCCCACCCCATCCCTTTCCTTCATCATGGTGCTATCACCAATGCTTTGCTTGGTTTGCATTTGCTGAAGTCAGCACTTCTCTGTGAGCAAGAGTCAGACCTTGTTCGTGCCTTGGCAGCAGCTACAATGTATGCACCCAAGGTAGAACCATGAACAGCAGCCAGAAAACAGGCCGAGCAGCAGTAAAAGAGATTCCGGTGCTCAAGCAAGTGATGGGCTCCTTCACCAGGCACACCCAGAACCCACCAGGAACTGGAGGCCTTACAAGAATCCCGCGCAGAAGAGTAAGACAGACATGCCAGAAGAGCCAGGGGGGCTGCCGCCTGTCTCAGGTTGACAGCTCTCACCGCCCCACTCTCCAGTGCTAGGAGGCGCTAAGGTCCTTTCTGCCACCTAATTTATCAACTATGGTTATTTCGTTTCCATCCTCATCAGACACGTTCTTTCATTCCTTCACTTAGTAAACATCTGTTGAACTATAAACAGTGATACACGGTGGGCCAGGGATACACAGTGAACAAAACAAACTTAGGCAGTACGCAGCTTAGGGGGGCGGGGGGTAAGTCCTGTCCTGAAGCTTATCTTTAAGCATCAAAGTCAGAAAATAAAGGTAATGAAAAGAGCTAGGGTAAGGGGGGAGGGGAGGAACAGAGCAGATAGGAAGAATACAGCAGAGGTTGCTAGCTGTAACGAGAGACTCTCGGTTTGCAGATTTAGGAAAGAGTGGCTACACATTACAACTTGTGTGTGTTACAGTGACATGGTTTCAGCCCTATGTCTGCTAAAGTTTGACGTCTCATTCCAAACACTTAGGCTGTCTCATCTCTACCAGTGGACAACTAGAATCCAAGACTATCTTCTTAGATGTGGCCCTCAATAAAACCACAGGGAAAGCCCCTCCTCTAGAACATGTCTGCAGCAGTCTATCAGGCAGGCACTGGCAGGAAGAGCAGGGAACACTCCTGGACAATGCCAGGGCAACATGAAGATATTTTTGGATTTACATAAAGAACTGTGCAGCATAAACGTAACCAGAACTCTGAAGGCTGGGCATCCGTGCATAGCTGATGCTACTGTAATAAAACAGACAAAAATGACCATGAGAGGGGCATCAGAAAGCGCAGCGAGCACGTCCCCACGGCACTTCATCAAGTCTTGCCTCCGAAGCTCCACTGCACTTTAATTTCTTCACAGCATTTATCTCAAAGGGAAACTCATATGTATTTGCTTCCTTATCCCTTTTCTGTCTTTCCTTAGTGCTGAAATGTAGATTCCATGTGGGAGGGGCGTGGCCTCCCAAGTGGTCCTGCACTATGTCCCCAGCGCCCAGAACGGTACCTAACGCTGAGCAGATGCTCAGTGAATGAGGAGGGACACACACACTCACTCAAAACAAGTAACTTTTGTCTCTGCACCTCAAAATCTGCATCTGAAAGTTGAAAGGTGACTATACATTTTCTAAGTACCTTCCAATGCTGCTGTATTTACTAAGTAACACAATTGAATAGTATCTTCCAATGCTGTTATCATATAAATTTAATGGGTTCTGGAACCCCAGCATTCACTTGTATCAAAATTAGAAATGGAAGGAGCAAAGTGTAAGGAACAAGAGTGGGGGGAGGGAATACAGGAAATGATAAGGGGAAACACTCTTCTCCCTTGTAATCAGCCTGTCCTCCGTATCCTTCCTCTCCCCTGCTCTTTTTTCTCTAAGGACTATAGCAGATTGATTTTAGGGCTTAATATGATTAAGGGTCAAATAAAAGCCCTCACTTCTCTCCTTCTCCAGCTGTTATTACTTCCACTTCCCCACAGGAAATGAACCTAAAAATACAAAGTTCTGGGAGAGTTAACACAGTGGTCTGAATGGACATCAGTCAAAGGCTGGAAGTAACTGTCATCTTTTCTGATTCGGCCAGGAAAGGGGGAAAGGAACTGAAAGCCAAAAATGAAAGAAAGCCTGCAGGAAAGCTGAGGGGGAGGGTGGGAGGCAGGGGAGATGAAGCCATCAAGGGCCGTGCGCCTTTGTTAGAGCCCGCAGCGGGGCCTGGCCTGGCCGTGCGCCTCCGTTAGAGCCCGCAGCGGGGCCTGCCCTGTTTGTCTTCATCTGTGATAAAGAACCTGTGGGAAGGCAGAGGCGACTGTCTCATCCTGAGTGTGGGTGAGGTCAGAGAGGAGCCAGTGAAGGGAACAGACTAGACTACAGATGTGAACAAAGAATGAGAGAACAGCTCTGCTCAGTTTCTGAACCTGGGAGCATCAAACTACAGGCCGAGTGTGGACTGTGGCTATGAAGAGATTCTTGCTGCAACACAGGCCCACTCCTCCACCCGTTGTTCTACTGTTGCTTTCCCTCCACAGGGACAGGGCTGAAAAGCTGACAGATGTGGCGTGGCCTGCCACGCCTAAAATGCTTCATATCCAGCCTGCTACAAACAAAGCCTGCCAACCCTGAACCATGTAAGCACTCAATCCCTGCTAAGTATCTAAATTTAGCTCAGCCAAATATTGCTCCTCTTCCCTCGTAGCTCAGTTGGTAAAGAATCTGCCTGCAATGCAAGAGACCCGGGTTCAATTCCTGGGTCAGGAAGATCCCCTTGAGGAGGAACTAGCAATCCACTCCAGCATTCTTGCCTAGAGAATCACCATGGACAGAGGAGCCTGGCAGGCTACAGTCCATGGGGTCACAAGAGTTGGACATGACTCAGCGCCTAAACCACCACCACCAAATATTGTTCCAAAGCTTCCTGTCCCTTCTGTCAGGTTGTCTAATTTCAAATTTTTCCTCAACAGACATCTCCTTTCTCCTCTGGTCAAATATGGTGGAGAATGAGTGTCGTCACGCTTCTCACTTGTGGCACTTCTGGCCTTCTGAGTCTGGTGGTCTCTGCTACGTGGCCTGCCCTGTGCACTGGAGGATGTATAGCAGCATCCCTCGCCCCTGTCCGCTCCATGTCCAGAGCACCCATCTCCTCTTCTGATATCCAAAAATGTCTCCAGACATGGTCAAACGTTTCTTGGAGATGGGGTCAAAGCGCACCCATCCCCCTTGAACTCCTAGCTTTAGTAACTAGAAAGAAAGAAAGGTGATGATCCTGGGGGAGGGAAGCAGTAGGGAAAAGTGAAATGACTCTGCTTACCTGACGACCAATGATAGGCATCTTCCGGATAAGCTTAAAACATCTCTTCTTAAACCTTGACCATAAACCTAAAAGAAACAAATGGTTCTACTGAAATTCCCATGTATTATGACCTGATAGTCATAAGGTATGAACTATTCAATATTCAGCATGTCCTCTGTAATCACACTTGCCTTTAGATTACA
This sequence comes from Neotragus moschatus, assembly GCA_006410615.1. Taxonomy (NCBI): domain Eukaryota; kingdom Metazoa; phylum Chordata; class Mammalia; order Artiodactyla; family Bovidae; genus Neotragus; species Neotragus moschatus. The sequence continues at coordinate 248,371 of SJYA01003205.1, forward strand.
AAGGTAGTTTCTTAAAAATAACTTTTAATTTTTGAACAAGTAATATATTATAACATGGTTCAAAAAAATAAACATACACACACACACTCTCATCTATCCCCCAGACCCTCACCCTACCCCCAGGTTAATACTCCTACTACTAGCTTCTGGATACCCCTCTAGAGTTTCTGTCTGCATATACAAGCAAGAGTTAAGACACGTTCTCGTCTTGTCTCTTCTGCACAAAGGGTGGCATACCCCAGCACTGCACGAGACCTGCTCTGCTCGGCAGCAGTCTTTTAAAGACTGGTGCTCCCTAACGCATTCTTACAACCGTAGAGTATTCCGTTAGATGCACGTACCTTAGTTTATTTAACCTGCCCTTCCTGATGGAAACGTAGGCTGTTTCTGCTGTCTGCTGTCACAAACCACGCTGAAACAGCCCAGCCTTGTAGCACACGCTGTCCTGCATACACGAGAGCACATCTGCAGGCCCAGCTCCCAGAGACAGGACTGCCGGCCGAGCGCACCGCAGAGGTCCTCACCTTCCCCAGGCTTCCAGGCGCCCCATCCTTCTCTCCCCTGCCTCAAGACAAACGACCAACCCATGCCTCTTCTCAGAATCTGTGCTCTAGTCTCTCATCCAACACATATCCCGACATTTTCTGGACCTAGAAAGGCTTTCCGATATCAGGGACACCAATCAGACTTCATTCTGTTGGGTAGTACATAGGGCAAATCTGAAATTCTGATCCTGTAAATTACAATTATTATAAATACATGGCATCTAAACACACAGCCATGCCTTTTAATGAATGCACATTCAGTGTACCTCAACTGACTCCAACAGCAAGATTTTGAGGCTGGCATAGAAGGCACGACCTGCTATCCAAGGGCAGCTGAGGATCAAAGCATTAATAACTTGCTAAAGGCCGAGGATCATATCAGTGATGGGGCAAGGATTTAAATGATGTCTCTGTTTTTCCAGTCCTAGACTCCTCGGACTCTACACTGCTTCCCATGCACAATAGGATTTTCAGTTATCCCAAATGAGTTTCAAAGGAATCTAGATCTATGCTTTCTCCAAGGATACAAGGCATGAACTGAATGAACTTTGCTGCTTTCCTAGGAGATCTGCGTATTCCAATTTCCTTGCCCAAAAGTAGCTTTCAACAACCAAAGAAGGTGTCTGCACCATCTACGGGCATTTATTAAATGACGCTATGCATTGTTACAGCAGTTTCCGCCTAGGTTGCACCCCTAAGTGCCGAGCACTGAGATTAACACTCTATAAGCGTCTGAGACAAAGCCAGGTATCTAAGACACAGGCTGAAGACAAAGGGCTGAAACCAGTTATTCTGCTTAAATTTTAGAGTATTTCCTTTCACTCCTGAAATTTTATGGTACACAGAATACTGTGTTCTCTTCTCATTTACAGCATTTCTACATTATCAAAAATTCTTCCGAAGTGTATTTTTAAATGTTACCACAACAATCCATCAAATGAGCAGCATTTAGTGTTAGATGGTTCAGCTGCTTGTTATTTGATTATTTCTAACAGTGTTAAAGCTATAAAGATTCAGAACTACTCCCTATTTTAAGGGATGAAAGAATTAATTAATGAGGTAGACAGAAGTCTAAAAATCAGCAAGCTGAATCAGGTGTCTGAAAGTACATTAATGTGACTGGGTGGAGGAGAACACGTAATTTTGTGAAATCTGTGAGATAATATGGTACAGAGTAACAAGAACAGAATACACATCAGAGACAGAGACATTAAGAATGAAAAGACCATGTGGTCGAGACCTAAGAAGATGATCTCCAAAGTGAAAGTCAAGAACTGGGAGAGTGGGACTAACAGAAGGCACACTACTGTGCACAGAACAGGTCACTACTGAGAACCGACTGTGCAGCTCAGGGAACTCCGCCCAGTGCTGTGTGTGACCTAAATGGAAAGGAAATCCAGACAGACATGTATGCGGAGAGCCAACTCACTTCGCTGTACAGCAGCAAGTAACGCGGCTGTACTGCATAAGAGCTGATTTTTTAAAATAGTAAAAACCCCCAGAGGTCCAGAAAGAAGAGTAACGAGAATGCTTTAAGGCAGTAAAATAGGAAATGCCAGCGTGAGAGCAGCAATGCACGCCGCGTTTAGTTTACAAGCCCCTTTCACACCAGTGATGCCGCTCAAGCCTCACAGTGCTCTCTGACTGGGTGAAGCAGTCTGAGTGTGCCCATTTCACTGCGAGGAAACAGGCTAACAGGCTTAAGGGCACTGCCCGAGGTGCCATGGCTAGACACCTCTTCCAACCACACAACTCTGGTGTCTTCTGGTGAACTACAGACAAGCCCACAGGTAAAGCCAACGTCAGTGAGGAAGGATGTGAGCTGATAACCACAGAGAAGTAAAAGGAGATCACGCCTTGCAAGACTGCCAACCCTGCCCTGCCCTCCTGCCGCGTCCAGTTCTTATCTACCTGTGTCCATCCTGTGTTCCACAATTACCCTCTCTCCCTCAGAAGGGTACCCAGAATTTGAAGATCAGCAAAATTTATCACTAGTCGGACTTTAGACTCCTCTAGGGCAATATACCAAAAGGAACTCAATGCTCATTAATACACAGAATTCTTCTACGTGAGCAAGGTGCTAAAAAAAAATGCCAATTCTATCAAAATTATCCGATCTCTGGAGGGAGGACATTTCTATCTGTGTCTAAAGTTCAAGTTGGAAGTTATAAAATAAAAGTGTGTTGTATATTTAAGCAGTATGAAATTCCCAATATTCAGCAATTTTCAACCTACGAACTAATTCTGCATGATTCAGATATAGAAAGAGATGGCTGTGTGTGTGATGAGTTCCTCAGTTGTGTCCAACTACTTGCAACCCCACGGACTGTAGCCTGCAGGCTTTTCCGTCCATGGAATTTTCTAGGCAAGAATACTGCAGCAGGTTGCCATTTCCTGCTCCAGAAGATCTTCCCAACCCAGGGACTAAACCCGCATGTCCTGTGTCTTCTGTATTGGTAGGCAGATTCTCTACCACTGAGCCACCTGGGAAGCCACAGACAGACACACAGATACATAAACAGTGGCTATCTCTAGGTAACAAGATTTTAATTTTATTCTTACGGCTTACCATATTGCCTGATTTTATACAATGAAAATGTACTGCTTTTATAGTAAGAAAAAAACGTTACTAAAAACCATGCAAAGGCTTGGAGTGCACAAAGATTTAGACGGCACATACCATTAACACACTGCTATTAGTGTTCTCATGGCGTACTCAGAGCTCGCACATTCGTTTCTGAACACTAAAGGCAGGTAAGTAAGTAGCAGGACTTCAGATGGCTGAGCTTCTACTATGGGTTAAACAAAATGGGCACGGGCATTGTGGGCTGCACAATGGAAAATACAAGTAAATACCTAAAGCTAATACCCAACATATTGAAGAAATATAAACCTCAAGGTCCCTGACCTGGACTCTGGTCTGACCAAGGTCTCTGACCAAGACCAAGTAAATAGATAGTTTCTCTAACAGGAAGACATGCTTATGATTGTAAGTAAATCTGTAGCTCAGATTTACAAATGCGCCACTTTAAAAGCACAGAGAATGGTGAATGCCAGGAGCTGAGGAGAGAAAGCGGTGGGAAGGTCAAGTTTCATCGGCACAGATTCTAAAATTATGAGAAAGGTGGTGGTGATGGCTCCATAACAACGTGAATGTTCTTAATGTCACAACTTTCCACTTAAAAATCGGTAAAATGATACATTTTATGTTCTGTATATTTCATCACAATAAAAAAGCAAGAACTGCTACTCCTTAGAACCCTCTGGAATCACACAGAACGGTGAGTGGCACTGAATCAAATGCTTCCCAAGAAAGGAATAAGCCTGAGCAGAAGGACAAGGTTGCGTCTGTTTCCAAACCATGGAGCAAATGAAGCACAAGGGTTGGTCTGTCTAATCTGTCATGAATTTATGAGAAAGTCTTGCAAGCACTAGGAGCAGAAACTGAGGACATTTCACCTCTACTTTAATTAAGTGCGATGCTAACTCTGCTATAAGTTGGCAATGTGGCAGAGTGTTACCGGACGGCTCGCTAATCATCACGGTAAAGGGATAAAGCAGAACCTGGCCTCTAAGCTGACTTTCCTAGGGGAAGAAGGAAAAAAACAGGAAAAAAATCAGTTGAAGAGCCCCTTCAAATAGATGTTATCAGGGAAGCGAAGAGTTAACGGAAATTTTAAACAGATGAGAAATGATAAGGAAGTCCCATCAATGTTACTAACTCAGATACCTTACTATGGGTGAGGAAGGGGTGCAGGGGCGTGTACAGAACATCCATCATGTCTCCTACCATTGACTTACGCAACCCAGCCCACAGGGGAGGAATTCGTAAGGAGCTAGCACATGATGAGGTGATGGGGTGGGGGTGGGGGTGCAGGGAACATGAGCAGGGTCTTAGGAAGGATGGAAGATGGACAAACTGATCACTAAAAAACTTCTCAGTTCCCACACTCCCTGAGGAGTGGCCTTCTCTTCCCATCCGTCTGGAGTCCCTACCCAGGAAGCTCCAAGTGTACTGTCTCCTGACAGCAGAGGTTCAATTCCAAGAGGACAGGGACCCTGTATTACTTGTACTGTAGAGATATCTCTAGAGCATGGCAGTGCCTGACACACAGCAGACATTCCAATGGTCGCTGCATGGCAGCTGTTCCAATTTCACATAACACATAATCTTTATTGAAAAAACAGCCTCCAATGAAAGCAATAGATCCATGCTTGGAGAACTCCAGGTGACACAATTATGTTCTAGGCAAGAAAGTAAAAGTGAAGCGGGTCTGAGCCACACTCTGGATCCTTATGATGACTAATCTCTCAGGGGTTTTAATGTAAATTGCAAATCCAGAAAAATCAACATAAACAGTTACAGTCACACAAGAGTCCTATTAAAACGTTACCAGTCAGAAGGCAATGCCCTTTCTATCTAAATAGATTTTAAAAATCAGAACCAAACCAACCAGGCTAAGAAGTTAGCCCAATCCATTAGCCCTGAGTTCCAAAGCTGGTGTTAACTCCACTGTACATTTACAGAGGGGGGCAATATACTTACTCTCTGGCTGGAAGATAAACTCATACACCCAGACTATCAGCAGAGTCCACACGACACTCCACACAATCAGCTGCCAGGGCTCGTACTTGGTACAGTGCCCGTTCACGTAGTTCTTGGCCTTTGTGGAATATACTTCCAAAATCTCAAAGTAGGGCTCAAAGGCCTTCTAGAAATACAAAAGAAAAAAATATTACTTTCAGAGAGAGAAAGGAAGTCTGTTCTTAGTTTGTTTTTCAACCCTTATTTTTTCAAGGGCAAGGCCATTCATGATGTGGTCGTACCCCAGCAGTAATCTTATCATCCTCTAAAGTCCGCAAAGCTTCTGCTCCAGGAACTGCAGTGGACACTGCCCCTTAACAGACACATGGACTTTGACAAAGTTTCTGATCCTCTGTCTGTGACATAAAAGGTTAAGCTGGGTCATCATTTCAGCTCTGAAACTTCCAGAAGAATGCAGGACTTACTGTCCTACCATCTTCTCTGTTGGCTGCACTGGGTCGCTGCAGTGGCACAGGCTTTCTCCAGCTGTGGCATGTTGTCTGAACTGCCCCATAGCATGTGGTATCTTAGTTCCCTGACCAGGGATCAAACCCACATTCCCTGCATAAGAAGTGGATTCTTAATCACCGGACCACCAGGGAAGTACCCATTCCATTATCTTAACTCAAACTAATCCTCTCAATATGTCTTTCTCTTCTTCTCTTCTTTATTTGAATCTTTCCCATTCTTTAATCCAAAAGGCAAACAGACAATTCATTGGAATAGCCCCCAGTGCTGGGAAAGATTGAGGCAGAAGGCGAAGAGGACATCAGAGGATGAGATGGCTGGATGGCATCACCGATGAACATGAACCTGGGCAAACTCCAGGAGATGGTGAAGGACAGGAAGGCCTGACATGCTGCAGTCCATGGGGTCGCAAAGAGTCAGACATGACTGGTCAGCTGAACACCACCACAACCCAAAAGGCAGCAGACTATTTCTGTTAAAGGCCACAGAGTAAATATTTTAGGTACTACAGGCCAAAAGTCTATGTCACAACTACTCAGCTCTGCAGCCACAGCAAACGCAGCCACAAAACAGAGGGTGAAGACTTGAAGGGAGCTGTGTTCCAACAAAATTTAATTCCAGATGCTAAAATCTGAATTTCATGTAATTTCACAATCACAAAGTACTTTTTTAATAAAAACAGTTGCAAAATTAAAGTATTACTCTTAGCTCACAGGCTATACAAAAACAGGCAGCAGGCAAGGTTTGGCCCCACAGGCCACAGTCCACCCATCTCTGCTCTAAGGCCCTATTTGACAGAAACTCTTAAGGCAAGGAACTGTATCTTATGACGTGAATCATTCACAACAGCTAGCACAAGCAAGGAAAAAAAACCCTCTCCTCTGAAGAGTCACCAGAATACCCAACTCATGAGAGTAAATCTCTTGTCAAGCATTCACTCGTGCCTCAACACAGAGCTTATGACAACGTGCCGTGCAGTCGACTCATGAGCCTCATCTCCCTGCACGGTTGGGTACCTGAAGACTGACCGGATCCCAGCCATATCTACAAGCGTCTCGAGTGCCCCAAACAGAATAAGTTCATCTTTAGTTTGCCATTCATTCCCTTCCTCGACACTTATGAAGCTTCTCCAGTGTTTAAGGCATTAAGCTGGGGGAGCATCAAGGTAAACAGTGTAAGTTCTTGCCCTTACTGAGCTTCTAATCTAATGAGAGAGGCCCATACATACACACACAGACACACGTGGGCACATGCATAAATAAATGAGCAATCAGAACTATTCAGAATAAACACTATAAGAAGGATGCTAAGAGAGACCACTAAGGAAGACCTACCTACCTCCACCTGTGGGGTGATGAGGAAGACAAGACAGAGGATGAAATCTATAGAGTGACCAAATAAAAGTCTCCTCGCAGAAAAAGCAAAAGCTCATACCCAGAAGAGAGAATAATAGCAGCAAATGCATCACGGAGCCTGGGAATGGCGAAAAGCTCTGTGCAGTACGAGCACAAGATGAGGGCAGAGACCGTATTCTGTCTTCTTCAGAATTCAGCCTCAGCACCTAGCACGGTGCCTGGCAGACAGGCTGTGCTGAACAAAGGCTTGGACAGTGGCTGACAGAGGCCAAGTAAATGAGGGAACACGTCAAGTTACAAGCGAACTGAGGCTAGGAGGCGTACACTAGGTCCAGGTTTAAAATGCTCTTTAAAAAAAAAAAAAAACAGAGATTGGAAGCATAAATTGACAGGTACTTTTGTAAGTGATTTGTCAGTATCTATTAACATTTTACGGAGAAGGCAATGGCGCCCCACTCCAGTACTCTTGCCTGGAAAACCCCATGGACGGAGGAGCCTGATAGGCTACAGCCCATGGGGTCGCTTAGAGTTGGACACGACCGAGTGGCTTCACTTTCACTTTTCACTTTCATGCATTGGAGAAGGCAATGCCAACCCACTCCAGTGTTCTTGCCTGGAGAATCCCAGGGACAGGGGAGCCTGGTGGGCTGCTGTTCTTGGGGTCACACAGAATCGGACACGACTGAAGTGATTTAGCAGCAGCAGCATTAACATTCTAAATGTACATTCATTCTGACTCATTAATCCCAATTTTTGGTATCTACCTGTTTGTATCTGTTTGCATGTTCAAGGACATACACTTTGTGACAGCAAAAGAAAAAAAATGTAAACAAATATGAACATCTACTGGTAGAGAAACAGTTAAATAAACTGTAATATATATATTTTATATACCCATACTTAGCAGCATTAAAAAGACAGATTTAAATGAACCACAACGAAAATTTTCCAGAACACGGTGTAGAGTTTAAGAAAAAAGCAAACTGAGGAACAATTAAAAACAAAACAAAATGCATGGGTTATTAATCAAGAGAGCAATTTTTTTTAAAGATAACTTCATGGGAAAGGAATAGAAACAGGACAGAGATTATAGAGACAAAAAATTTTAGCTAAGAGGATTGTTGAAATAGTCCAAAACAGAAATAAACTAGGTTTGACCTTAAGAGCTATATATCAGGGCCAAAAAAACAGCACAATTTGAAAAACAATTTTAGAGGTAGAACAAGCAGGGTTTAGCAACTTATTAGACATAGGAAGCATGGAGTGGGAAGCATACAGATAATTCCAGATTCTCAAATTCACGTTTGAGAGACTGGGTAAGCAGTGACAGCATTAACTGCGGCAGGCAAGAAGAGGGAGGGAAGCTGAAGATGGTGGAGATTGTGCAAAAAAGACAATGCTGCTGCTTTACACTCCTGTTGGCAATCTACATGCCATGTTCTAGCGGTAGCATGAAAGCTTAGGAAGAGGCTGGGTGGCTCAACTAATGTTTGCTGAACACATTTATGCCCTTAGCAATCAGGCTGTGGTACACAGTAATTAGCACTGGGCAAGTCCTGGGTCCCCAGAGGGCTATCTATAGAAACACAGCTTATTTGCAAGCCCTCCCCACAGTTCTTGGGGGCCATTCCCTAGAGCCCACTGTTGCTATCAACAATCAATCCTGCACGGCAGTGGCAGTGCTGGCTGAGACCTGAGGAAGATCAGGAGTCTACCATCACCGAAGGTATGTCATAATTTCAACTATTACAGAGCATCTTCTAGTGTTAAAGCTGTGATAAAACCAAATGGTTAAACAGAGTGCATGAATGGGACGATGGGAGAACCATCATTCCAGCTTTTCAGAGCAGTTTTCCCTCTGGTGATTCTAGTTCCTAGTTCACCCATAAAATAAGAGGTTACCAATGTCAGAAGATAACTGGATGTTATCACAACCCTGACTGAACAAAAAAGTAACGTAACCAGTATTAGGGAAAGAGCAAAGGGTAATAATTCCATCGTAAAAAGCCTATTAAAATACAAACGCATTCCTTGCTAATGTTCACAAAGTTATATCCAGCAGAAGTATACTTTCTTTGTAATTGCTCTGAGAAGATAACAGGAATCCGTGAATTTGAAGTCTGACTACATCTCCTTAAGCCCAGGGAAATACCTCTTAAGGAGATGTATTTCCGTATCCTCTAATTCCAATGATAGAACGCTCCTGTACTTGGACGGGTCCTAGCAGTTTTCTGAATAGGTAACTAGTTGGTCACAGAAATTACACCTCCTGGCCTCATTGCAAGGTCTTTTTAGGTCACCACAAACAACCTAGGCTCAGTCCTCAATGAAGAAGCACCTCACAACACTGGCAGCTCAATGCATGAAAGGGCTGTGGGGGTAATGTTTGCTATCTCCTTGGATAGCAAAAAAGGAGGCGGCAGCTCCTCGGGGCCTTGCAAACAATACCAACCCTAGGCTGGATTCTGACGCAATAAAACAGCCCTGGGGAAGCATGCAATCTAAATGCTGAAGAGAACTTGAGACCAAACCCACGTTTTCATTTTATAGAGGCCCTGAAGTAGAACGCGGTGCCTAAGCTCATCCAGCTTGAGTTAAAGCAGAGACTAGAAACCCAAGCCTCCTGACAGCATCCACGACTCTTTCAAGCCTTCATTCTCAGTGCCACAGGCAGAGGAGTACTGAACACATCACAATCCAGTGCCATCCCAAGAATTTTCTTTCCATAATCTATGCTCTGGGTAGAATATACCTTGGACATATGGTAACACACCACTACAAAGGCTTCTACTTATTTCTACTTAATCTCTACACTGTGTCTCTGGAAATACAAGAGCTAGAATGGTCATCTACGAAGGCCACTAGCTTACTGTACACCTCCAGGCAAATTATTTCACCTATCTGTGCCTCTATTTCTTTATCTAGAAGGGACACAGAATATTCACTAAATAGTGTCTGTGTGTATGTGTCTGTGGGTGGGTGTCGGTGTGATCTATTAAACAAGGATCCCCTTGGTATTGTTGAAACTTCCACCAAAAAAGCATTCTCTCCTTCACACTTTGTTAGAAAACTGAAAATGCATTCTTGTAGAGGAAAAAGCCAAAACACTTTGCCCAATGAATGTATATAAAATGACAATAAAGAGTACCATAAATCTTTTAAAAGTATAATATTAAAGGAAAAATCAACTTTAGTGTGAAGATTCAAACATTAAGCACTTTAAGAAGCTATCAAATAATGATAAAAGTAACCAGATTTCCTCTTTTTCTTTATCCCATTTCCAATCTAAAGGTTTATTCAATAATCCTAATCATTATAAAACAAAAGGCAACTGCTGGAGTGTCTGGGAACTTGGCAGCATTCTAATACTGAGCTCTTTCACCCCCCATGTCACTTCAAGGGAGCAAGACACTTTCGTGACTATGACAGCAGCAGTCTGCAAATCTAGTAAATTTAGGGCCTGTTGCTTTTTAGACTGAGTTTCAGACTTTCCCAAAGCAGTTCCACAGAAATGTATTTTACAACACAAACTCGCATACATAGCAACAGAAGATATAAAAACAAAACAAAAATTTCCAAAATACTTTACACTTTATTACTAGTGACAGACTTACATTTCTTTTCTATTTCTTCCTTCTTTTTAAAGGCTTGGCCCACTGAATTGACCCTGCATCCCTCTAAATGGATCATGACCTTCAGGTTTAAAACCAGTGTCTTAGAGTGATTTCCCTCCTGGCTTCCTTAAATTCAGAATGTGGTTGTGTAACAGCACAGGAAGTGACACTAAGGTTCCACTCAACACAATCTCAGTGCTTTTTATACTTAGGCTTTATTTTCTTAACATTTTCACAAGGCCAGGACTATGATGTGACAGAGTCCATCTAAGCCCAGGAAACTCAGAATTCTTGCATCACAAATTGCTTTCCTATCAGTACAGACCTACAGATCTACCCAATGATATTAACCATTTTCAGTCCTTGAATCCCTTCAAGAAAACACGACTCTGTAAGCAAACTTTGCATAATGGCACCATCCACATCTTCTTTTCCCCTCTCCCCTCCAAAAAACTTCTTTGAGAAACAGTATTACTGCACTTAATCAACTGCCCAATTATGCAGTGCTATTCTTTTCCCCATTAAATTTCTTAATTAACAACTTAGACCAGAAGAAGCATTCTAAAAATTACTATCACTCAAAAAAGGTATTTCCAGACCCAAAAGGGATGATGCTTCTTTCCTTAATAATAACCATCTTTTCCATTACAGGGAAAGGATGATTATTATTACTTCTAACCAGTAGAAGGCACCAAAATCATCCAAGGAGCTTTTCTCAGAACAATCCACTCTGCAGGACTGTACGTACAGAGTGGAGCCCAGAAATATATATTTTGGAAAAGGTCCCCCAGGGGACAGTGACATCCTCACTTGGTTAGGAACCCTTTCTCTACACCATAACATGGCCCCTTCTCTCCTCATTCCCTACTTTGATAAAAGAAATACTCAGCAGTTGAGTTAACATATTACTGTGCTTTAGTTGCTCAGTTGTGTCCGACTCTTGGCAACCCCACAGACTGTAGCCCACCAGGCTCCTCTGTCCATGGGGTTCTCCAGGCAAGAATACTGGAGTGGGTTGCCATTTCCTTTTCTAGAACATAAGACTAGATGGGGGTAAAAGACATCCACCAAGCTTAACTGGAAGTGTTAAAGCTGGGACCCAGCCACATCAATTCACTGCTTATGGCTAATATTTATTCTTTGGCGAGATACTAACGATCTAATCTAATCATTATTAGACACTAATAATCAAAATCCTCTCGTAAAAGCGCACAACACTCAATAGTCTTTCCACAAGAGCCCGAAGTCAGAGCTTTAAAGCAGGAATGGGCTGTTGAGGAAAAGAAAAACCTGTTTTACCCAGTCCACCCACTGCCTTAATGTCTTAAAAGCAAATCATACGCTAATGACTGAGACTGCAATAAAGGCGTGAAATTAAAATAGAAAAGAAAGCCAAAGAGTTAAGAGCTTAATCTTACTTTACTTCTACTCTAAAAATAGGAGGAAAAAGTTAGCTGAATCTGATTCTCCTTCAGATTACATTCTGCAAAACTTCAAAGTACAAAGTAGACAGGTAAGAAAACACTATTGTCTTTAGAGTCTCAAAAGGCATTAAGGTTTATCAGCAAAAACAGATCACAAGCCCAAAGGGAAAACTCCCTTGAGTCATTAAAGAAACTGAGCAATAAACCAAACAGCTATTCCAACCAACCAGGGGTAACTGTGTGATACAGAAACGTTTGAAGGGAATGAGTCATCATTTCTTAGAAGGTAAAAAGCAAACCATATACTTCCCCCAAAATTCCGCTATGTAAGTCAAATGATCCAGTATCTGAGTTCATCTCAAAATGCTTAACTGGCCACACTTTCCCTTCCAGTCAGCCCTCAACAGTCAGATATACATTCTCAGGATTAGTTCACAGGCCTGACAAGACTGACTGCTCTACACTTAACACTAGATTATTTGGGCAAAGCACCTCAACCATCACTGGAACACAATCTTGGCCTCAGAGAGGAGACAGCCATGCAGTGTAACACAGTTGGAAAGAGTGCATTCACAGAAACTTCAAGCTCCTGAACGCTGGCAGCTCCCAAATGGTCGCTGAAAACTCCTTATTCCTTTAGGTCAGGAGCAGGCTTCCATTGAAGACAGTTGCGGATTCTGTCAACTGACAACTCTGAGCACTGCTCTTCTAAAATACACCAAGAAAGACATTACGGGAGCTTCACCCTAGCAGGGAATACTGAACTACATAAACTAAGTTCAACAAGCAAAAGGCCCAGACTGAGGGAGGCAGTGCGTGCTGACTCACTCAGCCGCGTCCAGCTCTCTTCAGTGCCACGGACTTAGTCCTCCACACTCCTCTGTCCATGGGATTTTCCAGGCAAGAACACTGCAGCACGTTGCCATTTCCTTCTCCAGAGGATCTTCCTGACCCAGGGATCGAACTGGCATCTCCCATGTCTTTTGTACTGGCAAGCAGATTCTTTACCACTGAGCCACCAGCGTTTTCTTGGTAAATACGACCTCAGGCTGAGGGAAGTAGGGCAGATGTGGGGGGAAAGCACTACCGCACATTTGAGTACATAATGTTGCCAAATCTGCAAAGAACTCCCAGAGTCTTACAGTCAGTAGCTAAAGGACTTACTATGCACGTGTACACAAAGTTACCTGTCAAAGTACAAAAGAACTTCATCATCCTCTTAAGACCAGAAAGGACCCCTTGGATAATAAGCAAGGTCTAGTAGGAATAGGAGAACGGGACGACAGAAGATGAGATGGTTGGCTAGCATCACCAACTCGATGGACATGGGTTTGGGCGGACTCCGGGAGTTGGTGATAGACAGGGAGGCCTGGCGTGCTGCAGTTCGTGGGGTCACAAAGAGTCGGATACGACTGAGCGACTGAACTGAACTGAGTGGGAATAATCCCACATTCTTCACACAAAAAGGAGAATTCCTGACTTCCCTGAGCAACTGGGGAAGAAGTCAGTCATCTAGGTTTCTCCCTTCCCGTACTTTTACTAATAGGATTATCCACCTACCTTTGTCAAGAGTTAAGATAGCTAGACTTTCCAAATTATAACTAGTTACAGAAATCCCCTCCCTTCAACAACAGTCACGCAGCTATTAGAGATGAGAAATACTGAACACATGCCCAAAAGTGTGACCTAAGTAAACCGCAAGGGCTACTTCTCTGGAACTTTGTAACAAGTAACACTTTTCAACAAAATAAACTAGAGACTTATCCCTGGGTCTCTGTTCAGTTCAGTTCAGTTGCTCACTCGTGTCCGACTCTTTGCGACCCCATGAATCACAGCACGCCAGGCCTCCCTATCCATCACCAACTACCGGAGTTCACTCAGACTCATGCCCATCGAGTCAGTGATGCCATCCAGCCATCTCATCCTCGGTCGTCCCCTTCCGCTCCTGCCCTGACTGATCCTCAACTGATATACACACTTTTAGAATGTCTGCTTTCAAAAATCTAGTCATGAAGGAGCTACTTTTTAAAACTGAAGACTTTAAATTTTAAATGAATACTTGGAAGACTTTCAGACTTTTCGGATAATCTGTTGAAAGTGTAGGAGAAAATGTGTGCTTCCAATGAAAAAGTATATACTGTCAAGGACATCCCTCTGAGTTATTGGATTCTGATTACATATAAGTTGTTTTAAGGTTTGGGCTTCGCAGGTGGCTCAGTGGTAAAGAGACGCAGGTTTGATCCCTGGGTCAGGAAGATCCCTTGGAGGAGGGCATGGCAACCCACTCCAGTATCCTTGCCTGGAGAATCCCAAGAACAGAGGAGCCTGGTGGGCTACAGTCTGTAGGGTTACAGAGAGTCAGACATGTACAAGCTGTAGATAAGACAGTAGTGCAAACTGCTCTTAATCTGTATCTACATGACCAGCAAAGGTTCAATGGCCTCCCTTCTCCACTATGGAAGAAACTGTTTTGACTCTATTTGCATATTCATTTTAATACTCCTGAACTACAAATGTATTGGTTCGTTGGACTTCTCTTTTGAACACTGTAAGAAAGATAAAAGTGTGTATTCATTTCATACCTGTATGAGTGTCGCAACTTTACCTTCTGGGGGAAGTTATCTTTTAACAAAAGCTAAATGTTCTCAGTCCCCTATGCTCCCCCATCAAAAAATGCTTAGGAATATAAAATCTCACAGATAATTACAAAGGGTTCAGGGCATTCTAAAGGCCAGTCCCTGGGGTCATATTCCTCAGGTTAATAACTCCTCTAATATGACAAACTATCCTATTGCATAAAGCAAACCCAAGACTCTTATGTTTCCTGCAGGTGAGAATAAAATTGAAACACTGAATATATCCATTACTTAAAATTCTTCAGGAAAAGCCTCACGCCTATAAATAAAAAGGAATGACGTTCTGATCCAAGCTACAACATGGATGAATCTTGAAAACACCATGCTAAGTGAAAAAAGCCAATTATAAAACACCACATAGTATATAATTCTATTTATAAGAAATGTTCTGAATAAGAAAATTTATCAACAAAAAGTAGTCTAGTATTTGTTCAAGACTAGGAGACTGGGAGGAAGTTACTACTAAAGAGTAAGGGGTTTCTTTTAAAAATGTTCTAAAATTGTGGTGATGGTTTCACAAACTCTGAATACACTAAAAACCACTGGATTGTATACTTTAAAAGAAAAAAGCATTATGACTCAGCAATTCCATTTATGTTCACCTAATGTTCTCTCAGCTAAGACCAACCACATAAATTGTTTGTATTCACAGACTTGAAAAAGAAAAAAAAAAAGTCTTTCTGAAAAAATGTTTCCATATGACCAAAGATAGCTTTGCAATTCCAAAAACAGAGATTAAAGCTTTGGGCTCCAAACGAAAGGATCCATAAGTGTCTAAAAACAATGAAGAAATCAGTAGAGTAATTATGTACAGACAGAAAGGGTCACTACTGTTTAAAGGTATCATTCTGAGAGTTCATAAAGAGAATTACTGCTAAAACGATGAAAATTTTTAAAAACATCTTTTATGCTTTTTTATGAACGCATACTCCAGCCACTACCCAGGATATCTGAAAAGGACACCCACCTCCGAGTACTGTCCTGAAGTTATACCTCATCATGACCCTGTGGACTCTGAGAGTTGTGTTAACAGTGTTTCACAGACCACTGTTGTATCCTAGAAAGTCTGGATAGGGTTCAAAGGCTTCTACTTTAACTTTAGCTCTAACATAGAAGCTGTGTGACCTTTGGTAGTTACTGAACCTCTATGCAACTGGATTTTCCTCATCTGCAAAAACAGATGCCACTGTTATAATTCAACAAAAAAATTCACAAGAAAAATAATAATTCAAGGGTTGCTGTGAATTTTAAATGCAGTAAGGTAATGAGCAAACAGCTTCAGATAATACACACTTAACTAAGTATCTGATGAGTGAATTCTCTGGTGATACACATTTTCCTTTCCTTTTCCTAAGCAGCAAGGAAAAGTGACCTTTGCAAGGTTCCAAGCAAAGCCACAGAGGCAGAGCTTTAGGAGGCTTTACACAGTTTTATTCCCATGCCTGTGCTGCATTTTCTTACAGATGATGCTAATAAATGCAGGTAAATAGTAAGCTGCTCCTCGGTTTTGTAAGACAGATGTTAAGTCATCTTATTGCCTTCATCAATTGAATTTAATCAGAAGGTGGCAAGTGTCCTCTTCCCTTCCAAGAAAACCAGATTAAACCAGTCACCTATTAATAATTACGTTTACAGATCATAAACCTGATTTCAATCATCCAGATAGACTGCTGTTGACGGCTGCAGTCACAATTTGTCAAACATCTGAAACCTTATCAAAAAAAAAGGCCTAGGTAATGTAATCCTAGGCTTTCTTTCACCATGGCTGTGATACAACTCAACCATGAGCAGGGCCACAAAGGCATTCTCATATTCTCAGGACCATAAATGGTCCTCAATTCCGTCCCATTAAAATTTGAAACAAATATCGATTTGCCTCAGCTCTCTCAAAGACTCAGCGCCATTAAGACGAGAACTCAAGATAGGATCAATGCATTCCTTTTTAGACTCATCAGCCAAAATGCAATTCAAAGGACTGAATTCAAATGCCTTGCGGTAAAAGTCTCCAAAGAGACAGGTCTTCTCACTACCAACCATGAAGTGTAAATATTCCACAACTCCTACTTAAGTTCCAAAGAGTTTCAAAGGATTATGATTTGAGCCTTGGAATTAACTGCTACAAATGGTGTTTTACAAATCTAAACTTAATGTTCAAAAAAGACCAAGTTTGTTTGTTTTTTCCCATCAAATGTTTATTAATATTTACAGACTAGATAAGAATGCAGAGAAAAGAAACAGTATACTAACACATATATATGGAATTTAGAAAGATGGTAACGATAACCCTGTATGCGAGACAGCANTGTTCAAAAAAGACCAAGTTTGTTTGTTTTTTCCCATCAAATGTTTATTAATATTTACAGACTAGATAAGAATGCAGAGAAAAGAAACAGTATACTAACACATATATATGGAATTTAGAAAGATGGTAACGATAACCCTGTATGCGAGACAGCAAAAGAGACACAGATGTATAGAACAGACTTTTGGACTCTGTGGGAGAGGGAGAGGGCAGGATGATTTGGGAGAATGGCACTGAAACATGTACACTATCATGTAAGAAACGAATCGTCAGTCTAGGTTCAATTACAGGACACAGGATACTTAGGGCTGGTGCACTGGGATGACCCAGAGAGATGATATGGGGAGGATGGTGGGAGGGGGGTTCAGGATTGGGAACTCATGTACACCCGTGGCAGATTCATGTCAATGTATGGCAAAACCAATACAGTATTGTAAAGTAAAAAAATAAAATAAAAAAGAAAGGACATAATCACATTTTAAAAGTACCTGCATTACTTCAGGAAAATTCGCAAAGCTCTCTCCACTGTCTAGTATGCAGGTAACAAAAAGTGAAGACTTTTCGCCCAAAGATAAATCCAAAAGTTACATATTAAGAAAACACAGGAGTAGCAACTGGTATAACCACTTTAGAAACCTGTTTGGCAGTATATCTCGTGACCCAACAACCATTTATGGTCACTAAAGGATATGTTCAAAAATGCTGCAATGTCACTGGTAACAGCCAAAAAATAGAGACATAAATGTTTGTCAATTATACGATGAATAAATTGTGGTATTTCACACACTGTAAAACTGCACAGCAATAATTTTTAAGAATCTTCCTACATAAGACCATGGATGAAATTCACAGATACAGTCAACATCGGAGGGAAAAAGACATTAATGGAAGATAATGTACGTTTCCATTTACACAAAGTTGAAAAATCTTCAGAACCACCTATCATGAGAAGAGTGACCACCGCAGGCATCAAGTGGGAGGGAAATGAGGAGCTTGCTGCGAGGCTGGACACTTCTCACACCTTGATCTGGGCAGTGAGGACATGTATCCATATGCCCACATAATTAAGACTGGGGCCCTTTACGGTATACAAGTTGTACCTCCCAAAAAGAAAACTCTATTGCCTTTTTTTTTTAAGTGCTTTGTTCACTTCATAGGATAACAGGACACATAAATAACTGTTCCAGGAGAACAGACTTGGTGGAGTGCTCTGAAGTTTCTGCCTCTACAACAGCTAAGTCATTCATTCACCAAAAATTTATAGTTTGCCTACTTCATAACAAAAAGCTCATGTGGCTATGTTATATTAAGTCAAAAAGCATTGTTAGATAAAAATGGTAGCTTACTAGGTAAGATGTAACAATTAACATCAAATTATGTACAACAAAATCTAACAGAACTACAAGAGGAAACAAATAATAAGGTATAAGATTCAAAGAGGCATCCACAAAACAGGAAATCCAAATAATCAATAAACATTTAAAGGACACAACGTCATTAGTAATCAGGGAAATGCGCTAGGAAAGCAATTAGATTTCAACCCTACTGGACTGGTAAATAAATTTAAAACCTTTTAAATATCAAGTTTGTCAAGCTCTATAGAAACAAGAACTTGCATATAATGTTGCTGGGAGTTATAAACTGTATCAACCTCTCTGAAAAAGTTTGGCATTATCTAGGGAAGTTCAAGATATATACTCTTTAGAGTCCACCAATTCCACTACTAGGAATAAATCCCAGAAAAACTCTTTAACACTTGTGATCATCTGTCATATACAAGAATGTTTGTAACAGTAATCTTCAAAAAAGTCCCAGTTTGGAAACAGTCCAAATATCTATCTTCAGTGGTATGATAAATAAATTGTGGTAATCATATATTGATTATGCTATAATGAAATATTATGCAACAATAAAAATGAATCATCCATAAACAGATGGCCAATAGGCACACAAAGAGAGGCTCATTATGTCTAATTATAAGAAAAACGCAAATCAAAATTACAAAGAGGTATATAACGGTTAACACTAAATAGTCTACAAATAATAAGTGCTGGAGAGAGTGTAGAGAAAAGGGAACCCTTGTACACTGTTGGTGAGAATGTAAATTGGTGCATCCACTATAGAGAATACTAGGGAAGTGTCTTAAAAAACTAAAAATATAGTTATGTGATCCTGCAATCACACTCCTGGACATATATCTGGAAAAAATTCTAATTCAAAAAGATACATTCACCTCAGTGTTCATCACAGCACTATTTACAACAGCCAAAGTATGGAAGCAACCTAAACATCCATGAACAGATGAATGACTAAAGAAAATGTGGTACACACGTATAATGGAATACTACGCAGCCATAAAAAAGAATGCAACAATGCCATTTGCAGCATCATGGAGGGACCTAGACGTTATCGTATTAAATGAAGTAAGACAAAGACAAGTATCGTATGACATCACTTACAAGTGGGAGTCTAAAAAAAGATTCAAATGAACTTATCTACAAAACAGAAATAAGATGCACAGACACAGAAAACAAACTATTGGGTACCAACGGGGACAGTGGGGACAGGAAGGATAAATTAGAAGTTTGGGATTAACATATACACACTACTGTGTATAAAATAAACAACCAAGACCTACTGTGTAGCACAAGGAAATATATTCAGTATCTTGTAAAAGCCGATAATTGACAAGAACCTGAAATATAAATGGATACGCATCTCTCTCTATATATATGCTGCTGCTGCTGCTGAGTCGCTTCAGTCGGGCCCGACTCTGTGCGACCCCGCAGACAGCAGCTCACCAGGCTCCCCCGTCCCTGGGATTCTCCAGGCAAGAGCACTGGAGTGGGTTGCCATTGTCTTCTCCCATCTCTCTCTCTATAAAAATGTATATATACATAACTGAATCACTTTGCTGTACACCAGGAACAAACACAACATTGCACATTAACTATACTTCAATCTTTTAATGGTTAAAAAAATACATATAAATCAACTTGTAGCAAGTTGAAAAATAAAACTAAAATTAGCAATGCACAAATAGGTGGTAACACAATTTTTTTTCTTAAACCGCAAGGGAGTAACTACTCTCCAAAATCAGGATAGTAGAGTAGTATCCCTAGAGGAAAGGGAAGTAGATGTTACCAGGGTGGGGAACATGGGGTTGGAGGTAGATATTCCATTTCCTAGCCCAGGTGGTAGACCCATGATTGTTTCCTTTATTACTAGTCTTTAAAATGAGGGTAAGTGCTTTACTGGGGCTTCCCTGGTGGCTCAGACGGTAAAGAATCTGCCTGCAATGCAGGAGGATCCAGGTTTGATTCCTAGATCAGGAAGATTCCCCTGGAGGAAGAGATGGTAACCCACTCCAGTATTCTTNTCTCCCATCTCTCTCTCTATAAAAATGTATATATACATAACTGAATCACTTTGCTGTACACCAGGAACAAACACAACATTGCACATTAACTATACTTCAATCTTTTAATGGTTAAAAAAATACATATAAATCAACTTGTAGCAAGTTGAAAAATAAAACTAAAATTAGCAATGCACAAATAGGTGGTAACACAATTTTTTTTCTTAAACCGCAAGGGAGTAACTACTCTCCAAAATCAGGATAGTAGAGTAGTATCCCTAGAGGAAAGGGAAGTAGATGTTACCAGGGTGGGGAACATGGGGTTGGAGGTAGATATTCCATTTCCTAGCCCAGGTGGTAGACCCATGATTGTTTCCTTTATTACTAGTCTTTAAAATGAGGGTAAGTGCTTTACTGGGGCTTCCCTGGTGGCTCAGACGGTAAAGAATCTGCCTGCAATGCAGGAGGATCCAGGTTTGATTCCTAGATCAGGAAGATTCCCCTGGAGGAAGAGATGGTAACCCACTCCAGTATTCTTGCCAGGAGAATCCCATGGAAAGAGGAGCCCAGAGGGCTACAGTCCACGGGGTCACAAAGAGTCAAACACAACTGAGCAAAAAATACTGTCACATGCTTTATACAGGTTTGTGTAATAAATTAATACAGGCAAGCTCTTCTCCTTCCCTTTCCTCTTCCTGCCAAATGAAACGCGAACCTGACAGCTCAAGCTCCAAGCAGCTGTTCTGACCCCGAAGGGATGCACTCTGAGCAGTGGAACTTCCTCAAAGAATTAGGAATGATGGTTATCAGTCATCAACTGTCTACTCTGGATTTCTCTTACTTTAGAAAAATTTACTTCTATTTTAAAAATCTCTGATACTTCAGATTTTTCTCTTCTATTCAGCCAAACCTAATCCTGATACATTCTGTGATTTGGACAAATAAAAAACTTTCTAACAATTAAAGCTGTCTGACAATGGAGAGGACTCTCCGAGAAAGTCTTCTGCACCCACTCCTGGCCAGGCATCCTAGGAGGGCTTCCCACGCGGCAAGGTAAGTGGCAATGAAGGGCTTCTAAAGGCCCTCTGGCAATTAAGACTCTAAGGCTACCATGGAAACAAACTGGTTCTGAAGTTGTGGCAACTGTGCTTCTGAATCTATGTCTCTGTTATAAACGAGAACATTTCTTTTCTATAATGCTCCCTGACGTGCGTTCTTCAAGACTGCTCAAACACGGTCTTCTCACCGTATCTTTCAAAACTAACCTGAGGGTTTCCCTGGTGGCGCAGTGGTAAAGAATCCACTTGCCAATGCGGGAGACACGGGTTTGTTCCCTGATCCGGGAAGATCCCACATGCCGGAAGCAACTAAGCCTGCTCACCACACGCCCTAGAGTCCCTGTTCCATGACAAGAGAAGCCACTGCAATGAGAAGCTCGAGGACCACACCTAGAGAGTTAGCCGCTGGCTGGCGCAACTAGAGAACGAAGACCCAGCACACCAAAAATAAGTTACGGAAAAACCTCAAAACTAACCTGACCTTGATTTCAGCAAACTGGGTATCCCGATCCTCCACCCAACCTTCCCCAACTCCATTACGTGCCTCGTGGGGCTGTCCTCTCAATTCAGTCACCCAGGTCCCCATGTCCTCTGGCTGCCAGTTGGGTTTGACAATGAAAACCTCCAGCAGAACATCTGAGGTGTTTATTTCCCTGGATCCCCTCCTGCTGGGCCACTGCTCGGAAACAGCTCCATTCCCACAGCTTACTCTCTTTTTCAAGTCCCTCTTGCCTTTTCAGGCCTAAGAGAGCTAATCGCTCTTAACACCAACCCCGCTGGTGTGCCCTAACTCTGGGCACTCAGACTGTTGGAGTGCGCCAGCAGATAACTGACAGACCCAACAAATTATTTTCAGCCTGCACTGTTCCATCTTCCCCAGTGAACGGCTTTCTCTCCCCTTACTCCTTAACATGGTTCCTCTCAGTAATTGCATTCTGTGTGTTTCCACATGTGGACCGATGCGCTGCAAATCAGTTCCCTATGGAAAAGTCTCAATCCCAAGCTGATTCCCATTTCTGCCACCAATGTGAACAAACTGCATGTAATACTATATTGTGCAAAACCTAATTAGGAAGGTATATGTTACTAAAAATTCCTGACACACACACTGCAAAGTCAAGCCAAAGACTAGGATTTGGGGGTTATCTATTTAATAACTTCCCTTTCCTTCACACCAAAAACTGGAGAAATTATCATACTTGTCATTATATTTTGCTTTATTTACAAAATTAGAACAACGCCAAAACCAGTGCTCATCCTACAATGGCTCATCCCTCACACCAAAAACTGGAGAAATAATCATACTTGTTATTATATTTTGCTTTATTTACAAAATTAGAACAATATCAAAACCAGTGCTCATCCTACAACGGCCAAACTGTCAACAAAATTTCAAATGTCCTGCCTGTCTTCCCTCTCTTCTAGACAAGCCTACAAATAAGATATCAGATGCAAATAACAGAAATGAGCTTTTACTGTCCATCGTTCAGTCTACTGCTTAAGCTCCATTAGAGAGTCATTAAGAAAGCACCCCTGAAAAGGATTCAAGGGTCAAAGATAAAGCTCTAAGATCTGGAAAGATTTGATTTTTGAACCTGAAAAACAAAACTGAGACGGGTTTACTGTTTCCAAATCAAGAAAACAGTGCTGCAGAAATTTAGTAAAAGACAGCATTTCTTATGAATTTTACCATGCTTCAGAAAATTATGCTCTCCACTGTATATTCCAAAGTAGTAGAGCTTGATCCATGGGCAAAATAACCCAACTATCACTGTGCTTATGCTCACTCACCTTAGTCGTTTCTGACTCTTTGCAATCCTATGGACTGTAGCCCTCCAGACCCCTCTGTCCATGGGATTCTCTAGCCAAGAATACTAAACATCCAGGAGATATTCCTGACCCAAGGATCGAACCTGCAACTCCTGCATTGCAGGTGGATTCTTAACCGCTGAGCCACCAGGGAAGCCCTTAAAAATGTCTCTGCTGCTGCTGCTAGGTCGGTTCAGTCGTGTCTGACTCTGTGCGACCCCATAGACGGCAGCCCACCAGGCTCCCCCATCCCTGGGATTCTCCAGGCAAGAACACTGGAGTGGGTTTTTCGTTTCCTTCTCCTAAAAATGTCTCAGTTCAGTCGCTCAGTCATGTCCGACTCTTTGCAACCCCATGAATCGCAGCACTCCAGGCCTCCCTGTCCATCACCAACTCCCAGAGTTCACTCAGACTCTCGCCCATCAAGTCAGTGATGCCATCCAGCCATCTCATCCTCGGTCGTCCCCTTTTCCTTCTGCCCCCAATCCCTCCCAGCATCAGTCTTTTCCAATGAGTCAACTCTTCGCATGAGGTGGCCAAAGGACTGGACTTTCAGCTTTAGCATCATTCCTTCCAA
This sequence comes from Neotragus moschatus, assembly GCA_006410615.1. NCBI lineage: Eukaryota > Metazoa > Chordata > Mammalia > Artiodactyla > Bovidae > Neotragus > Neotragus moschatus. The sequence continues at coordinate 272,102 of SJYA01003205.1, forward strand.
AGAAATCCCAGGGCTTATCTCCTTCAGAATGGACTGGTTGGATCTCCTTGCAGTCCAAGGGACTCTCAAGAGTCTTCTCCAACAAATGTCTCTAGACATTGCCAAATGTCCTGGGGCCGTGGCAGGGAGGGGAGCAAAAATTGCTCCTGGTTGAGAACCTCAACCCTAGATAAACAAGTAGCACTGAAACCCCACCCAACACTACCACAGTGCATACAGTAACATTGCACCAGCCCTTCAGATGGGTCTAAAACCTAGACTTAGCTTTACAAAGTATCTTTTTCTTAAAATCTAGGAGCATTTTGCAACTCTCAAAGTGATCTAGCCCCTGAGCACTAGAAAGGAGAAGAACAGGATTAAAAGAATGGTTGCTACAGTGGAGAAAGATTGCTAAAAGATTTCCAGACTTGAATTCCCTCTGAAAGCACTGCAATTCTCAGATGAAGAAATCCACTCACTCATTTTATTCTCTCTGAGACATAAGTGGAAAGTATTACAGTCCATGGCATAAATGAGCAAATGGAAAAAAGGCAGGCATACCACCTTAACCAAATGAGGACAAAATCAAGGGCGGGAAAGCACCAAGGGCGAACAGCCCAGGAGTCCTCCTCCGGAACCCTAGGCTTTTACACATGGACTCCAGTTCACCTTCGAGTTATACTGCCCTCCACACAGTGGTAGTCAACCCTATCAGACCCAATGCCCTTTTCTATAACTACTATTTCATACTGCCCTTTATTATGACATGAAACTCAAAGAATATAACATTATACCTATAGACATAACTTTTAACAATGTCAATATAATGCCCCAACTGCAACATAAGAAAAAACAAACATGAAGATCTGTATAATAAAACATGTATGTTCAGACAAGACTAGATCAGAAGCCAAAAGCACCCTCCCCAACTCTTCCAAAGTGCCCCCTTAGAGGGCAGAACTATTTCACTCCTGCTCCACACAAACCTGCTCTCAATAGCCACAAAGTTCAGTAACTTCTTTGCCTTTCCGTGAAGACAACTTACAGGTGGCTTCACAAAGTAGACAAGAAAGAGGGTTTTTAAGACAGACTAACTGTGGTTAAAATAAAGCTCCACCACCTCATTGCTAGGATATGCTAAGTCTGGTTTTTCATCTATAAAAGGAGAACGACAGCATATTTTTCAAAGAATTTTAGGAAAATTAAATGAGTGCGCAGAGCATCTATTTTTGCACCTAATGCGTAATATGTGCTTAATAAATGTTAGCTATCAGACTTACATTATTACTCCTGAATCCATCTCTTACTGTATCTTAGCTTATGCCTATTTGACTCCCCCAGGAGAAAAGATGGATAACTGGATATTAATTTATCAGATACTCTAAGAAGGATGCATGTACAATAAAAGTAAGAAATTGCATCATATAACTTGTAAGGCTGTTTCTAATTCTGAAATTCTACCATATGCTGCCCTATGCTGAGGTTATCTTCTATTAACTAGAGTCCTTTCTTTCCAGTTAGAGGGCCAAGAACACGTGTAACGCATCACACAATACAAAGCAAGCACAGAGAAACACCTTGAACTCAGATCTTGACCAAATATTTACAGCATCCTCGTTGAAAACCCAGCCCCGGTCACTGGTTCTTTACCATTTAGCACAGTACAGTCAAAGAAAGAAGGACAATTTTTCCATCAAGACCACCTCAAGCAACATGTACAGTGTCTTCAGAGAGTGACGATTCTCACAGGCCAGCTGTTATTTATATGATTTAATTCCTTCTCCAATGAGCAAAGCAACACCTATAAAAAGCTAGATTTTCAAATGAGGAAGTGAAAAGCAGTAGCGATAGCTAGAGAAATACTTCAAAACAAAACTGATTCCAAAGTTAATATTCTAAATAAAAGCACTCACTGCTCAGACTGCTAAAGGGAGTCCACAGACCCAGGAAGTAATACACACATTTCTGGGGATGGAGTTACATCTTACTAACATATAGGAATCTTAATTTACATATACATACTAATTGATAAAAGAGAAAGAAATTGCTAATTATTGCAGATCATTCTGCAAGGTGCTAATATTGGCTATTTCTGAATAGCGGAATTATTGGGGGCTGCTTCCTTTTATTAATAGCTTCCAATTTTTCTAACATAACTGCTCTTGTAATAATTTAATATTACAGAACACAATTTATTATCTACTGACAACGTATGAAATTTGAGGCAAAAAACAAAAAAAAAAACTATTTTAGGTGAACCCTTAATCCGAATCTTGGATAAACCAAGTAGTTGTCTGTCTCCAAAGTCATCCTTGCTCCTCACCGCAAACCAGAACTAGTCACAACTTGGATGATCTCTCAACTTCTCCTGCAGACCTTAGAGATTTTGACACTACAGGACATCAGCCGTGGATATTAAAAAAACAAACAAACAAACAAAAAACTCACTACTAGTTTTTGCCAACTTCCCAGTGACAGCTATCAACTCTCTGGGATAGTGACATCGAGAGAGGGAAAGGAAATGTTTTCAAATCAATGTCTCATCAGATTCAAAGACATAACTTATTAAAAACTAAACACATTGCTATTTGAAAAATCATGGGTTCCTCACAATCCTCTCACTAACATTCTCTATGAAAAAAATAAAAATCAATAAACAACTTCTATGGAATCTACAAATGTCCCAAGAATAAAACGTCATTTTGGTAATCACTCATTTGGCAATTCTATTTTCCCTGCTCACTGGGAAAAAAAAAAAACAGCACAGAAAGATCTCAAGAGAAGAGGGAAAAAAGCAGCCTCTACCAAAACAGGCCAACTCCTCACCACAACAGAAGAAAGTAAATTCAAACTAGCTCACTGTTCAGCAATTAGCAACTTATTATATACAGAGCACCATGACAGGTGTTTATCATCTCTAAACAAATAAGACAAGATATCTGCCTTCCAGGGAATAACTCTAGTCTGGGAAACTAACACTTATAAACTAATATATGGCAGATCCAGACAAAATTTCATTGACGTTTTAAAACGGTTCTGGTAGTATACGAAGAGAGAGATTAAAATCAACTGCGAGAATTTTGCAAAAATTCTTCATATTCATTAAATAAATATATACATTCATACCTTTATTTCAGTCACTACCCATCTAATCATTAAATCCAAAATAAAAGAAGGCAGAAACTCTCAGCTATCAAAGGCAAGCATCAGAGATTAAATCCACACACTCATCCTTTGGACTAAAAATAAAACAAACTGGACAAGTGCCTTACAACAAGAAAGATATTTGGAAAAGGACTCACCAACGACATCAGGTCTGTACTGGGCATTTTCCTCTCCCAGACGTCCTTTCAGTGTCTCCCCTCTGCAAAAGGGAACCAGGTTTGTTTACTTCTAACGCTACAAACTGTCCCGCTGGCCCGCCTATATTCGCCAGAGGTGCAGAGAAATGGTTCTGTTCCCTCCTTGGAGAGCTCAGCTTTCACACTAAAGCCCAGCACCCCAACGAATTAAGAATCCTGCTGGCAGTCTGCTTCCCTCCCGCCGCTGACCAAAAGCCACGAAAGCCAGCCCCCTACGAAACCAATTCCCTTCCAGGTAGATACGAGGGAAACGCCCAGCCCGCAGCGGACCGAGGCCTCGAGGCCCGGAGCCCCGCCCACTTGAAACTAACCCGACGGACCAGCGGC
>SJYA01003205.1:275844-286707 GCA_006410615.1 Neotragus moschatus
AGCCATCTCAACTGGGGATTTTCTGTGGGAGCTCTGGTTAGGACAGAACTACCAGCAAATCTCATGGAGGTTGTGGCTTCTGAACTCTTGGGAAGGAACAGCCCACAGGAAAGCCCCTCATCGCAGGACATCTGCTCATGGAGCCTAAAACGCCCTGCCCAAGGAGGGGCTGTAGACCACTCAATGGCAGCAGGCTGTGCAACGATCATGACCAGACCTGCCACTGGGAAAAAGGGTGCTGAGAGCCGACCCGACGTGGGAGCACCTGGGCAGGAAGCATGTGTCCAGAGGTTGCCAAATGGGATGAAGACTAAGGAGCAGTGGATCACTAAGCTACATGTCCCAGGCGCCAATTCAGCCAAAAGTCAGAGTGGCCAAGTCTGATCTTGAGAGACAAGCGATTTCCCAAGAAATCCCACCTTTCCTGAGGAAGCACCCTGTTGCTATCCAGGCTGCACAATCACTCTTAGCAAAGCATCAAAACCAGAGAGTGATTGCTTATCGAAAACCAAATAAATACCAACTTCCTTGGGCAAAAGGAAACCACCGGCCTGCAATGACGGAACAGCTTTGAAGGCAGGCTAGCCTCGACCCAGAGATCACTGTGTGGCCTCAGGCAAGTGGGTTTAACTGAGCCTGGGCTTCCTCAGTTGAAAAGCAAAGGTTGATAGCATCTATCCTGGGACTGTGGTGGCAGGTGGATATGTGTACCCGATGTAGGACCAAACCCACAGAAGGCATTCAAGAGCTATTAGTCTAACCGCCACATGCATGATGGAGCTCAGATAACCTGCCAGTCTGGGCTCTGGGACTGGCTGAACGAAACCTTACCCTCTCACCTCGTTGCTCCCGGTCTGGCTCGGTCCCTATCAGGACCTGATCCTGATAGTTTATTAGTCTTTCCAACCAACGTGCCACTTGCCCCATTAAGTGCACCCTAGATCGTTTGCCCTAGACCTTTTCCAGGCTTGCCCAAGAGCTACAGTATTCCTGCGGGTTTTGTTGTCTGCTGTCTCTAGATCAACAAATCCCAATCCAACGAGCCCCAATGCCCTTTTTATGGGGGTTACAAAATATATGTCATATACAGGGGTGTGTACCCACCTATATAGCAATATAGCGTCCTAACTTTAAAAGTGAAAGACATCATTTTAAAAATCATCCATGAAGTTAGCAGATGCATGAACTTACAATGAATAAGTATTCATTGAAGATGAGGCAATATTTAATTGAATATTGTTGTCACCTTTTCCTTTATATTTGCTGTTTTGAAATAAGGGCTAAATGAGGTTCTTTATATTAATACATACAGCGTTTGAGAATAGGAAAGCTACAAATGCAGGACAGAGGTCTTGTCTTTGTGACTCTATTGCTCTGTGAACACCAATGCCATGGGTGATGTGATTTTCCAGAATGACAGATTAAGAGTTGATAAAGTTCCAAGCAAAATGAAGGATAACCTACAAGCAACATTCAGCATGGTAGATGTATACCAGGAAGAGTGTATAATAAAACCATGTTTTTAAAGAAATCCACTTTTTTTTTTGTATGAAAGTGAAATTGAGCTCTTGGCTCATGTGACCGTGAACCACAGCTTTTCTCCTATATGATTGTTCTGGCTATATGTTATGTTAAAAAAACAAAATGTGTAGAGCTCAGGACACCTCTTCGTTGGGAGGGGCTACCTTTGCAATGTCCACATTACAAGATAGCTAACATTCATCACTGTCACCGAATGCCAGAGAAACTGACCCAATCATTGTGACAACCAGAAATTTTTAAAATTTTGGGATGCCCCCTAGGGAGCCAAATTGTCCCACTGAGGACTGATGACAGGAATGATTGCTAAGACAAGCCTCATCTTCATATCTGCTGCTGCTGCTGCTGCTGCTGCTAAGTTGCTTCAGTCGTGTCTGACTCTGTGCGACCCCGTAGACGGCAGCCTATCAGGCTCCTCCGTCCCTGGGATTCTCCAGGCAAGAACACTGGAGTGGGTTGCCATTTCCTTCTCCAATGCATGAGAGTGAAAAGTGAAAGTGAAAGTGAAAGTCGCTCAGTCGTGCCCGACCCTTTGCGACCCCATGGACTGCAGCCTATCAGGCTCCTCTGACCGTGGGAGTTTCCAGGCAAGAGTACTGGAGTGGGATGCCACTGCCTTCTCCGCATCTTCATATCTACAGCTAAATATCTGTCAAGTTAAAGAGACTCGAGCATCACCTAGCCCAACCTTGCCATCTAGCATTACACATCAGAACTGCCAAGGAACTTTCGCGAATCCCCATGTTAGGACTTTCCTATATTCCCTGGTGAATGAGGGATAGGATCCAAATATCTGTATTTTGAACACCTTTCCCTGGTGGCTCAGTAGATAAAGAATCCACCTGCAATGCAGGAGACTTGGGTAGGATCCCTGGGTCAGGAAGAACCCCCCCCTGGAGAAGGAAATGGCAACACACTCCAGTATTCTTGCCTGGAAAATCCCATAGGCAGAGGAGCTTGGTGAGCTACAGTCCATGGGGTTGCGAGATTCAGACACAACTTAGCAACTAAACCAGCACCAGATAAAAGTTGCTAGATTCTATTCATTCTCATCAGTGTCTACACCTTGGTCCCATAGCTAGTGGAAACCAAACCTAGAATTCCTGACCTTCCAGCTCCAGAACCCCATGCCCCCCTCAAAATGTAATGAAACTTCCAGGTTCTCATGATGGCTTTGAGACTCACACACGGTGTGGCTTTGGATGCACCATTTACCCTCTCTGGGTCTCAATGTCCTGACCTCAAAATGGTATAGACAGAGGACACTGCTCTCCAACTCTGTCAGTCTAGAATTCTCTCTGCCCCACTTGGGTTGCACTTTCCAGATGCCACTCCACCTCTCTGTGCTCCAGTTCCCAGGAGGGACCCTTGATCACACAGTTATTTGGAGGCAGAGGGTGTCTGTCCTGGTCCTGTGCTGGGGATGCGTGGTATGGCCTGGATGCTGGTGTCCTCCCTCCTCCTCCCTCTCAGTATTGACACAGATGGGATGTGATAAAGAGTAATGCAAGTCCTGTGCAAACAGAGGACTAGGCGGGTAATTAGTGACCCACAGTTACTCCTTGCCTGGCCCTGTAGAACCAGTTTCTAGGGCTGACTCACCCAGAGGAGCCAGCTTGGGACTGTTGGGCAGTACCTGCACCCAGGGCTCAAGGTCAGAGTAGAAGGAGAGGGGATCCATCTCTGCAAGCAGATGAAAAACAGTTTATGTCTTACAAGGTCAAAGAAATTTCCCCATGTTGCTATTTGTTCGCTTCTTTGTTTTCAAACTAAGGGCAGTTCTCCATGTTCCGTGCTTGAGGGAATGGCACAGGCAGAGGGATCAAGGATAGCATGAGCTGAGAGGGCGGGATAAGCAGGAGTTAACCAGGCAGAGTGATGCAAGAAAAGTGTTCTGGCTGCGGGCCTGTGCGTGCCAAGGCCCAGTGGCCAGTGTAGGAGGGCCAGCGAGTGTGGCCAGAGCGAGGGGGGGGGAGGGAGAGGCTGTACAGGTCAGTAGGGGCAGATGTGTAGGGCAGGGGTACAAATACACATGCCTTCAGGGTCGCAAGCATGTAAATGGGAGAGTGACCACTTTGGGGAGCAGACCTCAGGCTCATCCATTCAACCATTTAAATGTTATGTTGCAATATTCTGAGTGGGGTATGAATCACTCAGCAAAATAAAGATCCGCGCCAACATGCAGCTTGCATTCATGTGGAAGGAGACAAACAGAATACCTAACTAGATGGCAAGTTAGAAGGTGCCAAGGGCTATGGAAAAAAGAAGTAAAGCCAAGTATGGGAAACAGAAAATGTAAGGGACGAGCAGGTGGTCGTGGAAGCTGCCGTTTTAAGTAGAATATGAGGTGACTGCAACTTGCGAAGACTCTTTTGCCTTAGTTAGCAATAGGAAACAGCAAGCCAGCATAATCTCTTGAGAGAAACCCAAAAATATTGTGGGACCACAGTGTGTTCCTGTTGTCATTTGCAAAATCTGCCTTGTGACCATGATGTCACTTGCTGAATCACCCCTCTTTGTTAATTCCATCTTTCTCTCCCAAGATAAAGAAGAGAAATTTGTAGTTGCAGAGTGATCATCAAGTGATCACTTGGCTGGAAGAAGAATCGAATGGCAGACGAGGCACCAGGCTTTTGCATTTATCTCAGCAAAGAGTAAAGACAGTTGGTTCTAGAATTTGAACAAGGACACAAGCTTAGGACTCTTGGAAAGTGAGATAAACAGACTAAAAAGAGCTTCCCAGAACTACAGTCCATGCTGTGCCCTGACCAGCCTCCTGCCATGTGTGACCTCAGGCCAACAGTCCCAGGGGACAAGTCATGTTCATAGCTCAAGACAAACTAACCCATGTCTAGAGGGCTATACCTTTAACCTGCCAGACCAGGATGGGTACCTCCCCCTTAACCACAGGATCTTTTCTGATCTGATCATTTCCCACAAAACAGAGTGGGTTTCAGCAGTAACCAATACAGTAGCTACATTCATGCTGAGCTCCTTCTATCTACCCTCATGTCGTATGCTGAATTGTGCCCCCCAATAATTCATATGTTGAAGTCCTCACTGTCAGCACCACAGAATGGAACATTCTTTGGAAAAGGGGTCACCGCACATGTAGTTAGTTAAGATGAGGTCAAACTAGAGGAGGCTGAGACCTTCATCCAATATAACCGGTGTAATTATAAAAAGGGGAAGTGTGGACACAGACATCACAGAGAGAACAGCACACAGAGACAAAGGTAGAGATGGGGACAACGCTTTTACAAGTTAAAGAGCACTAAGGACTGCCAGAAAACTGCCCGCCTAGGGCAGAGGCTTGGGGCCCATACTTTGTTGCTACTGCCCTCGANTCTTCATCCAATATAACCGGTGTACTTATAAAAAAGGGAAGTGCGGACACAGACGTGTGGACACAGACATCACAGAGAGAACAGCACACAGAGACAAAGGACAAAGGTAGAGATGGGGACAACGCTTTTACAAGTTAAAGAGCAGTAAGGACTGCCAGAAAACTGCCCGCCTAGGGCAGAGGCTTGGGGCCCATACTTTGTTGCTACTGCCCTCGAAAGGAACCAGTCCTGCCAACACCTGGATCTCAGGTTTCTAGTCTTCAGAACAGCAAGACAACAAATGTCTGCTGTTCAAGCTACCCTGTTTATCGTCCTAGCAAATTCATACACCTAGATGCCCATGCTTCAGTAGGTTGAAAAAGGACTCATGGGAAGGACAGGATGACATGGCCATTCCTACTTGCCTTACGTCCCCTCTGAGCGTCCCAGTGTCAGAGCAGTGACAGGGGTTCTGAAGTCTCCAGAAACCCTGGGGTCCACTGCTGACTCGCCTCCTGGTGGGCAAAGCAGCCTGAAGCAAGTCCTTGTGGATCTGCTTGAGGGGACTGCAACACTCAGTTCTGAGATGCGAACCATCATCTGCACTTAGGAGCAGATGCTGCGAGGGNGGTCCCCTCTGAGCGTCCCAGTGTCAGAGCAGTGACAGGGGTTCCGAAGTCTCCAGAAACCCTGGGGTCCACTGCTGACTCGCCTCCTGGTGGGCAAAGCAGCCTGAAGCTAGTCCTTGTGGATCTGCTTGAGGGGACTGCAACAGTCAGTTCTGAGATGCGAACCATCATCTGCACTTAGGAACAGATGTTGTGAGGGTCACTGCAAAGGAAACCACTCACGCAGACATATCTCAAATACCCACTCTGCCTACCCACTTCTCACGTAGGCCAAGCATTCCGAATGTATAAACCAGTCCACTGACTGCCCAAACAGCTAATGAAACAATCCCTCAGTATTGCATCATCTTAGACCCAATTAAAAACTCATCTCATTCAANGAGGGTCACTGCAAAGGAAACCACTCACGCAGACATATCTCAAATACCCACTCTGCCTACCCACTTCTCACGTAGGCCAAGCATTCCAAATGTATAAACCAGTCCACTGACTGCCCAAACAGCTAATGAAACAATCCCTCAGTATTGCATCATCTTAGACCCAATTAAAAACTCATCTCATTCAAACATTCTTATAAGTCCTTATAGTATACAAGTCATATCAGTCCTTTAAAGCAAGTTGTTTATAGCTATAGGCTTGCTTCTGACACTCGCTACATCCCTCTGGGGAAGTCTTACAAAGTCTCTAGCTGAGAGCAAGAAGTCCAGAGGGGATTGCCCAGTGCCGTCTCTGGACACAACCTCACAACCACAGCAAGTCAAAACCAAGGCTAAGTGTCAGAAATCCCTTACAGAAAATGCATGAACAAGGGTAAGCAGAGATTGCCTGGGCCGTACCCCAGACTATTTGGAAAGTGCTTACCTGATAAGTTGCCCATAAGTGGTAATCCATAGGGGGCTTCCCTGGCGGGTCAGTGGTTAAGACTTTGCCTTCCAATGTAGGGGGATGCGGTTTCAATCCATGGTTGGGGAACTACAATCCCACATGCCCCATGGCCGAAAAGCCAAGAAACATATAACAGAAGCAATATTATAATCATTCAATAAAGACTTTAAAAGCAGTCCACATCAGAAAAATTCATGAAAAAGATGGCAATCCACAGCAATAAACATCTATCAGCAGATGTACTGATCTGTCTGTGAATTAAATTATATACCCGGAGAGGATGACCTCTGAGGGAAGGTACCATACAAGGCCCAGTTAACTGAGCATTCTTCTTGAACTCGGCCCACAAGGACCTTGGGGAGAGAGCCCCTCCCCTCCCTCCACCTTCAGCCCCCACATCTCTACCTCACTCTCAGACTTGATACTCCCGGCATAGTTAGAGTAACCATGGGATTAATCATCCAATCTGGGACACTTCTGAGGCTGAGGACGTATTAGTAAGTTTTCTGGGAGAGCAGAAAAAAATTGGACTGTCTTGTGCCATCTGGGATTTCTGGTTTCCCTAGACATGTGGAATTCCTTAGAGTTCCCATAACATGCCATGGGCTCCTATAGCTCTAGACTTTGGCATATATTCTCACTTCTTGGGACATCTGCTTCTCCCATGTCCACTGAGACCACCTTCTATAGCCCACTCCTCTGTGGAGCCTTCCCCAAAATTCACAGATGAACTTGGAGTCTCCACTGTCCTTATTATATCCGATCTTCATTTTTATTGATGCCCCACAAGAGCAGTAACCTCTTGAAGATACTATTTCTTTCCATCTTTGTGTTCTCTAGTGTATTCCATGTTGCAGGTACTCAACAAATGTGTGTCCAATCAGTGATTTTGTGACTAGCCTGGAGAAGAAGAGGTGGGTATGAGAACTAAGTTCAAATGTGTACAGAGTTGTCATCACACAGAGGACCTAGACTTGATTTATTGTTATGAATAAATCAAGAATATTGACTTAGAAGCTTCAGGAAGATATATTTAAGTGCAATATTAAGAAGAACTTTCTAGCCAACAGGATCACACAGAAAATAAACAGGCAACCTTGGGCAGCAGAGAGCTCCCTATCACTAGAGCTGTTTTGTTGACAAATATTAGCATACAGTGTGTGGGAATTCTGAGGTGAGGATTCAGATATGGAACGGGTGAGTGGCCAGAATAACTACCTTTAGACTCTGATTCATCTATTCATGAATCCACTGAATATTTATTGGCATGAGGCATTGGACCAGGTGTTTGATAAATAAGTACAACACAAACAGACTCACGTAACTAACCCTCACGTAGAACAAGGCAATATGCTCGGTGATGAACAAGACAGAGGTATCTTCTAACCTTTTGGAACTGACAGGCTTACAATAAAGAGATGTGAAATCATAAGAATTATTGGGTATTCAAAGAGAGTTTGAGGGGAGAACTTGGGGTGGAAGCAGAGAATGACATTTAAGTTGAAAAGAGATAGGAAACTTCTTGGATTCCACGAACTTAGATCTTTCTGGAGAGCTCAGACTTATTCTCTCTTCTCTGATGTCTGCTCTTCTAAGTCTTACTTCCTGAATGCTGACTTAGACCAGTCTGTAGCTGCTAGCTGCAGAGCCTNGAACTTGGGGTGGAAGCAGAGAATGACATTTAAGTTGAAAAGAGATAGGAAACTTCTTGGATTCCACGAACTTAGATCTTTCTGGAGAGCTCAGACTTATTCTCTCTTCTCTGATGTCTGCTCTTCTAAGTCTTACTTCCTGAATGCTGACTTAGACCAGTCTGTAGCTGCTAGCTGCAGAGCCTTGAGTCCTGCTCAGATGACAGGTACCCAGGTAACTGACCATCACAGGGGAGACAGGTGGGGCGGCTGAGCCATGTGGGGTCATTAGTCATGCCCCTCTCTTTCCTCCTTTCTTCTCTAAAATACCATCAAACAGCTAGTCACACAGACTTTGGGACAGCAGAAGCACAGGTAATGCCATGGTAGGTAAACCCAAGAGCCTGGGAGAGACTCAATTTTCAGAGCAGTTAAGTCTCATCAGAGCACTCAGTGATATTGGCCACAATCCAGAATCCCATGTATGAAGCAGAAAAGACACAACAGGTGAGATAAAGGGACATCATCACAGGATTTTCTCCTGCACACTGATGGGAAATAGCACTGGGATAATACAGCAGCCGTTCATGAAGTGTTTGCTTGATTTTGCAAATAGTAAGAAAAAAAAAATACCATGCATTAAGCCTTCATGATGGGCAAGGCACTGTGCTGGGTGATTATAGGCATTATCTCATTTATGCATCAAACAGCCCTATAAGGTTGGCAGAACTATTATCTTTATTTTACAGATGAGGAAATTGAGGCCTGGAGGTGTCGAACCTTATCTAAGACCACATAGCTAGAAAATGGCAGGTCTAAGTATCTCCAGAGCCCCTGTTCTGAGGACTTTTCATGGGGATGAATGAAAGCCCAACAAAGCAGAGGGGGTTTCTGAATTCCAAAAGCAGGTGAGTATGCCCTCAGCAGAATACCAATTTAGAAGGAGAGGAATCTAAATTCACAGCACAGGCAGAGTCAATAGAAGATCAATGCACTAGGGAAAAAGTTTTTTAATTACTCATATTACAAATAAACAATCTAACATATATCCATGTAAGGACTAAAAAGCCAACAGAAAACTGGACAAAGGATGGGAATTGAGATCACAGGAAATGTATACAAATAGCACTTAAGCATATGAAAAGACGCTCAATTCCACTGATTAAAGAACTGCAAATTAAAACTAAACTTTTTGGCTCAGATGGTAAGGAATCTGCCTGCAATGTAGGAGACTCAGATTCGATCCATAGGTCGTGAAGATCCCCTGGAGAAAGGAATGGCTACCCACTCCAGGATTCTTACCTGGGAAATTCCATGGACAGAGGAGTCAGGCAGGCCCCAGGGCACTGGGTCACAAAGAGTCGGACTCGACAGAACAACTAACACTTTCACTTTGCAAGGTAATGTCATCTCCTGTAAACCTGAAAATTTTGTGGAATGCAGCTATTGTGACCTTAAATGTACAATATATTTGAAAAGAAGGAAATTGAAAGCAAATGACTTAAGCATCCTTGTTAAGAGATTACAAAAACACAAACTAAACTCAGAGAAAATGGAAGAAAGAAAATAAGAGAACCCCAAAACCTAAAATTTTTGGTGGGTGTTGGGGAGACTTCTAAACCTAATGACCCTGGCAGGACTGATCAAGGAATGAGAGAGAGAGAATGAGCAAATTCAGTGCAATATCCAAAATGAAAAAAGTATCACTGTAGTTCCTAGAGACAATACAAAGACATGTGAAAGTTAAAAAAATAAAAGGGTTAGTCACTTTTGACTTTTTGTGACCCCATGGACTTGTAGCCCACCAGGCTACTCTGTTCATGGAATTCTCCAGGCAAGCATACTGGAGTGGTAGCCATTCCCTTCTACAGGGGACCTTCCTGATCCAGGGATCAAACCTGGGTTTCCTGCATTGCAGGCAGATTCTTTTCTGTCTGAGCTACCAGGGAAGCACTGAGAAGTTCCTAGAGGTAATACAAAGATAGAGCCAATGCTTTAAATTTGAAAAGGTAGATGCTTTGGAAAGATTCCTTGAAAAATGCAATAGATGCCAACAGCAAAATTACAAAGGTATTAGAATTATTTGATGTATAAATATGAAGATTTTATAGCAGATGAGATTTTTTAAATGTTTCAATGAGCAATAAAGAATACACTTGAAATAAATGAGGGAAAAAAATAGAAAGCCTTACCAAAGAAATAGGAGACATAAAGAACCAAAAGAAAACTGTAAAACTCAAAAATACAATAATTGAACTAAAATCTCAGTGGATGGGCTCAAAATCATAATAGAAGTGAAAGAAGAAAGAATCAATGAACGGGAAGATAGAGCAATAGAAATTACCCAGTCTGGAAAGCAAAAACTAGACCTCCCCAAAAGTGAAAGTGAACAGAGCTACAGGGACCCAGTNAATACAATAATTGAACTAAAATCTCAGTGGATGGGCTCAAAATCATAATAGAAGTGAAAGAAGAAAGAATCAATGAACGGGAAGATAGAGCAATAGAAATTACCCAGTCTGGAAAGCAAAAACTAGACCTCCCCAAAAGTGAAAGTGAACAGAGCTACAGGGACCCAGTGGAAAGTGTCAGACTTTAATTTTTTGGGCTCCAAAATCACTGCAGATGGTGACTGCAGCCATGAAATTAAAAGACGCTTACTCCTTGGAAGAAAAGTTATGACCAACCTAGATAGCATATTCAAAAGCAAAGACATTACTTTGCCAACAAAGTCCATCTAGTCAAGGCTATGGTTTTTCTTGTGGTCATGTATGGATGTGAGAGTTGGACTGTGAAGAAAGCTGAGCATCAAAGAACTGATGCTTTTGAACTGTGGTGTTGGAGAAGACTCTT
>SJYA01003205.1:296930-309948 GCA_006410615.1 Neotragus moschatus
TTGTTTCCCCATCTATTTGCCATGAAGTGATGGGACCAGATGCCATGATCTTCGTTTTCTGAATGTTGAGCTTTACACCAACTTTTTCCACTCTCCTCTTTCACGTTCATCAAGAGGCTCTTTAGTTATTCTTTGCTTTCTGCCATAAGGGTGGTGTTATCTGCATATCTGAGGTTATTGATATTTCTCCCAGCAATCCTGATTCCAGCTTGTGCTTCATCCAGCCCAGTATTTCTCATGATGTACTCTGCATATAAATTAAATAAGCAGGGTGACAATATACAGCCTTGACATACTCCTTTCCCGATTTGGGACCAGTCTGTTGTTTCATGTCCAGTTCTAACTGTTGCTTCTTGACCTTCACCCAGATTTCTCACGAGGCAGGTCAGGTGGTCTGGTATTTCCATCTCTAAGAATTTCCCAGTTTGTTGGGATCCATAAAGTCAAAGGCTTTACATTAGGCAGTCTCAAAAATCCCATGAGAATGAGCGCAAGGATCATCTCCCATTTCAGAGACATGAGAACTGAGNCAGATTTCTCACGAGGCAGGTCAGGTGGTCTGGTATTTCCATCTCTAAGAATTTCCCAGTTTGTTGGGATCCATAAAGTCAAAGGCTTTACATTAGGCAGTCTCAAAAATCCCATGAGAATGAGCGCAAGGATCATCTCCCATTTCAGAGACATGAGAACTGAGGCTCAGAGACATCAGGTAAATTGTCTGAGGCTGCACAGCTAGGAAGTAGAGCTGGAACCAAGCATTCTCGCCACTGTGCCACACCTCTGGCAGCACAGATGACACCCCTAGGGCAGCACACCTGGGGGGGTCAGAATCCCATTGAGACCCCTGCCACTGACAGTCCAGGGCCCTTCCATCCAGCTCTCCCGCCTGGAGTAGGGCTGCAGGAAGGCTTTGGATCCTGTTGGCAGCCACTTCCTTTCCATCTAAGAGACAGCTTTCTGAGAATCAACCCCCAGAAACAGGGCGCAGGGGGACAGACTCCTCCACAGTGGCAGACAGCCTGGTCATGCCAACAGAGCTGGCACCCAGCCCAACCAAACCTTTTTGCCAGTTTTTCTCTCTCTGCCTGCTGCACGCTGGCTGAAACCAGCGCCTGATTCTCATTTTCTCCCTTGAGCCCCATTGAAAGTGCTGAATGGGAGAGAGAGGAGGAGCCTGGAGGGCAGGCAAGCAGTGGGTGCTTGGTGAGCCCTTCCGCCCCTCCAGGAAGGGTAAGAGGAGCTGGCTATGGGTGAGGAGAGGGGTGCTGGGGAGTGGTTCTGGAGTTGTAGGGCAGGGGTAACCTAGCAACCACTGGCTGATGCAGTCACAAAGCGACAGGCTTACCCACAGAACTGACAAGGCTTCCCTCTGTCAT
This sequence comes from Neotragus moschatus, assembly GCA_006410615.1. Lineage (NCBI taxonomy): Eukaryota > Metazoa > Chordata > Mammalia > Artiodactyla > Bovidae > Neotragus > Neotragus moschatus. The sequence continues at coordinate 298,307 of SJYA01003205.1, forward strand.
GTCCTTTGGCTCTTTCCTGCTCGGGCAGCAAGGGCTACTCACCCACATACTATAGCGGCCACTCTCCTTGGTGAGTGCAGGGGTCATCCAGGGAGAGGCACAGAGGGGGAAAGGGAAGTTCTGTTTCTGAATTGGTATCAGCCTTCAGGGCCCTTGTGCCTGACCAACTGGGAACCCAGAGGCAGAGGAAAGGAAGGTCAAGGGCAGATGCAGTGGGGTCTCGCCTGGCCTGCTCTGGCAAAGGCAGGCCAGGCCCGTTAGAGGCCCTATTGACCTCTTNTGCCCTGCCCACCAGCCTCCTCCCATTTTCCTGGAGTTCTTGGGGTCCACTCAGGTCCCCTTCCCCACCACCTCCAACCCTTAACAGATCTCACTGGGAAGCCTGTCTGCGTCGTCAGGGACGAGCTCTCTCTGGCCACCTCTCCTCAAGCCACACTCTTATCACGCTATCTGATCAGGATGCCCACCATCTCAGTGCCTGTTGGAGACCCGCAGTCCAACCGGGACCCCCGGCTTTATTCTGGTGGGTACTGGGGCCCTCTACCTTGGGGCTATACCTGGCCCAAGGGCTGCTTGACTTGGGCAGGTGCCTGAGAAGGAAAAGGCCACGGCTCTTAGGTGGGTGGGGGCCCAAGGTCCTCAGAAATGTACCCCTGCTTGGCTCTGAGGTGTCTGAGGAGTCAGAAAAAGCAGAGGACAAACAGATCTGGGCAACAGACATGTGACTTCCAGCTCTAGCCAGGAACAGTATTGGAAATACTGAATTTTGTAACCTGTGTGCTCAGGCACTGGCCAGTCAGAACAGTTAGCCATAGAGAGTGCTAGGGCAGCATTTCAGAGGCTTCCACTTGGGCCAAGCCTCTCTCTTTCCCCAAAGAGCAGGGAGGATCCTGGAGAAGGGGCAGAGGGGCCCAGAAGGCTTCCTGCAGTGCTCTTTACCAACCTGTCCAGGAGTCTGTAGCAACTGGCACAGCCTGTCAACTGAATCTCTGCCCTGGCTTCATTTTCCTAAAAGAGGCAAAGCTAGTCTAAATCACAAACATTTTGGTACACATAGCCAAACATTCTCCAGCATTTCTCAATTAAGACACAGGCTGGAACGCAAATGTCAGCAGCAAGCACTCCCACCCACCCACCAATAGTGTGATTCCAACTCCTTCCTTCAAGGGCACCACCTGCCCTGTGAAAATACCCTTCCCTTTAAGGTGCTGGGTGGGAGAGCAGGGAGGAGAGGAGGCTCTTCCACCTATCCCCCTTCCACACTCGGCACAGGGAGGGTGCACAGGGAGACCCTGGGGATCAGCCAGCCAGATCTTGCCCTCTCCTCCCAGAGGCCTGGAAGAAGGAGTTGAAGGACCTGGCTTCCCGGGTGGCCATCTTCACCAAGGAGAGCAAGCTGAAGAGCAAGGAGGTGGGTGCAGAACAAAGGAGCTGTCCAAGAAGAAATGAAATGGACCCACTCCTTTGTAACTAAACCACTCCCACGTGGTTCNTCCTCCCAGAGGCCTGGAAGAAGGAGTTGAAGGACCTGGCTTCCCGGGTGGCCATCTTCACCAAGGAGAGCAAGCTGAAGAGCAAGGAGGTGGGTGCAGAACAAAGGAGCTGTCCAAGAAGAAATGAAATGGACCCACTCCTTTGTAACTAAACCACTCCCACGTGGTTCCAACCACACCAGCACAGAGCAAACCTTCTCAGGAAGGCGGGAGGCACTGCTGTTGGCAGAGGGGAGGGGTTCCTGAATACAACCCAAGGGACAGGGTCACAGGGACGGTTCCGAGGACACAATGTACCTGGTGGAGAAATCCAGGAAGGGTTCATAGTTTAGAAGAGGACGGGGGAAGGCGTTCCTGGTGGAGGCTCATGGCACAGATGTTCATTCACAAACTAGGAACTACAGGACAGCGTCTTAGGAAACGGAGGGTTTTAAAGCACAGGAGACAAGGGGGCAGCAGTGAGAGAGGAGTCAGAGGCGCCGACTTTGGATGTGGGCAAGATCAGCTTGCTTCTCATTTCTGAACTTAGTTTCATGTTTTGTGGAGAATCCCTGAAGGATTTCAGAGACTGGGGGTAGCCTGAGTGCTATTTGCTGATGAACCAGTAAAGACAAGTAGGAGGCAGCTTGAAGGTAGTTGGAACTGGTCCTAGGACAGGCCTGGCCCCTGTTGGCTAAGATTGGTCCTACTCTTGTCTTGCGCAGCAGAGTTCTTGTCCTCATTCCACAGCTAACTTGCTGTAACACTCAGGGTAACTCAGCTAAGCTCTCTGGGCCTCAGTTTTCTTATCTTTAAAATGGGTGATCCCATGGTTAAAAATTCACCTGCCAATGCAAGGGACACAGGTTCGATCCCTGGTCCAGGAAGATCCCAGTTAAAAAGTTCGTGAGCCACAACTAAAAGATCCCCCATGCTGGAACTGAGACTGAGCANGCGTCTTAGGAAACGGAGGGTTTTAAAGCACAGGAGACAAGGGGGCAGCAGTGAGAGAGGAGTCAGAGGCGCCGACTTTGGATGTGGGCAAGATCAGCTTGCTTCTCATTTCTGAACTTAGTTTCATGTTTTGTGGAGAATCCCTGAAGGATTTCAGAGACTGGGGGTAGCCTGAGTGCTATTTGCTGATGAACCAGTAAAGACAAGTAGGAGGCAGCTTGAAGGTAGTTGGAACTGGTCCTAGGACAGGCCTGGCCCCTGTTGGCTAAGATTGGTCCTACTCTTGTCTTGCGCAGCAGAGTTCTTGTCCTCATTCCACAGCTAACTTGCTGTAACACTCAGGGTAACTCAGCTAAGCTCTCTGGGCCTCAGTTTTCTTATCTTTAAAATGGGTGGTCCCATGGTTAAAAATTCACCTGCCAATGCAAGGGACACAGGTTCGATCCCTGGTCCAGGAAGATCCCAGTTAAAAAGTTCGTGAGCCACAACTAAAAGATCCCCCATGCCGGAACTGAGACCGAGCACAGCCAAATAAATAAATATTAAAAATAAATAAAACGGGGAGAAGGATACTACCAGTCTTAACTGGAGTTCCAGGGGCAGGAGGTCCCAGGCCTCGTGCCCATCTTGCTCACAAAGGTTTTCCAGGGCAAAGAAAGGATGCTAAGCTGTGGGGGACAGGTTTGGGGGCAGCAGAGCTAAGAATTAAGGAAGGCAGTGGGGGTCTTGGTACAGGATACTATTTTCAAATCTCTGATGGGCTGAGGGGAGAGACCTGAGGGAGGGCCTACCCAGGCAAGACCGAGGACCATGGGGGTGGGGGCAGCCGACCTTCAGTAAAATTCCAGGAGGAAGAGCAACGGCTATAAAGGAAGAGCTGCCCTCACCAGTGAGTGGGGTCTAAGGCAGGTTGAGGCTGGCCTGGTTGACATCCTGGGTCCCTGGCCGCCTCCTCTTTTCCCCTTTTCCCCTCTACTTTCTCTTCTTTCTCTCTACCTGGAGCCTCTGGCCACATTTTTCCACAGCAGAAGGAGGAGCCTCAACGGGAACAGGGGGCAAAGTACTCAGCAGAGACTGGTAGGCTCATCCCTGCTTCTACCCGGGCCATGGCCCGCCGCCACTCCCACCAGGGCCGTAACCAGCCTGCGAGCAGAGATGGAGGAGACCAGACCTTTGTCCTACAGGATCAGGAGCTGCTGGTGAGGTGCTGGGAAGGCTGGGGGCTGCAGAACCTCTGAAGGCCCTCATCTGAGGGCAGAGAACTTGGTGGAACCTGCTCCCAGGCTCATGAGGATCAAACTAAGACCCTTGCAAAGTGCTTTCAAGTATGGCTTCTCCCAGGGAGAAGGTCTTGTCCTCGAGACCCTAAGACTCAAAAACCCCAGCTCTGGGAGTCAGGAGCCTGGATTCTAGTCCCCAGCTGCCACAGCAGTGGAATGAGAAGCATGGAGGTGGAGGTCTCCCTGGAGGTGGAGGCCCTGCCTGGTACATCCTCACCACACCCAGCGGGTTGCCCCCGCAGTCTGCAAGGCTGGTCCCAGTCAGGTCCCCACACTCTGGAGGGGTCTGGTCTGTGCTGGAGCAAAGCATAAAGACCCCTCCTCTGTGTTCAAGTTTCCCATTAGGGCCTGGGAGGCATGCAGGACTCATGCCAGTAGGCAAGGCAGTGTGAGTCCCTGTTCTCCAGCAGAGGCCAGACTGCGGCATCTTGACACCTGCCCCGTGACCAGCGCTTTAAAGCACGCGATCCCCTTGGAGCCTTACGACAGCTCAGGGAACAGACAGAGCAGACAGGGCAGGGATCCCCACTCCACAGATGAGGAGGCTGAAGCCCTGCTGGGTGATGGCCCATGGCCCAGGTCCCCAGAGAAGGAGTGGCCTAGCAGGGGCTCAAACACAGTGCTTTCTCCACCATAGGGCGGCCTCACCTTGCCTGGAAGTAGGTTCTCAGGTCCTGTGGGGAGGGGGCACAGGGCAGGTAAGTTGGATGCGGAGAATGGAGGAGGGCCCCAGGCTGATGAGGGGTGGGGGTCACCTCAACAAGCGGGTTCCCTGGGGGAGAGGGTGGGAAGCCTAGCAAGCGGAGGCCTGGCCTAGTTTCCACTCTGCCAGGGACGTGGCAGACCCGGGAAGACTGGCTGCCAGACACTGAGGGGACNTCACTTGTAGCAAAACAGAGCTGGATAAGCCACACACATCAAGCTCTCCAGGAGCTCCTGGGCCTTGGGAAGACACAAGCAGGGAAGAAAGGGTAAAATATGACAGGCAGAAGTAACTCTGTGCTGGTACTAAGTCCTCCAGATGGCTGAAAGAAGGATTAATGACAAGCTGGGGAAGGGGAAGATGAGGGCAGGCTGCACGCAGCAGGGCCTGAGTGTCAGCCATGGGGCCAGCGATCCTGAGTGTCCACTGTGTGTACCGGACATGACTAGGTATTTAACACATGCAGGTATTTAGTCCATGCAGCCACCCATGGAGGCAGTATGGCTTCCCATTTTACAGATGAAAAGACTGAGGCTCAGGACAGTTGAATGACAGCCCGAAGTCACCCGGGTGGGCAGCAGAAAAGCTGGGACTCATATTCAGGCTTGGGCTTCGCAGGTGGCGCTAGTGATAAAGAACCCACCGGCCAATGCAGGAGACATAAGAGACAAGAGTTCGATCCCTGGGTTGGGAAGATCCCCTGGAGAAGGAAATGGCAACCCACTCCAATATTCTTGCCTGGAGAATCCCATGGACAGAGGAGCACTTCAGGCCATAGTCTATGGGGTCACAAAGAGTCAGACAAGATTGACGTGTCTTAGCATGCATGCAGACTCAGGCTTATCCAACTTCCCAGCCCAGCAGCACTCAGAGTCACCTAGGAGCTGGTTGGAAAGGCAGGTGCCCAGAGATTGCCACATAGTGGAGTTGGGTGAACATGGAGATGTGTATCTTGAAAAAGCAAATGCAAGAGCAGGGCAAGTCAGGAGTGAGGAGGGCTGGGAAAGCCAGGAACTCGGAGAGGTAGGAAATGTGAGATTTGGGAGTAGCTGGGGACTGGACTGGGCAGACTGAGGAGGAGGAGGTGGGACGCAGTGCTGGCTTGACTGTGTTAAAGGTATAGGCGCTTGCTCTGGCCCCAAACCTGGTTTTCTTGTTTAGCTTGAGACCAGTGGAGACACAGTGGTAAGGCAACTTCACGGTGATCCTGGGCAAGTCGCTTCCCATCTGTGAGCCTCAGTTTCACTCTTTCAAAAACCCCCTCTCCTAAAGTCATAGAGAAGAAACATTACATCGGGTACATCAGAAGGCTTGCTGAAGTGCAGAGCCTACACAAGATAGGAGCGTTATCCATGCTTGGCAGGAATTCACTAGGGCTCACTAGGGTTCCCATCTATAGGAAAGCAGCAGGCCAAGGGAGGGCCAGGGCAGTGGCCTCTCTGACAGCCCCCTAGAGAAGGGCCTCGGTTCCTCGTGGCCACAGTGAGCGATGGCGCCACAGTTGTTGGGGTCCTGCTCAGGGTGGGGCCCTCCCTGGACAGACACCCGCTGGCTCCTCCGCCTTTCCCAGGGGCACCTCTCCTACCTCCCCACCTGCCCTGTCACTCAGCTGGCTGTCTGGCTCCAGCCTGACCTTCCTAACTCTCCATGTGTTGGTTTTAGCCAATCCCCGAAGAAGATGAAGACACCACCTCTATCAAAAAGCGAAAAACCAGGTGAGAGCCCCCACCGCAGGGCACTGGGGGGCTCACTGAAGCCCACCACGTCTAGATCCCTTGGGGGGTTCAAGGACCCCTCTAGAGATGGCCCCTGCCCAAAGAAGCTGCTCATTTTATCCATCCCTCCATCCACTCAGCAGATCCTTAGTTAGTACCCAGGTGCTAGCCTCTGGGGATCACTGGGGGAGAACTCAAAGATGGGTTCTGCTGCCCTGGAGCTTACATCCTAGGGAGAGACGAGCAGACCGCAAAGACACCTGAGGGAGACGGTGCCATAAGGGAAATAATGGGGCAATAGGAGAGTCAGAAGGATCGAGTGGGGGGTGGCGGGGGCATGGAGAAGGGTCCCTTGAGCCGAGAGGCAGAAAGGATCCAAACCTCCGTCACAGGGAAAGCCTGTGACAAGGCTTCCACTGCCAGGTGTGTGGGTGAAAAGCAGGTGGGCAGGCCAGGGCGGCTGGACCCTTGTGGGTTGGGAACAGTGGGAAGAAATGGGACAGGTGGGCAGAGCCAGCCCACAGGCTGTGGCCTTCCCCTCAGGGACGGTCAGGCATGTGGTCTCATGCAGGCTGCATGGGGTTCACGGGAGGGTTATCAGGGCATGGAGGGGACCCCTCGGGTGGCCGTGTGGAGAATGAACTGTGGAGGTCCAGAGGGGATGAGGGAGTAGGGGCCGCCTTAGACCAGGGCAGGAGGGCAAATGCAAGAAGGCTGCAGGGAGAGGAGACAGGTCTTCTTGACGTACACTGCTCTCCCCCACAGACTGTAAGAGGTCCTGTGTGCCAGGGCGGGTGTCTGACACAGAGTAGGCACTGTGGCGACATCTGGGACACCCAGATGCAGTCGAGGGTGGAGGTGAGGCTGGGGGAAGGGAGTCAGTTTTTCCCAGGTGACCCGGGAGCCTGAGCCGAAGCCTGGCCTGACCTGGGCACCGGGGCCTGGAGCAGGGAGCAGGGGTCTCCCCAGATCTCCTGGGCAGCTCCCTCACACTCTCCTGCCTGCTGTGTCCCCCCTGCCCCATCCCAGAGAACATTGGAAAAGCTCAAGTTCTTCGACTGCACTCCAGCCAGAACCCAGACGAGAAAGCAGCAACGGCAGAGGGCTGAGTTTGCACCTCGCTCAAGAAAAGCCCCTGGGTTCAAAGGCTCCGTCCCTACGTCCTCAACAGCAGTACTGGTTTTCCTATCACGTGGAGCCCATTAAACTACTGTCTTCCCCTTAAGAGGACAGTTCCCCTCTCCCATCAGCAGGAGGTCTCTGCTTATGTAGTTTGCTCCGGGAAGGGGGATGAGCTGAACCTGAACTAAACCATCCCGACTCCCCTGGAGAAAGCCTCCCTGTGTGGGGCTTCCCTGCTTCTGTTCGCTTCCAGATAATCAAAGGGCAAGGGGTAGACAGATTTGTGCCCATTCCTGAGCCAGGGCTCACAGGGCTCTGGGTAGATTAGCGCAGAGGTGGGGAACTCACAGGCCACTTTAGAAGACTTACCCATAGCAATGATTGAATTCTTACCAGACATTGGGACAGGACTAAGGTACTAGCTACTGATGAACACTCTGAATTGTCATACGTACTTTATATGTGGTACTGTATCTGATGCTCACCCAAAACCCTAGGAGACAGAGAATCACTCTCATTTTCTAGGTGAATAAACTGAGTGACTGTCAGAAAGGTGAATCAGCTTGCCCAAGGCCACATAATAAAGTGAGAACCCAGGAGCCAAACACAACACACCTGCTTCTAGAATTCTTGCTTCTATCTGCTGGACACTGCTGCCTTGTGTACAGTTCAGTTGCTCAGTCGTGTCCGACTCTTTGCGACCCCATGAAATGCAGCACGCCAGGCCTCCCTGTCCATCACCAACTCCTGGAGTTCCCTCCAACTCACGTCCATCGAGCCATCTCATCCTCTGTAAACAGTAACCCTCACCAAAAGTTGGGCTTACTTTCAGGATGAGCATAGAGTTAGCACAATGGTGGTTGACAAAATCGAAAAGGAAAGGGATAACACATAAATATGGCCCAGATGCAGCTGGGGTATCTCTATCCTTTAAGAGTCAGAGAAGATGGCCCTGACTCTCTGGGAATCCAATGTCTTCCTTGAGATTTCTGCAGGTTTCTTGGTTGGGGCTGGGGGGATTGGCATGGAGTGCTTACAAATGTCGTGGTCACTGTGGCTCTGAGCTCCTACTTCTACTGACCTGGTTCTGTCCTCAGGTTGTGGCTCCGTTCTACACCTCCAGCAATGCTGCCATTCTCCCTGTGTCAATTCAGGGAGCCCCTTTCACACAGAACTTGTGCTCAGCAGGCTTCAGTCAAGAAGAGGGACTGGGTGGGGACTTGCTGTGAATCCAGCAAAAAGCTTCACGGTCAGTGTAAAATTGTCCTGTTTTTAAAAGGTCCTTGGCCACTAGGGATATTTCCCTGGTGGCAGCATCATATGTGACCACTATGCCCTGGGACTTCCCTGGCAGTCCAGTGGTTAGAACTCCATGTTCCCACTGCAGAGGGCACAGGTTCGATCCCTAGTCGGGGAACCAAGATCCCATATGCCAAGTGGCACAGCCAAAAACAAAACACAGACGAAACCAAAAACTATGCCATCTCGCTGACTTTCTCCTGCTCTGTCCTCAACCCTGCCACCAGTTTGCCCCCAGAAAGCCCACAAAATTTTTCCAAGTTTTTTTCTTATAAAAATATACATAACATAAAATGAACCATTTAAACCACTTTGAAGTTTACAGTTCAGTGTTTTTAACTATGTTCACACCACGTGCAACTTTTACCATCAGCCATCGCCAGAGCTCTTTACATTGCAAAGCTGAAACTCTGAAACCGGTTAACAACTCCCCATTTCCCCCTTTTCCCAAGACCTGGCACTCTACTTTCTGTCTCTGAGTCTGACTACTCTAGATACATCGTATCAGTATTAGTAGAATCATACATCTGCCCCTGCAGAGTATCATACTTTTCTTACTCTCTGGAGGGTACCTCCCTTTTTAAGTTCCCTAGGGGATTTCCCAGGTGGGTCCAGTGGCTAAGATTCCTCACTCCCAATGTGGGGGTCCTGGGTCCAGTCCCTGGTCAGGGAACCAGACCCCGCAGGCTGCAACGAAGAGTTCCCATGCCACAGGAAATATCCAAGGCTCCTCGTGCCACAGCTAAGACCTGGTGCAGCCAAATTAAAACATATATATAATTGAAATATGTAGAATTGAAAATACATATGTAATNGTCGGGGAACCAAGATCCCATATGCCAAGTGGCACAGCCAAAAACAAAACACAGACGAAACCAAAAACTATGCCATCTCGCTGACTTTCTCCTGCTCTGTCCTCAACCCTGCCACCAGTTTGCCTCCAGAAAGCCCAGAAAAATTTTCCAAGTTTTTTTCTTATAAAAATATACATAACATAAAATGAACCATTTAAACCACTTTGAAGTTTACAGTTCAGTGTTTTTAACTATGTTCACACCACGTGCAACTTTCACCATCAGCCATCGCCAGAGCTCTTTACATTGCAAAGCTGAAACTCTGAAACCGGTTAACAACTCCCCATTTCCCCCTTTTCCCAAGACCTGGCACTCTACTTTCTGTCTCTGAGTCTGACTACTCTAGATACATCGTATCAGTATTAGTAGAATCATACATCTGCCCCTGCAGAGTATCATACTTTTCTTACTCTCTGGAGGGTACCTCCCTTTTTAAGTTCCCTAGGGGATTTCCCAGGTGGGTCCAGTAGCTAAGATTCCTCACTCCCAATGTGGGGGTCCTGGGTCCAGTCCCTGGTCAGGGAACCAGACCCCGCAGGCTGCAACGAAGAGTTCCCATGCCACAGGAAAGATCCAAGACTCCTCGTGCCACAGCTAAGACCTGGTGCAGCCAAATTAAAACATATATATAATTGAAATATGTAGAATTGAAAATACATATGTAATTTTTAAATATACAACTATATAATGGAGACACTTGCTATTTAAAAAAATCTCAAGGTATAGCCTTTAAAGAAAAAATTAAGTTTCTTAGCTCATCCTTCAGATCTATTTATTTTGCTTTCTCCATCTTGTGTTTGCTTTCACAACTCCCTGCAGAATGCTTGTGTCACTGCCTGGCTTTGCACCCATTGTCACTGTATTTAAAGAGAAGACATTCTGGGTCTGGCTTCTTACCTGGGTATTTTGAGGGTAGACTGTGAACAGATGAGATCTTTCTCGGCAGCTCTGCAATCTGTTAGGAGAAAGATAAGGGAACCGAACTGAACCAAGTGTGCATAGAAACACTGTGGAAATAAACACACGACAAGCAAACGGGAAGCTGCTCTGTTGGAAAACTACAGATGGCTAACTTCTGGTTGCCTAGGATGATCTGATCTCACTCAGGGCTCACAGCAACCCGTCGGTAGCTTTCACAGGTAGAAAAATCCAAGGCTCAGAGCAACAGTAACATCAAAATTCACACAGCCAATAAGTAGTGGATTCAAACCCAGGGCTGTGGGCTTCTCAGTCAGTGCCCCTTACTTCCTGCCAGCTGCCACTTCTCAGGCTCACCCCAAGGCCCACTCGTCTCCAAAGTGGACCCATCCCTCACTTTCAGGCACTTCACCCCCTCTTCCTCCTGGCCCCCCTTCCTCCATCTCTGGAATATGGACCTCAGCAGGGTTTGCTGACTTCCTGGCCCTCTTTAAAGTCCTCCAACAGGCTTGCCTACTTTCTCCATGTTTTAAGGGAGTCGCTGTTGACTGCCCAAGGGGCAGCCAGCTGAGGGAATTGGAAGGCTCCAGACATCTCACAAAGCACAGTTGTCACTGGCCTTTCTGGAAGTGCAAGGGGCATCAGGCCTGCCTGCGCTGTCATTTGCACAGAGCACCCTCTTGACCTAAGGTCCTGGGCAGGTTGGAGGCCGGGCTGGTTACTGGGCTGTGGTGTGTAAGCGCGACTTGGCTCTGTAGAGCTTCTGTGCTCCGCTTAGCAGTGCTCTCTGTCTGAGCCCCTGTTTGGCCATCAAGGGGACTTCTGCGAGGTGTCAGTACCCCATGGGCACTCTGTCACTTCTAAACTTTCCTTGGCTCACGCCACCCTGGAATTTCTCCTCTCCCTAACCTCTGCTACTCTGACTGAAGAACACATTTTCCCTTCCAATCTTCTCTGCTATTAGGTCCTCCTTGGGATCCAGTCTCCCTACCCACTGTGGAAGCCCCCGTTGGGGTGCTCAGATGTCCCCTGCCCTCCTTCCAGGTGGGCCTGAAACTTAGCTCCATCCAACTGGAGTATCGCCTCCCTGGGCACAGGGACTGGTTCAAGGACTGGATAAGCATATGAGCCACACTGGAATAAACACCATCTGCTCTTGGGATTTTTTTGTTGAGTGGGAAGGAATGTCGGATTTTGAGATGACACCATCATTGGTCATCATTGTTCCAAGAGACAGAGGCATGGGTTCAGTCACACTTGATGATTCTGATCCTCCCCCATTCTTCCCCATTACTTGAGAATAAAATTACTTCTTAACAGAATTG
>SJYA01003205.1:311256-366464 GCA_006410615.1 Neotragus moschatus
TTTCCTTCCTTTTTTAGGTTGAATGATATTTCATCGTATGTAATACTCCATTGTGTTTATCGATCCATCCAATGATGAACATTTGGGTCCTTTTGCCTTTTGGCTGTTGGGGACAATGCTGCTAAGGACATGCGTGTACAGTGTCCCTGGGAGGTGTGTTGGCTTCAGCAGCACAGCCAAGACTCAGGGCCCAGGTAGGACCTACTGCAGGCTCTTATTCACTAAGACCAATACAATCACTCACTGATTCATTCATATAAACATTTATTCAAAACACACTGTCTTAGTTTCTCCCCTACATCAGGTACTTCCTGTGACCATCTGTTCTCAAGGGCTTCTCTGCTCTTCCCCCCCCCCCCCCCAGGTGGAAACACTGTCTCCAGACAAAGCCAGCAGCCCCCAGCCTCTGGATCCAGCCAGCCTCTGTCAGATGCAGCTCTAGTCTGAGACAGCACTGGGGAAAGGGTCAGGAGTGGTGAGGGACACCACATGGCCCCCTGCCTGCCTGCCACCCNTCTCTGCCCCCCCCCCCCCCCCCACCAGGTGGATACACTGTATGCAGACAAAGCCAGCAGCCCCCAGACTCTGGATCCAGCCAGCCTCTGTCAGATGCAGCTCTAGTCTGAGACAGCACTGGGGAAAGGGTCACGAGTGGTGAGGGACACCACATGGCCCCCTGCCTGCCTGCCACCCAGGAGATGCTCTGCCGCGCTTGGCAGAGATGGGAGCCACAGAAGAAGGTAACCTCACACAGGACTCTGCCCTCTCACGAGAGTCCTCAGATATAAATGGAGGAGCTGGGCCAGGTGATTTTGAAGTCCTTTGAAAGCTCCTGTTCTCAAAATTTCTAGGCTCTCCTGAGTTAAAGTTCTAGGCTGCTTCACCTCTCTGGGAAGGTTGGTTTCTTTTTCCTAAGATTCTACAAGTGCCAGACTTTTATATTTTGGCAACTGATTTAAAAATCTTAGGCTTCAATATTTTTGCATATCAGGGGGAAAAAGGACTGCTCCTAACAAGAGGACATCATTAGCCTCCACTCAAGTTACAAGAGTGTACTGCCTCTGGTGGTAAGAGGCAGAGTGCTATGTTTACATGTTGCTATTTTTCATTTTCAAAATAACCCATGCTCATTGCAAATATTTGGAAAACAGAGAAAACTGGGAAAAGCAAAAATAGAGTCAAAATAATAAAGACAACTACTAGTGTATTTTTAATGTCTTTTTTCATTCTCCAAATCATCAGTTCAGTTCAGTTCAGTCGCTCAGTCGTGTCTGACTCTTTGTGACCCCATGAATCGCAGCACGCCAAGCCTCCCTGTCCATCACCAACTCCCAGAGTTCACTCAGACTCATGTCCATCGAGTCAGTGATGCCATCCAGCCATCTCATCCTTGGTCATCCCCTTCTCCTCCTGCCCCCAATCCCTCCTAGCACCAGAGTCTTTTCCAAGGAGTCAACTCTTCGCGTGAGGTGGCCAAAGTACTGGAGTTTCAGCTTTAGCATCATTCCTTCCAAAGAAATCCCAGGGCTGATCTCCTTCAGAATGGACTGGTTGGATCTCCTTGCAGTCCAAGGGACTCTCAAGAGTCTTCTCCAACACCACACTTCAAAAGCATCAATTCTTTGGCGCTCAGCCTTCTTCACAGTCCAACTTTCGCATCCATACATGATTACTGGAAAAACCATAGCCTTGACTAGACAGACCTTAGTTGGCAAAGTAATATCTCTGCTTTTGAATATGCTGTTTAGGTTGGTCATAACTTTTCTTCCAAGGAGTAAGCATCTTTTCATTTCATGGCTGCGGTCACCATCTGCAGTGAAGTCATAATGGTAAATAAAAAGCATTGTGCATTAAAATGTGTTTTAAAATCTTACACTCCAGTTATTTCCAGAATCCCAATACCAACTATTTCTGAGATTCTATGATTCAAACACCCTAAGATTTCACGATCTTAAGATTCCCTGGCTTCAGGGAGACCAGAGTCCTCTTTTCATGCCCTTGTGATCTTCCACTTGGGTGGAAGGGGTAGAGAAAGGGTCCTCCCATCCTCACAGCTCCCAAGGACCTGGTCAGGTTGTCTAAGCATCTCATCCATGCCCACCTCTCTGAGGGCCCCCCGCCTCCTCTGCACCCTTCCCCACAACTCACTGAGGGTGGGGCTCTTGTGTTCGCCTCTCATAACGTGCTGGGGTCCCGGTGCTCTGGTGCCTCAGCCACCATGGCCTTGGCCGAGCCTGACCCATGAAGCGCTGGCTCAGGAGGACCACGCTCTTTCCTTCACTCACCCATGGGAGCTAGACACCTCCAGGTGTGTGCTGCCCACCAGAACCAAAGGTCTAGATTAGGCTAGCGGAGCAGGGGCTCTGGGCAGACGGAGAGGACTCACCCAGGAGCTCAGCAACTGGGCTTTCCTAAGGTGAGGGTCAGAGGACTGGTGGTGGAGGAGGGGGCTCTGCGGGCTGCGACCCACCTCCCTATGAAAGAATGCCATCCTCTTCTAACAGAGTGATAGAGCTGGGGCTGGGGACTATGGGTGCCTTCTCTCTGCCATTCTCCACCCAGGCAACACCCGGAGGTTGTCTCTTTATCTGCGGCCAGCTCAGCCAGGCACCTCCAGGCAGAGCATGCAGGAAGCCCTGGCAGCGATAGGCAGCCCTCCCCTCCCGCCACCACCAGGCAGGCACGAGAGGCCCAGCCGCCTTCCCACCGCTAGTGTATCTTTCCTGCCCCTGCCACTCCAGCCTCTTCCTCACTCTGGGTTAGGAGCCACCCAGCTCTGCCCCTGGATGACTCCTGAGAACGTACAGACTTCTTCCCTGGGCCCATCACCCCATCTGCAAAGCTGAGGGTCCAGACAACCTTCAGGCTCCCTCCAAGTACACAAATGCTTGCCCTGGCTGCATGGGACAGGAGTGGGGTCTGCTTGCAGGGAGGCCCTACTCCAACTATCCCAGCACAAATACTGGCCTCGGCAACAAAGCTGCTAACGCAGAGGTGACTTCTCCACTGCAACTCAGATGGCAGAGTGCGGTCCCCGCTCCTTGAGCTCCTCACTGCCTGGAATCTCTGCGCAGTTTGGGCACTCCTCAGAATTCCTGTGCCTTCCTGCAGTGTGTGGGGGTGGGCGGCGGCCTGCTCGGCACCTCAGTCTCTGCCCTGCCCCGCTCCTGCTTTCCAGGGCTATGCTCACTATTTTATCTTCAATTGTGCATCGTTTCATTTTTCTCGATTTCTACCAAAATAAACGCAAATCCTGACTCCTGCAAAGTCCTTAATGTGGGGGGGTGGACATTCCCCAAGGACTGAGGGGACAATGCCAAAAAATAAACGTTTAGACCCATTAAGCAAACTGTATACCCCAAAGTCCCCACCCAGCCATTCCTCCCTGTCCCCACTGCCATCTCGGTCTGTGGTTCCCCCACCCCTTCTCTACAACCATCTTTTCTCCCCATTAAGGGTGTTCCCCATGGTTACAAAGGGCCCCTTCTCCAGCCTCACTTTCCCCGGTGCCCCCAGCAGCACAGACCTACTTACTCTGTGATATAAATTCTGCAGCTCCCTTAGAAGGCAAAAGTGGTTGCAGTCATTTGCCTTCAAGACATTGTTCTCTTCTTTTGGTTAGTGGTGATCACTTTATCAAAGCCTCTCAAGATTTCCTTAGTGAGCTCCCCTAGCTACATTTAGAACAGCATGAGATTTTCATATATTTGAATTCCAAAGAGTTTTTTCTTTCCTGTAGCACCACACTGAGATAAAGCGCAATCCTGCAATTTGGGCCTCAGGGAAGACGGATTTATTAACCTGCAACTTGATGGAAGCCTCATGCCAGCCTGGCAGTGCCCAGGATGGGTGGGAAGGTCGAGGGGCCACAGGAGGAATAATCTACCCCAGGACAGTGAGCTGAGACCAGTGAACCCTGAAGCCCCAGCCCTCCCAAACTTGGGTGTGACACTGGTGCAGCACCCTTCTTCTCCCTGCCGCAGTTCTGGCACGCCTCCTCCCCACCCCAGCAGAGGTTGCCAGGTGGCTCCTCTGTTCAGGAGCCTGCGGAACTGGAGGGGCCCCCTCTCCTCACTGCTTACCCAGCAAATGCCTCTCACCTCTCTCGGCCTGACCCAGGAGACTTGGTCCCGTCCCTTCACTCACTGGCCTCCTGAGGGTAGGGTCCAGATGCTCCAGGGCAGAATCCCCACCTGAGCTCACATTCCAGCTCTGGATGCCTTCCTTGGCCAGGTCTCTTGACTCAGTGCATCTGTATCCACGTCTGTAAAGCAGAAGCAAAGAAAGAGGTTACTTAGAGAAAGCACCGTACAAACTGGCCCTCTGCCAGTGTCAGACCCAAGCACAGTATCAGCAAAGGATCATCCCAGCTCCTGGTTCAGTCTCCTGCTGCTCAGTATTTAGTCCCTGGGACTCTGGGACCCTCTCCCCCTGCCCATGGCTTCTAGGTGAGAAATCCTTGAACTGTCCCTGTTCCCACTGTCTAAAGATTTCTGGGGCTCCTGGAGACATAGAGACTTGGGGGCTTGCTGCCTTTGACCCCAGCTCTGCCCCCTCGTATCAACCCAGATGCAGAATTTGGCTCCTGCACAAATCACCAGGAGGAATCTAGTCATAATGAGCATTGAGGATTTCTGGAGATTTTGCAGTTTTGTGGGTCCTAGGGAAGAGCTCTGCTGTTAGCCTCTGGCATTCTACCACTAGGCACCCCCATCTCTCTTCTCCCATTGCCAGAAGCCCCCAGATAATACCCTCACTTACAAACCATCATTCCCAGCCTTCAGCAGCCTTCATGCTAGGGGACCCTTGCCTTGAATCAGCATCCTCCCAATGGATGTTACCAAAGGCTCTCCCTGAAAGGCACCTCCCTCCACCTAACTGCCCAGAAATAGCTGACCCACTCCCCCAGTTCCCTATGCCCGGNGGAGATTTTGCAGTTTTGTGGGTCCTAGGGAAGAGCTCTGCTGTTAGCCTCTGGCATTCTACCACTAGGCGCCACCCTCATCTCTCTTCTTCCATTGCCAGAAGCCCCCAGATAATACCCTCATTTACAAACCATCATTCCCAGCCTTCAGCAGCCTTCATGCTAGGGGATCCTTGCCTTGAATCAGCATCCTCCCAATGGATGTTACCAAGGGCTCTCCCTGAAAGGCACCTCCCTCCACCTAACTGCCCAGAAATAGCTAACCCACTCCCCCAGTTCCCTATGCCCGGGAGGGGACCCCAACCAGCATCCCTGTGTGGCTGAAAGCCTCTTTCACCTGTGCCCTCCTTCCACCTTCTCAGCCCCTACAGTGTGGCCTGGCCCATGCACACCCCCACCCCTTCTTAAACTACCTCTGCTCAGAGTCACCCTGGCCACACAGGACGTTCCTGGATGTCAGCAGACTGCAGCAGGATAGCCTACTGGAGACGGACATTCCTGTGCCCTGGGCCATCTCCAGACCCTTGAATCTGCTGCATGGGACCCTCACCACCACTCTCCCCTCAGGTGCTGGGGTGGCGGAGAGTGAGGCTGGAAATGGCAGCTGACACTCACGTAGCACTTACCGTGTGCATACTCTGTTCTAAGGGCTTTGCATGGACCGCAACTATGTATGCAAAGCAGGCAAAAGTAAGCCATTTAATCCTCACTCTAACTCTGTAAAATATGTATTATTATCCCCATTTTATAGATAAAGAAACTGAGGCTCAGAAAGCTTAAATAACTCTCCAAAGGTCACACAAGGAGTGACGGAGTAAGAACTAGAACCCAGGGACTGCTCTGGTTGTCCAGTGGTTAAGACTCATGCTTCCAATGCAGGAGGTGTGGGTTTCATCCTTGGTCTGGAAGCTAGGATCCCACATGACTCACAGCCAAAAAAACAAAACATAAACAACAGGACAATATTGTAACAAATTCAATAAAGACTTTAAAAATGGCCTACATTTAAAAAAATTTTTTTAAAGAGGTAATCATAGTGATGTCTCTGCTTAAACAAAACAAAACAAAAAACTAGAACCTACTAATCTGGTCTCTGCTCTTTTCCACAGAAGACTCCTGAGGCCACACTCCTATCACCTCCCCAGGCCTACGCTCTGCCTCAGATAGCATTTAGACCTTTGATGGGACAAAGGATGGGAAACCACCAGCCCAAGAGACTTGAGATCTGTCAGGAACATACTGGTTGACCATAGGCAAAGCTTGACTCTTGGCCTGGGCCCTGCCACCACTGGCGTGGTTTGGGAATAGCTGTGTGCTCTCTCCGGGCCTCAGTTTACCCATTTGCACAGGTGGATCAGACATCTGTACACTGTTTCCTGCTGATAATCCTGTATGAATGGAAAGCTTAAGCTTCCTCTCACTGATCCAGCCCGTGACAGTCTCCTCCAAAGAGACATAACCTCCAGCTGCAAGACCCAGTGGGCTCCCCACCCCCACCCCTGGCTTCCAGCTGCCTCTTGGTTTCCAGGGCCTGGCTCCTAGGGAGAAGCTCAGGGCTCTGTGGGGCCCTGCAGGGAGGCAGAAAACCCACCCCCTCCGTGCATCCCCTGTTTACTTATCCTGCAAATGCCACAGTTATTAAAAGCAAGTCCCACCGTCATGGGCTTATGGTCTAGGGGGAGGACAGGCCTTATTCAGTCACCATGGAGATCAACCCGTAAGCACACCAAGTTTTCTAAAGCAGAAGTGGAGAAACATCCCCCGAGGCAGACCACCAGGGCCTCAGCAGCCAGAGGAAGGACTTTGGTCTCCTCCCTAAGGGCAACGAGAGCCACTAAATGGCTTCAGGAAGGGCCTCTGTGAGGCAGAACTGGACCAAGCCCCAGCCCAACTCCTGGCTCCCTGCAGGTCTCTCTTGTTACTATCCATCACCAGAATTTTAGGAGCAACCATAATCCCTCAGTGTTGCTAAACACTGTCATAGACACTGTTATGTTTGCTCTAAACCAACCTGTGAGTCATTTCATATTCCCTTTTTGCAAATAAGGGAGCTGAGGCTGGAAGGTGGGTGGTGACTGGGCAGCCTGCACGTGAAGCCAAATGCTGGTGTGGAGCCTGAGCTTGTCCTGGGCCTCTGAGCTTAGGCGGGTGCCCTCTTGCCGCCACTTCTCTAGGATGAGGCGCTGCCAGCCCTGGGTGGTCACCTGCTCCCAGGGAGTCCTGGCAGCAGGAACAGGTCCTTTGCCTAGGAGCTGAGGACTTGGCCTGCGTGCCTCTGGCTGTCCTTACAAATTTCTTGCAGCATCATGCAGCCAGGAGTCCCAGAGGCCTCTATTGAGGCCTGTTGGGAGGCAGGGAGTGAAGAGAGAAGGACACAAATAAGAAAAGAATCGTTCCTCTCCTCTAGCAGCCGACCTCCTAGGTAACCAGAGACGCAGCACTCAGCACCTCAAAGAGTGATGAGCAATCCTGATAGAAAGAAGTATGCCCATTTTACAGATGAGAGTCTAAGGTTCAGAAAGGTAAAATAACTCTTCCAATTCCACCCAGGTGGTAAATGTGATGCTGGGAATCAAATGGGAGAGGGGAGCAGACGTTTTCTCCAGGAAAACAGTACAGTGTATTTGCAGAGATCTTGGGTGAGATGTCTCCCATCCCCTTCATTATGTGATTTAATATTTTCTACTGATACATAATTTGCATATAGGAGAGTTCACTTTAAAATGAGTGGGACCACCGCAACCCAGGTACCTCTGCGTGTCTAGTCCTCCACAAAGTCCTCCCGTGCCCACTCACAATCCTCCCTCCTACTCCCAGCACTGGCAACCAGCGGTCTGTTTGATCTTTTCCAAAGTCTCCTATGAAGGGACTCACCTGGTGTGCAGTCTTTGAGGCCTGTCTTCTTCTCTCAGCAGAACGCTCTGCAGATCTGTGCACGTTGATGCGTGCACGTGCATACGAGCGGTTCATGCCTTTTTGTTCTTGAGTACTATTCCCTTGTATGGATACGTCACAGTTTATCTATCCATCCACTATTTGGTCAATATTTGGGTTGTTTCCCAGTCGAGGTCTATTTTGAATAAAGTCGCTAAGGGACATTTGCATACAAATTGTTTTGTGGACAAATGTTTTCATTTCCCTCATGTGAATACATAAGGCAGTCATCACTGAGTTGTAGGTAAATGTACAACTTTATAAGAATGTTCAACTTTATAAGAAGCATCTGAATGTTCTCCTAAGTGGATGTACCACTTTGTTTTCCTACCTAAAAGCATGAGAATTCCAGATGCCCAACATTCTCTCAACACTTGATGTGGCCAATCTTGTTTGTTTTAGCTGTTCTGTGATGTGCTTAGTTGCTCAATTGTGTCCGACTCTTTGCAACTCCATGGACCATAGCCTGCCAGGTTCCTTTGTCCATGGGGATTCTCCAGGCAAGAATACTGGAGTGGGTAGCCATGCCCTCCTCCAGGGATCTTCCCAACCCAAGGATCGAACCCAGGTCTCCCACACTGCAGGCAGATTCTTTACCATCTGAGCCACCAGGGAAGCACTTAACTGTTCTAATGGTTATGAAATAGAAACTCTTTGCCATTTAAATTCCCCTTTCCCTAACAATCAGTGATGTTGAATATCTTTTCCTGTACCTATTTGTCACTGTACATTTTCAGTAAAGTGTCCAAATCTTTTGCCCATTTTTGAGGGGGGGCATTGTTTAAGAACTCTCTATACATTCTGGATACAAATCCAGTATCAGACATATTATATGAAAATATCTTCTCCCAGCTTGTGTTGTTGGTTGGTTTTCTCCCATTGTTGTTTTTGGGGTTTTTTTTTGTTTGTTTGCTTTTTGTTTCTTGCTTATTTTTTTGCCTCTTCATTTTCTTACCACTGTCTTTCAAAAAGTAGAAGTTTTAGTTTCAGTCAAGTTCAATTTGTCAATCTTTTCTTTTATGGTTTGTGCTTTTAGTGCCATCTTGGTCTAACCCAAGGTCACAAAGATTTTTTACAAATGTTTTTCCTCTGTAAGTTTTTGGTGTTAGCTCTTACCTTTAAGTTGATCATCCATTTTGATCGAGTCAGTTTTCACATATGATATGAGGTGAAGTTGAGGTTTCTTTTTTTCTATGCAGAGCTTCCATTTTTCTATCATTTATTGGAAAGACTATCATTTCCTGACTCAGTTACTTTGGCATCTTGTTAAGAACTTATGATTGTGAGGGTCTATTTCTAGATTTTCTATTCTGTTCCATTGTTTTGTGTATCTATTGTACCAATGCCAAACCATCTTAGTTAATGTAGCTTCACAGGCAGTCTAGAAACCAGGTAGTATAAATTCTCCCACTTTGTTCTTTTTCAGAATTGTTTTGGATACCCTAGGTCCTCTTTATTTCCATAAAAATTTTATGACCAGTTTGCAATTTCCGAAGAACACCCAGCCTGCTGGAATTCTGAGGGGGATAGCATTACATTTATAGGTCTTTTTGAGAACTTGACCATACTGAGCCTTCCTTTAGCTATTCTTACACTTCTCTGAGTGAGGCTTTCTAATTTGCCATGTACAGGTAGCCTGCATCCTGATGCACTGTGACTCGGAACTGCTTTCTTAATCTGCACTCTCAGACTTGGTCAGAGCCCCAGAGGGTGCTCTCGAGGCTCACCTGGTCAGAGCCCCAGAGGGTGCTCTCGAGGCTCACCCGTCCTGCCCCAGATCTTCCTCGTGTGCATCCAGCTGAGGACCATGGACAAGAGTGGATGAGTAGGCGCAGGTTCCCCTTTTGCACGGAGCTCCCAAAGATCCCAAACTGTCAGCCTAACCTTTAAAAGTATGTTACAATTTCAGTTGCATTTTCTTACCTCTTCTCTGTTGACCACTTCCTTCCATGCTCTGCCAGAAGCAGATGAGCACGTGGAGCCTCTCTCCCCCTCCAAGGGACTTGTCACCCTCTGAAATCTAACCCACCTGCTTACCTTGAAAACTCAGCCCCGTAACAGGCTAAGAGAGGCATGCCACTGCAGCTTATCGGCTTCTTCTCATTGTAAGGGTAGAACTGATGTCCTCCTGTAGCTTCTACATCCTGAGCAGGGTGTGGGTAAGTTTTGGTCAGGGCTGTGGCCTCGGTTTCCAAGAGCAACAGTCCCCACAGGGATGAAAGGGCTTCAGGGAGACTGGGAAAGCGGCAGGATTCCACAGGGGGAGGCTGGGGACTTCAAGGAGCCCACGCCCTGACTCTGGTCTACTCCTGTGGCACAGCGAGAGCTCATCCACCCTCCACGCTGACTGGATTCCTCAAGCCCCATTCCAGGAATAACCCAGGGACCAACGTCACACCCAGGAGACCCCTCATCCACCATCTCTTGCATTTTCTGGTCACGCTGTTCTCCCAGGTGGGCAGGGCAAATGCTTTCACTGACATTTCTTCAGATGAGCAGAAGGGCTGAGGGTCCCACAGAACCTTAGAGCTCACAGGCTCCCTAGAGCTGTCTGGTCCACACACAGGACTCTGTGGGGTCCTCGAGGCCAGAGGGTCCTCGGGGCTGGTTTCTTGGTCCCTCTTCCTCCACTTGGGCCACTGCAGTCCTGCTTTGAGATGCTGAGTCCGAACAAAGGTTCCCAATGGTGCAAAAGTTTAAATTCACTGACCCAGTCTAACATCGCTGTTTCTTGTCCTGGCCATGGCAACTCATCGCAGGTCAGTACCTGGAGCACTATGTGAAGGCCTCTGGGGGGCGTCTGGGCTCAGTGGGGAAGAGTGCAGTGATGGATTAGCAATATCTGCCATGGGCACAAGGCAGGGCAGCATTGGCATGTTTCCATGTGCTATCCCTGCCCCACAAAATGTGCCAGTACTGCTGTTAGAGCTGGGGTGTTGGAGATCTTAGAGGGCCCCACTCCACCCATACTACCCACCATGGGAAGGCGGCTTGCACCAAGGTCAGATACCCTCCCCCAAGGTCCACGAGTCCCCTCCTGCAGGCTACACTCGGAGCACACTGGCCTACAGTATTCCTTACCCCAACAGTCCTGAGTGCAGTCCTAGGGCCTGTGGTAGCATCTCCCTAGGTACCCCACTACGTGTGATTGGGTCACCACGTATGCACCCCTAGGTCCAAGTGACAGAGTGTGTAGAAGGGCTAGTTTCCAAGGGGAAGCTATTTGCACAGGGATATAAATGGAGCTTGGACTTGAAAGCTAGACACACGTGGGCATGTGAGGTCCCTGGAGGGGGCCTCTGTGCCCTTGCCCTGGGCCTCACAACCGTCAGGGAGGGGCCTGTGATACTCTCATTGAAAGGGTGTGGTAATGGATTAGTGATGTCTGTCATGGGCAAGGAGTAAGGCGTGGATCCATAGATTTAAATTATCCAGCAACTTCCACATCAGCCCTCTCCACCCAATCAGACCCATCATGTTCCTTCCACCTCCTGTCCGACATCCACATCCTGCGTGAACTTTTCCAGGGAAAGAGTGCTCACCACCTTGCAAAGAAGCCACCCTCAGTGTGTTTGAACAGCTCTGCCCATGAGCATGTCCTCCATATGCAGACCCCCAAAGTCCTCCCAGGTGCTTCCCCCCTTCGGACCAAATTCTGAACAGTGACTTGCCTAAGACCACACAGCTACTTGGTGGAACAGCCTAAGTGGGACCCCCAGGTCCCCAGCCCTGCTCTTGCCTCTCCACCAAGGTGATGCTCAGAGGAACCCCAGAATAAGTGTGACCAAGGTGAGGAGGCTGGGGGCCAAGTCTTCCTGTGACTCTGACGCCTTCCTGTCCACCCGCAATCACAATCATCTTACCAGCCCAGGACAGTAGAGCTCTGACATTGCTGTCCCATTTTTGCTAAAACGGAGAGAGAAAGAAAAACACACCACAACCTTCTCGGGTCCAAAACAAACACCAAGGACAATGTTAATAAATACATAAAAATTTAAACATCTCGATCTCAAAGGCACTTGTTACAGGTGGGCTGGGTCGCACAGGAATGGTTCAGTGTGTGTCCCAGCTGCCCTGGGAGGGGGTAGGCAGCAGGTGGAGAGGGCCCTTGGGGAGCCCCTCTAGGTCTTCCATTCTCCAGGGGGTTTCAGGGTGGGCCCACTGTCCCTATTCCTCTAGCCTGGCTCAGAATGGCCCCTTTGCCCTGGGAACAGAAGAACTGGCCAGCACCTTACGGCCTGCTGAGGAGTCTGGGAGACCTTCTGCATGCCTCAGAGTGAGGACCCCTGGGAGAGGTCCTGGGAACTGGGTGGCTTCCAGAGACCCGGAGGGTCCAGGGAAGTTACCTGCCATTGGAGGTAACGTGGGGGGCAGGGGGCAGCTGAGGCCCTACAGCACAGTGGGCCAGTGTCTCCATGGGGCAGAGGCTCATGTCCTGCCCTGGGGCACTTGGCCCTTGTCAACCCCAGAGTCTGGCTATGGGTGGACTCTGGTCCTCAGCCTTGGAGTCTGGTCACCCTTCTACCCTTACCCAGCACCACAAATACACCTCTGGCCCAGCTTAAGCCAGGTGAGAGAAGACCCCTGACTCTAGCAGGAGTGGTCTTTGATAGAGGGCAACAGCGGACGGGGCTCAGCCTGAGAACTCACATCTCCGTGTGCCCCCCAAGTCACCTTCCAGGCCACGCTCCCTTCATGCACCAAAGCGATGACCACAGTTGCCATTCCTGGTCCAGCCAGGCATCCAGCACCAGCTGGGAATCCCCTGGATGGTGAGGACACATACTCCAGGCTGTCCAGAGCTCCCTTCTCGGGGGTGGGGGCTGGGTGAGGTTAGGAGGCCCACCTGTAACCTGGAGGCACCGGAAGTCACAGGACGTGCCTCCTGCAGGTGCAGAGGTGGCACTGCCCTCCCGCCAGCACACTCAAGCTGGACTCTGCTCTTTAGCCTTGGCCGGAGGAGCTGTGTGGAGCTCTTGCTACAAAGAGCTGAGTCTGAGATGAACCTGCCTCCCACCCATGCTAGGCCTGTAGCTGAATTCCCAAGCCCGCTTCCTCTCAGACCACCTGCAAGTGTTCCCTCCACCTTCCCTGTCCTGCTTTGCCTCTCTGGGCAGAGGGGCCCAGTAGACAGGGCCTCCATCAGGGTCCTCACAAGTCCTGGCAAACAGATCCAGTGTGGGGCCCAGTGGCCAGGGGTGGGCGAGGGGTGGTAGCAGGCCCTCGGTCCCTGCAGGAGAGACAGACAGGAGCCCCTGAGTGGTTCGGTGCGGTCATCTGGGCTGCTTGCTGAGGTATCTCCGGTTAGGACTTTCCCTGATCTTTTTCTTCCTCACACACCCGTTTCACAGGGTGAAAAGTGTCACAGCCCCAAACTAGAACAAGAAAGCAAATAATTTAAAAGGCAGTTCGTGCAGGCCCCCGCCCTGCTGTGTGTCCTCTGAGCCGGGCGTCTCAGAGCAGCCCAGAGACTGTAAACTTGACTGGCCAAAAGGGCGAGGCAGGGCTCATGTCACCGGCGCTGTGGAGGGAAGGCTGGTGCCTGGGTGCTTCGGGTCTTCCCTGAGCAGCCCTTTGTTTTCAGAGGCTGGGGTAGGGGCCCCGGTCCAGCCCCAGGGGGCACTCGGGGAGGTGCCCTGGAATGCTGTAGGGGTTGGTTTCTGGGGAGCAAAGTAGCTTTGGGTCACGGGGGTGCTTGTGCCCTGAGGTCCTGGGAGCAGTGTGGGTTGGTCTCGTTGACGGTGGTCTGATCCCATTGGCCCCACAGAGGGCTCCACAGCATCTGGAGGGGCCACGGGGGCTGAGAAGGGGCTCCCAGGAGTGGAGAACGGTGGTGGTGAGGCCAGGCCAGGGTCTAGGTTCAAGGCCTTCTTGGTGCAGGACTCGCAGCACAGCCGGTGGAAGCCGGGGATGGAGCAGTAGCGATCGAGCTCTTCCGTCTGGCAGAAGACGGCCCTGTCCCGCACGCAGAGCTCCGCTGCACACACAGCACAAGGCCTGATGCTGGAGGTGCCCGCCGCCAGGCCCCGCCGCCCACTCAGTCCTTCACCTCCCACCCTCCCCACCTCCCAGTCAACCCTGAGGATTCTGATCCGCTCCGGCTAGGACCAGGCAGCTGGTAACGCAGTGTGACAAGCAGCCTACACGTCCTGCCACCAGTCAGCACACGCGTGAAACACTAACTGGAATCAAGCAAATCTAGGTTCCATTCAAGGCTCTACCACTTAAAACCTGAGAGGCCTTAAACTCTTCAACCCTCAGTTTCTTCTGAAAAAACGGGGATAATGCTGACATTACCAAGCGATAATATTATTCTTATTGAAAATAGCATTTAAAAAGTTTCTGGCATAGAGGGGTGCTCACTATATTAGTTTTGTTTGCTTTGGCTTAAATGCCATCTGAAAACATTTTTGCATTTCTGTGATAACTTCAGGTAGGTCTTTCCAGACAATGTGAAGTCAGGAGCTTAGCTTTCTACTAATCTTTGCCAGGGAAAGAGAAAAGGAGGAGAAGGAAGGGGAGAGGGAGGGGACAAGGAAGAAGCGGGGAGGGGGAAGGAGAAAAAGCGAGGAGAGAAAAGGCAGGGTGTAGGCTAAGGGGAACGAGAAAGATTAGAGAAAATAGAAAACAAGTGGCCTCTAGATGGCGCCAGAATCCTAGGGCCAGAGTAAGAGCTCCCCTTCGCTCCCGAGAGAGAAAGGAAAGGAAACCAGACACTTGCACCGCTTGAGCCTCATCACAGGAGCGGAGCAGCAGCAAGTCTAGAGCCAGGAGGTAACCCGAAGACATTTAATCAGACCCCTTTGTTTTACAGATAAGGTTGCTGCGCTCAGAGAGGTTCACAGATGTGCATGAGGTCACACAGCCAACCAATGGGTCCTCTCACTAGGAGTCAGGGTCTGGGATCTTTCTGCTACTCATCTTGACAGACCCTGGTCCTTGGGACAGTGAGAAAGGGAAATAGAGAAGAAACCTAGGAAAGAGCACAGAACATAAAGCCTGGTAGGTTCTTGGTCAATATTTATTAATAGATGGATAGGCAGAGAGATGGATGGGAGGGCAGATAGATGGAAAGATGAGACAGTGAACCGATGGGCTCAGGATCATGAAGCAGAGGGAAATGACTGCTACTGTTTTTGTTGCTGTTAGCTGACAGCTAGGCAGGAGTGCATACGTTATCTCATTTAATTCTCTCAAAAACCCTATAAAGACAGCTCAGAACTACCACTGCCATCCCCAAACCTTGGAACCAGCTATGATTCACAATTCAGAACTTGGAAGTTAGAAAAGTAATCTTCACCATACTCATATTATATAACATCCCTGGCAGACCTGAGCAGTCACCTTGTAACCGAATACGGTAATGTTTTTGTAACAAAAGAATAACTAATCTCTTGTTAGTTCAGTTCCGATTTTGCTGCCCAGTGAGTCTGCACCAGATTCAGGAGACATCTGCAGCTTTCAATTACTTTGGAACAGCAGATAAGGAACCATGGACCATTACAAGCATCACCCCCCTGCTCACAGCTGAGGAATCCAAGGCTGTGAGGTGGTGATAGTCACTTCAGGAGGCTAAGGTCACATGAACAGACTGGAAGCTGGGTCTGCTCCACTGCGCAGCCCACGCTCGTGATGCCAGACACTGGGAGGCTGGGAAAGGGATAGGGTCCAGAGATATACTTACTGGATGATATCTTGTTGATGGGATCCAGAGGCCCAGACTGTGGCACCCACTGCCCCTCTGGGGTCACAAGTTCCCGGACGTCAGCCTTCACTGTGGAGTTCTGGAGATTTCCTGGGAGGGGCGTGGAAGAAGCTCTAGTACTGGGGGGTACCAGTGGGCTGGGAAGCCAGTCAGGCTGGGCCTCAGGTCTAGGCCAGAGAAGCTGGCCAACCCCCATCCTACTTGGCTCACCTCCGCAGGCAGGCAGGCTGCAGGCCTGGACTGTATCCGGCTTGGCCCCCTCACACTGCCCCAGACTGTTGGCGTTGGTCCGGCACACCACCTGCCGCTGCTGGATGCCCTCCCCACAGGTGACGGAGCACTGTCGTGGGGCGGGGGGGCAGGCCGGGGTGGGCAGAGAGACAGAGGAAGGAGGCAGTGAGCTCCAGCCAACGTGCAGGACAGAAAGGGTACAGAGGAGGGTGCCAAGCCTCTGCTTGACTCGATCCTTGACCAGGGTGCACAAGGACTGCACTCAACAGCCTCTCCAGGTCAGCGCAGCAACTTCAAACACTCCTCTTCTGCTGCTTAGCCACTCAGTCGTGTCCGACTCTTTGTGACCCAGTGGACTGTAGCCTGCCAGGCTCCTCTGTCCATGGAATTCTCCAGGCAAGAATACTGGCGTGGGTTGCCATCCCCTCCTCCAGGGGATCTTCCTGACCCAGGAATTGAACCCGGTCTCCTGCATTGCAGGTAGACTCTTTACCATCTGAGACACCAGGGAAGCCCAACTATTCCTCAGCTAGGTGGGAAAGAGCCACTGTCCTGATCTCAGAATCCCCGACCCTCCCCATCCCTGGAGGGGCCTGTGGGACCCCCTTCCAGCACTGCCGCTCATGTCCACTGCGTCTAGTTTGTGCCTGGGTCCTCGAATAATTTGTGTATCAGCCTGGCACGCTCCCTGCTGCCATCCACCAGTCCAAGGGCCCGGGGCAGGTCTATGCACTTGATGATACCTTGTCAAGGGGATGCAGGAACCCAGACTGTAACACCAGCTAAGCCAAGAGAGCTAGATGTCGGGGTCCCCACGGACCCCTCTAGCTCTGACATTCATTGACTTTGCTTGCCGAAACTCAGCATGCAGAGACATGCTCAAAAGTATCCTGGCGTGGGTGCCAGGAGCCCAAGGCCATTGGTGAGGACCCCCCATGCTCTAATAGATGGGTAGGGTCACTTCAGGAAAAGCAAGGGAGGAGGCCCCATGTCACTAGGCCACTGGGCTTGTTTGTTTTGGGCTTTCTTTTGGCCACTCCACACAGCATGCAGAACTCCCCCAACCAGGGATCAAACCCATGCCTCCTGAGATCACTGGGTTTTGCGAGCACTGACCACANGGTTCTGCCAGGTCCCCCACTATCCTGGCCCAGAGCCTCAGGGACTGTGAGGGAGGACTGTCCCACCTCCCTCTGGGCCTTTGCAACATCTCCTCCCCAAGTCACTTTCTAAGGAAGCCCCCTGACCAGCCCATCTCAGGTGTCCGTGCCATGGTGCAGGTGGGGACGTGGCTCTGCACCACAGCCTCTCCACACAGAGGCAAAGCCCTTGTAGGGCAGAGACCCTGCCCCAGGTTTGTCTCTAGCACCCCCAGCCCAGCCCCAAGGCCCTGCCCAGGCAGGCTGTCACACCCAGAGACCTTTATGGAGAAACTGAGGCATGACCTGGGGACACGGTAATTGGAGACAATTTCAGGCCGCTGACCCCTCCTGCTCCTCTCCCAAGAGGCCCTGGGCTGCCCCACAAGGGGGCTGCAGTCAGGCAGGCAGGTACCTCCTCCACAGGCCTTGGTGCAGGGTGCCCAGCTCTTGAGTGCCCACTCGTAGGTGTCTGTCTCCTCCAGGAGCACGTTGTTGCTCCCGATGAGGGGCAGCAGGTCCTCGTGGATGATGTATTTGTAGGCCAGACTGCTGCGGGGGCCGCTTTCAGCTGGGGGGAGCACCTGAGGGGAGACGGAGGAGGTGGCACAGGACGGGAGGCGGGGGAGCAAGGCCAGCATAGGGAGACCAGAGAGGAGGAGTACCAGGGACGATGTAGGGTCAGAAGCAGAAGCAGTGGAAGCCAGGAGGGGGCAGCACCGAGTATGGCCTGGGGAGGACTTTCAGACCCGTAGCCACAGGGAAACTCAGGCAGAGCACCTACTGTGTGCCTGGCCTGAACAGCCTATGTGCCCACTGGTGATTCTCCCTCCCACACACCTCAGTTCCAGCAAGGGCAAAAACTATGACTGCTGGTCTGTCCTGTTCACGAGAGCACTCACACTGCCTGTCTCCAGAAGACAGTCTATGACAGAGACTCTTATCAGATATATGACTGCAAACATTTTCCCCCATTCTGTTCAGGTTATCGTCTCACGTTCCTGAAAATGTCTTTCCATGTACAAAAGCTTTCAATTTGCAGGAAGACCAGTTTCTCTCTTTTTTTTCTTTCACTGCTCATGCTTTTGGTATCGTATCTAGGAATCTAAGGTCATGATCTACCCCTCTATCTTCTCCAAGAGCTCTACGGCCTTAGCACTTGTTCTTGGGGCTTTGATCTATCTTGGGCTGATTTCAGTAGATGGTGTGAGGCAGGGGTTCAACTTCATGCTTCTGCCTCTGGATATCCTGTTGTGCCAGCATCATTAGCTGCAGGGATTCTTCTTTCCCCATTGAATGTTCTTGGTATTCTTGTTGGAAATCAGCTGGCCATAGGTGTATGAGTGGGCAGTAAATATAGGGTGAACAGGAAGCACATGTTTGATATACTGACACCGACTGGCTTCAGACCCTGTCCTCTAGGGCCTCCCCGACTAGCGAGAGTATCCCCAGAAACAAAGCATGTCCAGGGTCTCCCTGTCTCCAGTCAGTGACGACAGAGGCTCTCCTGACCTGGTCTCCTAAGTTAACAATCCCTGACCCACAAGCTCTGGCTTATGGTCTAGGAAGAGGAGTTGTGGGCAGAGGTGGGTCCCAGCAGGGAGAGTAGCTGGCAGTGTCAGATACCACCTGGGAGTGTCAGACAGCACCCATGAGCCACAGGCCACTGGACGCACTTCCTGGCAAAGTCAATGCAAGTGGACACCAGAAGATGGCAGAATAACAGGGGGAAGCAACCCAGGTCCTCCGGCTCCTCCAGGGCCCTATCTCTGAGCCTGCATTATGGAGGACAGGCCCCCTGAAGCAGTGTCTCTGATCGGACAGTGAGACGACAGCTTCTTTTTCCCTTCTCACTTCCCATCCCACCAGCCTGGAAGTATGGAGGGTACCTTGGCCTTGCCTAGGCTCCCAAAGACACCTGAACAGGAACAGGTGTGTTCGCTCGGCAGCAGAGATGGTGGGCTGGGGGACTGGGCTGGGGCAGCAAGGGGAGTGGGCAGGGGCCACAGCACAGGGCGAGGGCTCACCAGGACAGTGACGGCTTCGGGCAGGGGCCCGCTGGTCTTGAGGCTCTCCTTGGCATCCTCCACCGCGTACTCCCACTCCAGGCCCATTGCAGTGAAGGTCCGGCTCGTGGCTTCCTTGCCCTTGGGGTTGAGGATGAAGCTGCCTGTGACCTGGTTCTTCACCGCTGGCCATGGGGAGAGGGTCACACAGATTTCTATTCCCCTCCAGAGGAGCACAAGCCGCACCTCGGGGCTTCAAGGCCATCCCCGTGGGCCCCTCGGGGTTCTCTGCCTGTCACTCCGTCCCCACCTGAGCCTTTCCCCAGTCAGATGGGTCGTCCACTGCCCCCTGGCAGCACCTCTGCCTCTGGACCCTGGTGCACACCATTCCTCTCACCTGGTCTCCCCTTCCTCCTGCTGACAGATCTCCACCCACATTTAAGGTTCAGCACAGTAACAGCCTCTACGCTGCTGCTGCTGCTGCGTCGCTTCAGTCGTGTCTGACTCTGTGCAACCCCATAGACGGCAGCCCACCAGGCTCCTCTGTCCCTGGGATTCTCCAGGCAAGAACACTGGAGTGGGTTGCCATTTCCTTCTCCAAGGCATGCATGCATGCTAAGTTACTTCAGTCGTGTCCAACTCTGTGCAACCCTATGAACAGCAGCCCACCAGGCTCCCCTGACCACGAGATTCTCTAGGCGAGAATACTGGAGTGGGTTGCCATTGCCTTCCCCAAGGCATACATGCATGCTAAGCTACTTCAGTCGTGTCCGACTCTGTGTGACCCTATGGACAGCAGCCCGCCAGGCTCCCTTGACCACAAGATTCTCTAAGCGAGAATACTGGAGTGGGTTGCCATTTCCTTCTCCAAACAACCTCTATAGCAGAGCATTAAGGCTAAGAGCATAGGCTCTGGAGTCAGACTGATCTGGGAAAGTTACTTAGAGTCCTTGTGCTGCCTCAGTTTCACCATCTATAAATTGCGAATGCCCTTTGAGGACAATCACAGTATCCTATGCTCACCTACCCTTCCAAGGGGCTCTTGGGACAATTAAAGTTCATATATCTAAAGAACGAGGCAGAGTGCACGGCATGCAGTTGGCACATAATAAATGGTAGGCACTACTACTGCCATCAAAGCGGCGTCTGAGTTATAGTTGCCATTACAGACATCCTGTCTCTCCCACAGCCTGTCAGGATATCTCCTCTACCTGGTGTCCCTGGCCCAGAACAGGGCTGAGCACAGAGTGGGAGGATTAAAAAATATATATTTGTAAATGTCTACCCCTTACAGTCCCAGCCAGTGAGTAACTCACAACCTATAACTGGAACTGGCTGGCGGGCAGGAGGTGTGTAGGCTGTAGGCTCCCCAGCAAAGGCCCCGGTTCACAGCCTTATTCACCCTGGAAGCACCAGGGGTCAGAGAAGGGCTGCACCCTGGGACCCGAGCCCCCGACCAGGGGGCGAGGACAAAGGCTCTGGAGCCCTGGGGTGTCCCTACCTGGGATAATTATAAGAGCCAGGGATACAGGGCACCACCCACAAGCTGGTCACCCTGCTCACTGCCAAAGTGCAATCCTCACATGCATTCTGAGGTTGGTGCTGTTATTAATCCAGATGGGGAATCAGAGGCTCCAAAGTAGGCAGGGGTGTGCCCTGGACACACAGAGGCTGCTGGTCCAGCTCTCAGGAGGGCCAGCCTCTTTGGTGAGCAGGAGGAGAGATGCTCCTACCCGCCACAACCTCATCTCGCCCAGCTCCAGAATGACCAGACCATCTGGGCTAGTGCCAAGCAGCTAGGCTGCTCGCCTTAGGCAGGGCCTTTGTCTGTCCCCATAGCTCATGGCTACTGCTGTCCCCCAGCCCCTGGCTGTACACCCCACCTTCCAGGGGGTGGTGGGCTAGACCCTCCACCATCCAGATCCTACCAGCTCTGAGCCCAGACCCTACGACTGACCTGCTCCATATTTCCAGCAATTCTCTTAACCTCTCAGGGCCTCAGTTTCCTCAACTGCAAAACGGGGTAACAAGAAGGCTGTCATGAGGCTCCAACAAATGAAGAGTGCCAGCTTCAGGCCCCACACACAGTGGGTGTTACCAGCACAGCTTCTCTCCCTTCACTTCCTTTCAGAGCCCATGCCCCTAAATTCCAGGAGTGCCAAACGTGTTTGGACAGGGCCTTGGCCTTCACTGCCAAGGCGGCCACCTGTCCCAGGCTTCTCCAGAGAGCACACATCCTGTCAGCACACACATGCACACATGGGCACATGCACACACTCACACACACATATCCTGCACATTCTTACCAGGGTTGCTGTGGATCTCACACACATAATAGTCACACAGTCTGTGCCAACGACAAGTCTCAGTTCTGCTTCCTTCCCACCCAAGCTCCTGGAGAGCTCTAACCCTCAGGGACTCACCCCACAAACACATAGTGAGCCTGCCCTGGATGCCAGGAGCCTCTACCCCAACCTCCACAGAAGCCCATCTGCTACCTAGAAGCCCATCGAGCTAGCTCCCTGGGAAGGCTAGACAGCCGCACAGGGTAGGGATGGATGGACGGAGCTGGGCAGGCAGCCCAAGGGGCTGCCGACAGTACGGAATCATCCGTAGGGCTGCAGTAAGAGAAGTATTTGTAACCATCTTCTTTCAAGGGTAAACAACCTTCTCTCCCTGCCCCTGTCCCTCCCCAGCCCCTGTGCTGGCACAATTCCCCAGAGCCAGACAGGCAGGTGTGCAGGGAGATGGCCCAGACAAAGCCCTCCCATCTCACAGGCCAGAGGTGTGGCTGGCAGGGGCATGCGGCTGGGAGATCGGACACCACGGTCCAGACTGGCTCATCCTGCAGGTGAAAGAGGGTGCACAAATCGCCCACAACCCACGTAGGGCCTCAGTTCCCCCTTCTGCCTACTTCAGCTCCACTCAGGTGCCCTCCAGAGCAGGTGAGGAATTTCTACAGCCGGGCCAATGTAGACGCACAGGGAGTGCAAGTTCTCCAGGAGACTTTTTAAAGGTTTCCTATTATTTTAGTCATAACCTAAAAATACGAATGCCGGCATTTTTGTAATCTATGAACTTTCCCCGAGATGTTACATTTTGTGTTTGTGTTCACGATGAGCTGGTAACAAGCAGTGCGGCTTGGTGGCTGTAGTAGGTAAGAGGGGGCTCTGGGACATGCCATGGCCCAGGGACATCACAACCAAGCACCCTCTGTAAGGAGTCTGAACCTAGACAAGTGTGGGGAAGCCAGCACTGCCCAGCGTGTGGGCAGCAGCCTTCTGCCCACCTGCTCGCCAGGAGCCTGCTCCAAACCATACTAATGTGCTTTCAATTGAGATAAAATTCACATTGGTGCGATTCTGAGACTATATAATCATCACCACTATCTAATTCCAGAACATTTCATCACCCCTGAAAGAAATCTGAGACCCATTTATAGTCACTCACCATTCTTCCCTCCCTCCAGCCCCTGACAACCATTAACCTCCTTCCTGTCTCTTTGGATTTGCCTATTCTGCACATGCTCATTTTTTGATGCCAATTTTAGTTTCAGCAAAAACAGAACGAAGCAAAGAAATACACAAAAATCTCCCCTTGTCACATTCATGGGCTTAATTTTAATTCTACTGATTGATTTGGGGGGCTATTTTTAATGTCTTGGTTTTATAGCTGTATGCATAAAGGGTAGGCATCTAGCTTAGAGATTATGTGTTTAAGCATCACTATAATAAGAATAATTGAAGGGCCCCTCTGGTAGACTGCAAAAACAGCCACAAATTCCTCCTATTCCTGTTGGTTCACCTTTTTGCACTGTGATGTGCCACATCTCCTGGGTTTGGCCATGGGGCTTGTTTAGACCACTCGGCCATGAGGAAGCAGGATGCAAGCAGAGACCTGAAACGGGCTTGCACACCGGGGTTTGCCTACCCCTGCCACTCCTGAGGACCATACAACAGATCCCACACGCATAACCCCAGGCTAGCCAGCTGGGGACATGACCCTGTTACCCCTGTAACCCCAGCTGACAGCCAGTACCAACCAGGTCCCTACACACCACCAGCTGACTGCACTTGGGTGAGTGAGTTTCCAGGAGGATGAGTTAGAAGAAGCACCCAGCTGAGCCCAGCCCAAACCGGGGACCCACAGAACTGATGCTAATAAACACTTGCTGCATGAAGCTGGTAAGCTCAGGGATGATGTATTATACAGCAAACAGTAACTAATACATTCTATGAAAATGGGTTACTTTTAAAATGTACCTATGTGCACAAGAAATGAACAGTGGTTGCCCCTGGAGAAGGAAAGTGCTCCTGGGGTAGAGGGTGGGAGGTATCTCCCCTGGATCCTCTTTCATACCTTCTGAAATTTGAAGCATGGAGTCTTTTTCCAATTAAAGACAAATGAAAAATCAATCAATCAACAAAAAAGCATTCTCTCACATTATTCAAATTCAAGAAGTGTCTCCTACATTCAAATCTTCTCTTCCATTCTCCCAGCTCCCCCACACCCAAGGGCAGGTCTCAGGGGCTGGCTGCCCATCACCTGGCACCCCGTACTCACCAATGTGGTGGGGGACCTTTTCCAGCTCCTCAATCTGGATGTGCCTGGCACCTGCTGGGATCTGCACCAGTTTGAGAGCCCCTGCCACAGAAGTTCCAGAAAAACCATGAGCATCCTGAGCTGGGAGCACCACGCCCAGCATCTCCCTTCACTCCCGCTCATCATAGGTACCCAGGAAGCTCAGTTTCCTTATCTGTAAATAGGAATGGGCCCTTCTTTACAAAGTGCTGAGAGGATCACAGTTTACATAGCTTAAAATGCTCTACAAAAACTAGGGATTCAGTGTGTGTGTCACTTGCTACTATTTCCCACTGTCTTGACCCTCCTCTTCTCTCCTGAGGTTCCCCTCTCCCCTTTCTTCTCATACTTAAAGTCACTGTAGGGATTTAGATGAAACAAGCTGTGAAGACCCAGTGTTAGGGGGTCCCCATGATCCTCCCAATCCAGTGCCTGAAAACTAACCTTTCTCAGAACCATCAACTTTCCCCCAACAAGGAGAGACAAGGCAAAGCTGAAATACTTCCAAAGGGGAAATGAATCTAATTCAAACTAAAGTGTTATAAAGGACTAATATCTGGCCCTTTTCAATAGAAGTATGGAGAGAAGTCAAGGAACTTAAAGGACCAGGAGTTCAAAGCAGGAAGCACTTCAGTTAAAAAACAACAACAACAAACGAAAAAACAAGGTAAAAGATGAGGCTAAAAAGGAAAATTGCTAGTC
This sequence comes from Neotragus moschatus, assembly GCA_006410615.1. Lineage (NCBI taxonomy): Eukaryota > Metazoa > Chordata > Mammalia > Artiodactyla > Bovidae > Neotragus > Neotragus moschatus. Next base: position 335,479 of record SJYA01003205.1, read on the forward strand.
CAGCCTGGGCCTCATCTTTAGACCTTCTCACCCTCACTCCCACCAACAGGCCCAGGCCAAGCTGAGTTCCTATGACCCACAGTGCTGAGCAGGAAATGCTTCTGAGCTCCTGAGCCCAAGCGCAGGCACAGCACACCTGGATGGTGAGGGACCACAGTCAGGGCAGAGGCTCCAGGGCCCCCTCTCCCTGCCTGAACTGTAGCCTGGCTCAAGCAGGGAAGGGCTCAACTAGGGATGGCTCACTGCTCCTGGTCATCCGCCACTTCCACCTGCTCACCTGCCTGCTTGGAGGCCTTGCCCAGCGTCCCCTTCACAGTCCTGCAGTGGGAGTTGTCGCCGCCACAGACCCCACACTTGTCATCTGCCTTCATGGACCCCACTTCCTTGTCACAGCCGACAGGCTGAAATCAGAGATGGGGTCAGCAAAAGGAGGCTTCCACACTCGTACTGCCACATGCGGGTCGGCAGCCCCTAGCCCCCTCTCCAGTCCCCAGATAGGTAAGGACCGTAGACTGAGAGGCATTCCTGGATGGGACTCAGGCACAAACATGCTATGTGAGACAGTCAAGCTCTGAAACCTAGCCACGCACTCTCCTTGAGTGAGGCTGGGCAGTGACCCCTTTCCAGCAGCAGCCCAGAGTTAGGCTGAGGACAAGGCGTGTCATGGGCGGGGAAGGTGAGATGATGCCTGCCTTCCCAGGGGACAGAGGAGGAGGCACTGCAGCCCTCCAGTCTCCTGGGGCAGGCAGAGGGCGGGTGGTCCAGAGGGGGCCACCTACCACACACTCGCCGCGGGCACAGACACTGTACAGGTCCCGGTAGCTGCAGCGAGTCCCGTCATGGACCACCTGGTTCATGAAGACCACGTCCCCTGTGTCCTCTGATTGGCAGATCAGTTCACACTTCTGGGTGTCTGTGGGGAAACGGAACACACTGAGCCGGCGGGGCTCCCAGAAAGTGGGCTGGCCTAGGCCGAAACACTAGTGGGTGGCCAGAACAGGAAGTCCCAGGGGCCAGCTCTGGGCAATGCAGGGAGAACTAGGTGTGGAGCTGGGCATAAAATCCCTGCTATGGCACTTAGGAGCCATGTGACTTTGGGTAACTTATCTGACCTCTCTGAATCTCGGTTCCTTATTTATTACCCCATCAGTAAAATGCAACATCACGCTGTTAAGAAACAGCAAGTGAGAAAACAATAACAACAATTAGCCAATACTTAATGAAAGCTTGGAGAAGGAAATGGCACCCCACTCTAGTACTCTTGCCTGGAAAATCCCATAGACGGAGGAGCCTGGTGGGCTGCAGTCCATGGGGTTGCTAAGAGTTGGACACAACTAAGCAACTTCACTTTCACTTCACTTTCATGCACTGGAGAAGGAAATGGCAACCCACTCCAGAGTTCTTGCCTGGAGAATCCCAGGGACGGGGAAGCCTGGTGGGCTGCCGTCTATGGGGTCGCACAGAGTCGGACACGACTGAAGCGACTTAGCAGCAGCAATGAAAGCTTACTATGTGCCAGACTTCGAAACCTTTATACATTCTTGACGTACAACTTTAAATGCTTTTTGTGAATTAGCTAATTTAAACCTCTCGATACTCCCCAGGAAGTATGTTCTAGCATTACAGAGGAGGAAACCAAGGACCAAAGAGGTTAAGGAATTTGCTCATGGNGAAAGCTTACTATGTGCCAGACTTCGAAACCTTTATACATTCTTGACGTACAACTTTAAATGCTTTTTGTGAATTAGCTAATTTAAACCTCTCGATACTCCCCAGGAAGTATGTTCTAGCATTACAGAGGAGGAAACCAAGGACCAAAGAGGTTAAGGAATTTGCTCATGGACATTCAGCCACCCAGGAAGTGGCAGAGCCAGGATTCTAATCCAGGCTGTCTGGTTTGGGCCAGACTCTGCTCTGATCTCTACATACACATCACCAGTCACACATATGATAGTGAGTCTCAACATGTCTGTGAACAGTGGTCTGGGCTTGGGCTTACAAAATGGCGCAGCAGTGACGGAAGGAAAGAGGTCCTTTCCGGAGGTCCTTTCTAGTTTAACAATCCAATGTTCTCTGTCTAGGCTGTTAATGTCCTATAAAAGTAGGTTCCGGAGAACATACAAACATTTGCTGTGTTTCTTAGAAAAAAGGAGATTGAGGTTTAGCTAACTTCCTGGAATTTGTGTAAAAGTCCTGGGAAAACCCAAAGTCCAACTGTCCCATTGACCTTGTAGCCCTTCTCCACCCCGTGTTACAGCAGCCTGTGTGGGTTCTGGATGGATCTGCAAAGCTTCCAAAGCAAAATTTGTCAGGAACCTTCTGGCTCCTGGTTCCTCAACCCTAAGTTCCCTGTTGCCCAGTGACATCATGTCCCAGCACTCAGGACTTGAGTCTAGAGTCCCAACATCCAGTATCATTTTGGATCTCACACGCAGGAGCAGCCATACTTCCAGTGAGACCTGGGCCAGGGGCCAAGGGGTAGGGAGTTTCCACCCTCCCAAAGGCAAGAGCCTGACCAGTACACCTCAAGCAAGTGGGTTTCCAGGCAGCCCTGAAAGCGAGCCAACAGTGGCATGGAGGTGGTAAGCTCCCCAGACTAGGGGGAGTCTAAGCAGGGAGGAGACACTCCCTGCAAGCATGTCCTGGAGGAGTCTGTGCACTAGCAGGCAACACACAGGCCCTCTGAGGTCCCTTTCAACTTGAAGACTCTCATTCTAAATGAGAGCTGAAGAAGGGAGGGTCTTGTAATGGATACTTTGAAACCAGGGCTAGGAGGAGGCGGCCCTGGGCTCAGGAGAGCAAAGGCCATTCTGATCAATACTGCCTGAGGCTGAGGGCTGGGTGGTAGGGGGTGAGCATCAGGTCGTGGAAGGACCATGGAGAGGCTGGCCAAGCAAGGGAGAGTCACAGGACAGCTGAAGGTCCTTCTAGCCTGAAGGCACTAAGCTGGCGTGAGTCCCAGCCCTTCACTGGCTTCTCTCTGCCGCCACGAGTTACTGTTGTTCAATCACTAAGTCATGTCCGATTCTTTGAGATTCCATGGGCTGCAGCACACCAGGCTTCCCTGTCCTTCACTCTTTCTCAGTTTGCTCAAATTCATGCCCATTGAGTCAGTGATGTTATCTAACCATCTCATCCTCTGCCACTGCAAGAGACTTCACTAAAAAAGCTCCAAAACAGACAGGTACTGGCTTAGCCCCCAAATTCTGACCCTCTGCATGAGTCCCACAGCCTGTGTCCAGGGCAGTGTAGAGGGGCTCAGTGGGAAGATCCCACAGGTCCCACTGACCTGACTTTCCAATCATTTTCATTAACGCCTGAAACAGTAGTACAATCAGTAAAAACCTAAAAGCATGGTCAGTAATAGCACTGAGCTTCTCTGGACACTGGGGATGCAAGACGAGGAATGCCTGGACCTGTACAGGGCCTTCCGCACACGGCAGGACAGTTTGAAAGCACCCGCCCCGCCACCAGCACTGCCGCCAACCTCAATGGTACTTCTGAGCTAAGCGGCCCCTGCTCAAGACGCTGCCCTCACATCAGCCAGGAAACAGCATAAGAATTCAAATCCAGGATGATTTTCATAACAATGGTGGGCCCCCAATGTATACAGTGCAAAGGTCTGCACAAAGGCATGGGGCAAACCTGCCAACTGCAATGCCCCTTTGGGTGCCGCTACTGTCCCTCCACCTTCACTGGTGGGCCAGGCATGGAAGGTCCTGTCTGGGAAGATAAGGACCCAGCAGCTGCGCAAGGCCACGGGGCAGGAGGTGGAGGGAACAGGGCGCTACTCACCATCGTCCGGCTCATAGGGGATCCAGCTGTGCTTGGCGTTCTGGTGGACATAGTAGGAGTTGCGCTTGGCACACTGCTGGGCCCGGAAGTCCTCGTAGGGCCCCGGACACTCCTCGCTGTTGCAGATCTGGTACTGGAACATGGGCCCTGAGCACATGCGGCCTCCGTAAGCTGGGCTGGGACAGGCATAGAGAGACTGTGCTGGCTGGCAAGGCTGGACGGGTGGCAGCCTTTCCCATAGCCACCTGGGTGGCTCAGCCCTTTAGAGGTGCATAAAAAGGGGCCCCACTAACTTGGAAATTAGGGGGAACTGTGAGGGCTGCTGAGCTCAGAGCCTTTTGGTCCCTTCAGGCATATGCCACCTATTTGTGGGTTTGTGTGATCAGAAGAAGAGAGAATGAAAGAAATAAATGGGGCAAGAGATGGGGTGGAGAGGAGGAAGACAAGAGGGAAAGACTAACCGCTCCAGCTGGCCTGGAAGAGAAATCAGTCTTACTCATCTGGGCATATTCTTTCACCCGTTACACAGGCCTGACACACAGTAGGCCCCCAACACACGACTCAACTGCTCTCGTTTGCATCCACTTCCATTTAATATCACCATAAACTAAGGAGGGGTGAAAGAGACTTGGGTTTGGAGTCAAAAGATCTAGCTCAATCTACACCCAAGTCCTGCTTTGCCTTAATTTCCCCTTTCAAGGAGGGACCATAACACCTCTTATTTTATCTACCTCCTGGTGCGTCTGTGAAGAATGCGTTTTAAAAAGGTATCTTTAAGCAATCTGTACTCTTGTCCCCATTAAATTAAAAGGATTCGGTAAGATTACGGGTACAAAGTATTCAAGCGAACAGGGTTACTGGAACTCTGTGCAGAGTTGCTGGGTGGGTTATGTGGGTTTATGCACAGGAGTGCTGAGCACCCCACCTGGCGCAGAGAAAGCGGTCCATACCCTGGAATAATTAGAACAGAGGCCATCCTTCATTAGCGCTTAAACTGTGCTGGGAAGAGTACACATATTTCATTTAAGCCTCATGAAATAAAAATAGTTATTTCAGAGCAGTTTAATAAACAGGAGCTTCGGTCAAGGGAATAACTATGTGCCATGACCGGGAGGTGGTTTATCCAGAGTGGGCACCGCTGGCCCTTTCTCTAACCTAGCTTTCATAGCCCCAACAGGCTGAAGTTACAAGGCTGTTCTCTTTGGCTCCTACTTGTAAAGGGTCAGTACAGCCAACTGACATGGGAACAGGCTGCTCCAGGAGGCACTGAGAGTCCCATCCCTGGAGGTATACGCACAGCAGAGTAGGAAGGACTACTCCTGAAGATGCTGGAGGGAAAATGACCACCACTGAGCCTCTGTGATCCTAGGACCCTGCCGTTCTGAGGTCCCCATCACATCACTCATTGCTGTGAGGGCTAGGCTGGCCCTGCCCCAGAGAGGTTCTGTATCCCTGGTTCCTGGGACCAGCAGACCCACAGGGCCAGACTGGGCAGCCCTCAGCTCCCATGAAGCCGTTCTAAGCAGGCTGCATCAGCTTGGGAGATGGAGGCCATAAAGAGCTGGTGCTCAGAGGTACCGAAACCACTGGAGGGGAACCCCATGGGGAGGATAAAAGGGAGAAATAGATTGCTCCCTCAGGATGCTGAAAAATGGAGGCGGGGAGGTAAGGAGAGGATTTGACATTAGAAAGAGACAAGAAAAATTGAAGGAAGTTTTGGTTCATGTAGTAGGAAACAGACTTGGAGAATTTATTCTCCTAAAACATGGCTTGTGAACAGTGCTTTTTCAAAGTTTAGCTGGAGGATCAGGGTCACAGAAGGGCTTGTTACACTGACCAAGCCTTGGGCCCACCCAGACTCTCTGCACATGAGATATTGAGGATCACCGGCTCAGACCCGTTCTCAGATGTCAGACCCAATGGGAGATGTCTGACCGAGGTGGAAGCGATCTGGTGCCTGCAACAATTTTGGGTCCTCATCCACTGGAATACGTAGCCACCTGCAGGGGACCTTTTCTTGGGCCCTGCCCCCCAGTGCCTCCCCCTCCAAGCCCCTCGGGCCCCTGCCCTGCCCACCTCAGCCCAGTGCACTCACGGGGGATTGTCACAGCTCCGGCTACGGGATCGAACCCCGCCCCCACAGGACCGCGAACATGACCCGAACTTGGTCCAGGAGCTCCAGCCTCCATCCTGGCCATAAGTCTGCTCCGGCGACTTCCAGATGCAGTGACCTTTGAAGCACCACTGGCATGGAGCAGAGGGTGTGAGGTCACCCTGGAGCCACTGCCATAGAAAGTGCCCAACTGGGTACTGTGGGTGAGCCCAGAGAAAGGGATGCTAAGAGCACCAGCCTCGGGGTCACACGGAACCCAATGCCTACTGTGAGCTGAGTGACTCTCAGCAAGGAATATCCCTCTCAGAGCCCACTCCTCAGCGGGACAATGGGGATAACGGCACTCACCCCCAGGGCTGTTGCGAGCACTCACACACAGCCCTCCAGTAACAGCAGGTGATATAACAATGATGGCAGGAGCTTCAATTATTTGGTTTACCACTCTCAGAGGCACAAAGAGCTGATAAGGGAGTGAAGACATACTCTTCCCACACAGTCTAGAGCTGATCTTGGCTCTGGACCTCGAAATCACCATCTGGAACCCCGAGCAGGTATGTTCATAGGAGGGAAGCCAGCTACCCGGGAGGTCCAGCCACACAGTGGAGGGTGTATGCTTCAAGGTCAAGCCCGGGTTTGATTCCCGGCTTGGCCATTACTAGCTGTGTGTGGCTTTGGCAGAGCTTCACCTTGCTGAACCTCAGTGTACTTGCCTGGTAAATGGGGCTGTTCTCAGAACTGAAGGCAACCACACTTACTAAGGCCTCAGAACAAGGCCAGGTACAAAGGAGTGCTCAGCCTAGGTTAACTCCTGTCCCTCCTCCACAGGGCCATAGGTCAGACGTACAGTAAAGCTGTCCAGGTCATTTGCAAGAGAGAACTCAGTGCTTCTCAGCCTCAGAGTCACTAGGGGAACTTTTAAAACTCCAGGTGTCTCAGCTTCACCCCCAGACTGAGTCAGACTCTGTAGGGATAGCGATTTTTAAAAGAAGCTCCACCCATCTGTGAAGGGACAGACCATTTACAGGTGCGAGTCTGCTGAGGGCCGAGGGTGAAGGGCAGAGGACAGGTTGGTGGGGGCAGCACCCTGCTTCTTCCCAGCGCCCTCATTTGCTTTGACAGGACTCCTAACTTCACAAAAAGCCTAGGAGAGGGACGTACTTGGTCAGAGGATGGCCCAAGGTCACCACACAGAGCTGCGAGAAGAGGCAGGCCCAGCAAAAGAGCAGAGGTGGGGTTTCAGACCTCAGCTCAAGACTCTCAGACCCGGGGACCCCTGAACAACTGCCCCCCCCGCTAATCACCCTCTGTTTGACCTCCACAAGTTCCCTAATCAGCCTCAGCCTCACTCTCCTCATCTATAAAATGGGAGTAAACATGCCTGCTGATGTGCTATGAGACAAGGCCAAACTTGCTCTCTGTAGAAGCCGAACGCTGTGGTCCCAGGGAGGAGAGGGGGTGTGTGTGAGTTCATGTGAGGACTCCACACCCATCTGCCGGCACGCAAGGCTCACTCTTGCCCCACACTCCCACGCCGCCCTGGCCACCACGCATTCACATCCACACTGGGCAGAGGGGCAGGTCCCCCTGGGGGCCGGCACCCAGGAAGGCACTCTGCCTGCAGCCCCAGCCCACAGCTACCTTGCCTGGTGCGCACTCGGTCCCGTCCAGTGGGGGCCCCTTCTTGGTCTTGCAGAAGTACGGGTTGTCGGGGTGACTGCACCACAGCTGCTTGCAGGCCTCGAAGGTCCTGAACTGTGCGGCAAGGGAGATGGGGTCACCGGGCCGGACTGGCCCTCCAGCTCTGGCAAGTTGTCCAGGGGAACCAACAGTGGCAGAGAGGGGGCAGGGTGTGGGTGGGCGCTGGGGCCAAACACTGTCAGGGAGGCAGGAGGGGCCCATCCAACCAGAGCCCCACACGTCCACCAGCTCAACTCCACCCCAAGTGCCAGTGGCCTCCAGCAACCCCATCGAGAAGAAGGCGCCAGCCACAGCCCACACACCTCTACTCTCCCCTCCAAGGCCTCCCTCCTCGCCTTGCAGAGACCAAGGCGAGGACCTGGTCACTGAGCAGGGACCAGGGTTTGAGGCTGTGGGGAGGCTCTGCTGATGTCTGCTGATGCCCCCTGAGCTCTGTGCCTGTGGAGGGCTTGGAGGGAGCTGCCATTCTAGCCCAGACCCTGCAGCCCCCAGACAAGGTCAGGACTCCCATCTCCCTCTCATATAAGGTTGAGGTGGTGGTTTAGTCACTAAGTCATGTCCAACTCTTGCAATCCCATGGACTATAGCCTGCCAGACTCCTTTGTCCACGGGATTTCCCAGGCAAGAATACTGGAAGGGGTTACCATTTCCTCATATAAGGCTGGTAACTTTATATTTCACATTGTCTAGGAAAGCCTCAATCTCCTTTTCTCTATCATCCTTGGCCAGCCAGACTCATGTCCTACACACACAGCCTCTGGGCATTGAAATCCCATTTCCCAGCTGCTTCTTCACCCTCAAAGTGGAGACCAGGTATCCCAGTGTGGCCTGGGCCGTGCACAAGATTGCCACACACAGGGCCTTCAGGTCCTGCAGAGCTGAGGAGGGGACTGCATTCCTGGATGTGGGAGGTATGACGTACTCAAGGCACCAAGGCCTAACCCCTTGGGACATCCCCCTTGCCCTGGGATGTCCCCTTCTCTGAGCCTCTGCCTGGGCCCTGCTCAGTGGCTGTTTGATTCTCCCCTGGGGGACTCAGCTGACTGCCAGGCTCCAGACTCTCCTTGCCTTGTCCTGCAGGGGAGGACAGGGCTCTGGTCTCTTGTATCTATCATCTCAGGCACAGGGCAGAGGATGGAGGGAGCATGCAACTGACCCCCTGGAGAGAGATTACGTGGGACAGAGGAGAATTTCACCAGGGTGGGAAGTCTGCCCCAAACATCCTGCCAAACATCCAGACAGCAGAGGGTAGCAACTATTTCTCTACCAGCCCAGAGCTAGTACCTGATCTGATACATGGGCCACCTGGCAGATAAACACCCCCAGTGACCAGCCTGGCCCGCCAGGACCCCATCGGTGCCCCACCCTCTCCCCATCCTTCCAGGCATTTTCTAGCCCCCACACACACTGTCTCCCCACCCCTCCATGGGACTGGGTGTGGTGGGGACATAGCAGAAGGTGGCAGGGCCTAGACCCTGGTCATCCTGTATCCCCCTACGGTGGCTCCGTGAATGACCAGCCTGGGACCCAAGAGGCTGGTCTGGCATCCCAGCTGGCAGAGGCCATGGGAACTCACCGCAGAGCAGGTGTGGTACCCGGTGCCAAAGTCAAAGCGACACTGCTCATCCATTGAGTAGTCAATGCCAGGCAGCTCCGGGGGCTGAGGCCAGGCAGGCGCAAAGGGGTCGTCAAGGAGACAGTCGTAGGAGCTGCGGGCAGAGGCAGGGAGTGAGCCGGGCAGGGCAGGAAGGCCCCATCTCTCCTTCCCAGAGGAAGGGGCGGGAACCAAGCTAGGAAGGCCTGCAGGGATGCGCCTGCTGCTCTGTGCTGGTTGCTGTGCTCTCCAGGGAAAATGGACCAGCCCACAGGCACCCCTGCTTCCACTCAAGGCCATGTCTGGGCTCCAAGGCAAGGCCACCAGGACCAGCCTTAGGCACGCAGCTGGTAGCTTTCTCAGAGGGCCCATTCACCCACATTACAGAGTTCACGCCATGGCCCAGAATAAGGGCTGGCTCCCAGACAGCTTGAGGGCTCACTGCACTGAGAGACGAAGACAAATCAGCCCACCGCGTAGGACGTACGCTGGGCCCAAGCCGATCGCTGCAGAGCTTAGTGACAGTATCTCTGCCGGCACCTACCCAACCCAAATCCACTCTGTGCCCATCCGTTGGATTTGAGCTCCCAAATCCAACACTGATCTTGGGCCTCCACGTCCCCGGAGGCCCAGGAACTGACCAGCAAAGCCGGACTGGAGAGTGTCAGGGTTGGAATGGTGCTCTGAGGGGAGATGAGAGGCTCTGGGGGAGGTGGAGAGGCAGAGGGTGGAGGTGACCTACGGGAGGTAGCGGCTGAGCTCCAGCTTGCTGCAGCGAGACCAGTGGAAGCGGTGGAAGGCGGCCTGCACCAGGGGCGCCATGACACTGCCCAGGCTGGTCTCATCCGCACAGCCATTCGCCTGGCCATCGTGTTCCATGCCGAGCCTGGAGGTGGGGGAGCAGAGAGGGCAGTCTGAGTCACACTCGGGAGCCCACCCTTGGGAAGATGAGCAGGTAGGCTGGAGACGCTGCCCTCACCAGGCTTTAGACTATGCCTTCTGGGCTCAGTTTCCCCACTGTTCAGTGGGGAGGGCCACCCCACTGGATGGAAGCTGAGGCCCCACATTGCCCCTCAGTCCGGCTGAGCTCATTCTGCCCTCCAGCCTCCTCCTCAAACTCTCCCTAACATCCTCACAGTGTCTGAAACCAGCTCAAGCTCCACTCTGGCCCCAGACACCCTTCCTGGCCACCCTGCCCAGGGGCTGCCCGCCCACAACAGGGCCACCTGCACCATGGTTAACAACCTGCACACCATGCACTGTCTTCCCTCCAAATCTGGGGCCTCGTGCGCAAAGGACCAGCTTCATTCTGTTCAGTATGACTTGGCTTACAGCGCCCTCCTGGTGTACCAGCCTCTTTAGCTTCTTCTAGACCTGGCCTTACAGAGCTATGTGCGTGGTACTCACCTGCCATAGAGATAGTTTAAATGTAAACGTTTGCACTTTATAGTTAGTGCGCATGCTAAGTCACATCAGTCATGCCTGATTCTTTACGACCCCATGGACTGAAGCCCAGCAGGCTCCTCTGCCCGAAGGATGCTCCAGGCAAGAATACTGGAGTGGGTTGCTGTGCCTTCCTCCAGGGGATCTTCCCAACCCAGGGGTCACACCTGCCTCGCTTACATCTCCTGCACTGGCAGGTGTGTTCTTTACCATTAGCACCATCTGGGAAGCCCTTTAGAGTCAGTATGTGACACCGAAGCCCAAAGGTTCTACACTCTTACGCGTTCCCAGACGTCTGCATCTGGCCTTGACCGGACGGACACGTGGGCCTCTGAGCCTGACCTTGTCTTTCTGTAGGCAGCGGCTCTGTGAGTGAAGAGTGCCCCCTGCATACAGGAAGACAAACTCCTGGCTCTAGAATATGTGGAAGTATTGGCTGCCAGGCCAGGAAGGGCCCTCAGAGATTTCCCCAGTGGCAGCCTCTGTGTTGGAGCTGAGGAAACGAAGGCCCCAGAGAGGAGGTGCCACCTGCTCAGTGAAGGGCAGGGCTGGGGTGAAACCACGGGGGCAGGCAGATGCGGAGAGGGCACAGCTGACCGTGGGCGGCAGGCTCGCCCTTGCAGCTGACCCACTCCTTCCCATGTCCTTCCAGCTGCAAAAAAAATGGCCCTTACTCTATGCTTTGGCTGGGGACGCTGGGGGCGCGTCCCTTAGCTCTGCCCTGGGGACAGACAAGGCCAGGAGGCATGATTGTGACAGCTGTGCGCCACCGCTGGACACCGGATGTTGGATGACTTGTTTTCTCCCAGCACATAGCGTCTCGCACGCTTTTGTGCCCCGTTCTCCACGGAAGCCCTATTTCTAGAACAGGGCCTGGCACACAACAGGTGTTCAAGAAATACTGGTTGACTGAATGAATGAATACACCCTAAACCAAATCCAGGTCCGAGGATCACGTAAGTCAGCCGCCAGCCTGGCCCGTGTCCTGGATCTACATGCACCTGTTTAAGACGGACTCTGGCCAGCACTCCACACGTGAGCAGCAGGGAGGGCCTCGAGAGGTGACTGGACGGAGGGACAGGGGCCACCCAGAGAGCACAGTGCTGCCTCTGAGGGGACACTGCCACCGAGCTGCCAAAGGCAGGGCCACGTCTGGTCTCCCACAGCCCTGGGATTTTGGGGCTGGGCCCGAGGCAGACCCTGAATTGCTCTCTGGGCCCCGGGGCTCCCTCCCCCTCAGGGCAGCTCCTCTGGCTTCTCCCAGGAGCCTGGAATGGGACTCAGAACTGGGACAAAACCTCCCATACCCACAGACCTCCTTTGAGCTCAAGGCACAGCCCACCCCCTCGGGGCCACTTACACGTGGCCGGTCTCATGGGCCACCACAAAGGCCGAGGAGAAGCCGTCTTCGTGGTTGAGGGCACAGCTTCTCAGGGGGTGGCACATGCCGGTGACAGGCGCATACCCTGCCGGGGACGGGGAGAGAGGGCAGAGAGATGTCACACGCAGGTGAGGCGGGACACAACAAGGTCTGTGCTGAGCCAGCCACTGTAGGCACGTCTGGATTGGGTCACCGCCAGAGGGTCCCAGGAGGAAGAAGGATTCTTGCAACGTCCCACCCTGTATGTATGCAGCTGCACTATGGCACCTGGGCCAAGCTGCTCTCGCATCCTTCCCTCCTGGCCTATGGCTCCCTGTGCCTGTCAGCCCCTCTTCTAAACAAGGCAGCATGCCCAAGCCTGCACACACCCAACTTCCAAGCTGCAGCCTTCCAGCCAGCCAGCTGGTCAGTTGACAAGCTCCACACATTTGTACAGTGTGAGAGCTGGCAGTGTGTTAGACGCTAGGGAGAGAACAGAGGAATCAGGTGCCAGCCCGCACCCCCTTCCTACAGCACATCCACACCCATGGGGGCAGACAGTTTCGCAGGCAGACCAGGGTCAGGAGGTTACTTAGGGGTGGGCCTGGAGGGCTGGAGTTCCAGGAGCTCAGAGGGATGTGTGGGGATGACTGGGAGTCATCCAGGGAATGGGTCTAATGGGAGGGGTTGAGAGGCTTAGAGCTGGGGCTGGGGAGAGGTGAGAGACTCTGGGGAGGTAGGGGTGGACACGTGGAGGGGAGGACATGGGCAGAGTGAAGACACGATTGTGTAGGCCTCAGGAGACACGGGCAGTGCAGGGGGCCAGCGCACGGTAGCCACGGCGAGGCCAGCACTGGCTGAGCAGCTCTGTGTGAGAGGCCTATGATCCAGGGGGCTTAATGCCCGCCTCCCCAGCCCATAATCGGCTGGGAGGGCAGCCTGGGCTGGGGAAGACCTCTGAAGAGGGGGCAATGGCAGAGAACGCTGCCTACCCTGGGCTTTCGGCCAGTCAGGACCAGACAGCTATTCTCTGTCTTCAGAACTGCCAAAACCCTTTCCTGAGATGGTCCTGGGGGTATAGAGGCTTCTGGGGTCCTGCCTGTCCTGGAGGTCTGGATGTGCTCAACAGCACATGCGAGTACACACACGTATGGGTGTCGGTGTGCACGTGTCTGGGCAGGAGTGCACATTTGTCTGTACATGTTTGTCAGTCTGTGTGTGTACAAGCTCGCCTTGAGGATTTCAGGGATTCAGACAAACAGCCCTCTGAGGTACAGGCTGACCCTCTTCTAGCGCCAGACCAGGAAACACTAAGAAGCCTTCAACTCGGTGCCTGGAGATCCAGTCTGAGTTTCAGCTCTGTGTCCTCTGCAGTGGGGCCTGGGCAAACCTTGTTGCCACTCTGGGCTTCGGTTCCCCTTACAAAAAGCTAGGGGCGGGGGTGGTGATCCAAGCGTCCTGAGTTTGCAGAGGGCACTCAGCCAGCCTCCATCACAGATACTGCATGCATCCCTCAGGCCTTTAAGCAGCCTGGGAACAGAGGATGGCAAATATACTATTTCCTCCACTCCACAGTGGGAAGAGTTCTGGGGATGAGTAAGCTCAGCTCACTGGGCTGCGGAGTCATGGATCAGCAGAGAGAGCAGGGCCTTCCTTCCAGAAGTCCAAACTGGCCCTGTTGCATGTTCCCCATGGCCAGCTTCTGAAGACGGAAGGATACAGTGTGGGCAGGATTACCTTGAAGGTCACTGAGATCCTCGAGCAGCCAGGTCCCAGGACAGTGAGCACAGGGCCAGAGCCTGATGCCCAGCCAACTGCAGTTTCAACCAGAGCAGGACCCCTTCACTCTCCCTGGTCCCTAAGAAACCACTGCAAAGCTTGCCCACCTGTCCAGCCAGGTCCTGCTCCAACATCCCAAGGATCTTTTTGTTGAAAAAAGTTTCTCCAGTCCTCCTAGGGTGGCCCCAGAGACAGCCTCGGCCCCTGCCCTGCAGCTGCACACACCTGGCCATGGCAAATACAGTACCTTGCATACCTGAGGGTCCGAAGTCCTGCCGAGTAAGGAAGACAACGTGATCGTGGTGCTCTGCGTGGCCAGGGTCCTGGCGCTGCTGAGAGTGGGCCCAGCGACACACCTGCTCCAGGCTGCGAGAGGGGTTCCCACGCTCGATCAGGCTCAGTGACTGTGGGGCCAGAGAGCAGGGTGGTTGGTCAGATCCCACAGACCACAACAAGCTCCCATCAGCAGGGGACACCGAGGCCCGATTGATAGCAGTGCCTTCCCCAGGGTCACTGATTCTGGCTGCTGCAGGCACACAGTCCCACCCTGCTTCAGGGAACATTCCTGTGCCAAGCCCCGTGTCAGGACCCCTATCTGCTGAGAACGAATGATCTCTAATCCCTCGACAGTTAGGTGCTGTTCTGAGCCTTTCCTCTCTACGTTCATTGTCAGTTAATTTTCACAGTAGCCTCTAGAGGAAAACTCTGTTTTCACTCCCACGTGGGGGGAGAAGAAGCAACAGAGCCTGGGGCCGAACCCTCACAGGACTTATCTTGGTCACTGTCACCTCTCCAAGCCCCACTTTCCCCATCGAGTCAAGGAGTCCTCCAGGTATAGGCACCAACGACTGTCCATTTATCTGACCAGAGGGAAATTGTAAGTCCCAGTTATCAACCCCAGATGCCTCTGCCACTGAGACCTCATGGTCTCTGGGCTCTGATTCTGGAAATAAAATGTTTCCTAGACACTGCTCCCCGTTCCCAACACCCTAGCTTGTCTGATGCTCTTGCCTCACACCCCATCTCCCTCCCAGTCCTGCCTGCTGGCAAAGAGGTTTACCTGTCGGTAGCCAACCATGATCAAGCGGACAAGGGCAATGTTTATGTGAACCCCCAGGGACTCGTCGTGGTAAATCTCATCTACCTGCAAGAAGAGACAAGTGTATGGTGTTGGGGAAAGCCAGTGTTCATTAAAGGCCCACTGAATACCAGGTACCTGACATGTCATCCTGCTTCATCCTGGTCATGGCCTTATCCAGCAGGCATTTCCATCCTCAGATGAAGAAACTGAAGCAGAGGGAGGCAAGAGAAGCTGCCCAAGGACGCACAGCTAATGAGCCGCTGGGATTCAAATCCTAGCTGGCTGCATTCCAACACTGAGGTCTCGCCATAAAACCAAAGTGGGAAGTGACCTGTTCTCAAACCCAGCAACTCAGACTTTCATCTGTTTATATCTCTGAAAAGCCCTTTCAGAAACGTCACTTAGCTCAGGTCACTCATCCTCACAGCCTTGTTTACCTTTCCCGTGATCCCTCGCATCATCTGTTTGCTCTGTAAATACCTGGGCACTCCTCTAGAGCAAATCCAGGGGAAAAGTGCTCCAGGGCCTTGGACTAGAAGCTTTAGCATCATTTGGAGCTCATTAAAAATGCAGTCTTGGGCCCACCTCCTGCATCAGAGTCAGAGTCGGAACAAGCTCCCCAGTGATTCTTAGGGGAATCATTGATTCTCAGGCATTGTCAAGTGTGAGGAGAGGAGCAGTGCATTGGATTACTCCCTTATCCCAGAGACTCAGGGACCTGTGGGGCAGTCCTGGCACAGTTCATCAGAGAACACAGCCCCCGTCCACTGGCCTGTTCAGGAAGTCCTGGAATCAGGTCCATGACAAACGGACACCACCTCTGCTTGTCCATCTCCAGGGACAGCCAGCTCACTCGCTCCTAAAGTTGTCCATCTCCTGAGTGGTCCCACTAGACCACTCCAGCTCTTTTGTTTTAAATAACGTTTATTCCTGGATATAAAATATTTCACTCTAAAAACTTTGAAAAGCAAATACCTCCCCCCCCCCAAAAAAAGAAAAGCAAAAAGTCAGAGGTGATCAGAGATGGAACAGTAACATGAAGCTCACCTCCTCCCATGTACATCAGAAATACACCTACATGTGGAACGATTCTCACAGAATATCTACCAAATGTTGGCAGAAGACTCCCAGCCTCTGAAAGAGCAAGACAGTCTCATGGAACTGGGCAGGACAAAAAAGAAAAAAAAAAAAACTGAGGAAGGAAGTAGAACTGGACCTGTGCCCCTTGGAGGAAGCTATTAAAAAGGAAAGGTTCCTGCACCTGGGAAGTCCCCTCACCAGCAGGGAAGTCAGCTGGGACAGAGGGAAAGCTTTGGAGCCTTGGAGGAGAATGCAGCAACTGGTTTGAAGCAGCTAGAATGGAAAGAAACCTGTACATACAGTCAGTACCATCACTCTGCACACCCCAGCCTGAGACATGTGGCCACCAGTGTGGACAGGGGCTGGGTGCAGAAGCTTGGGCTTTGGAGATCGGACTTGGGGAGGGGACTGGGGTGGACTATGAGCAAAGGGGCTAGAGTTTGGTGCGACCCCATCTGAGGGTTTATGCAGAGGAGGCCTGGGCTGCCTTAGAGACCAGGTGCCACTGTATGGGCAAACTCAGGAAGAGGGGCAAAACTTACCATTATAGCCTTTTTCCCTACATGAGCTCTCAGGTGGCAGGACATTACCTACAGGAGCTCCAGGGGTGTGTGTGAGCTGCCATTATTGCTCCCCTCCACCCATAGACTTCAGGCACAGTCACATGCCTCTACCATCCTCCCCAACACCTCGCCCCCAGGCTTTAGGAGCTGTCTCAAGCCACTGCTTTCACCTCCCAGGCTCCAGAAATGGTCACAGACTCCCTCTGCTCCCATGGCATGCTCCAGGGGCACATGTGAGCCACCGCTACCACAGAGAACCCCATGACCAGGCACCAACTGCTATATCTGCACATCCCCATCAAGGGGATAATGGCCAGCGCATACTGAGGAAAGAGGTGACAGGCATCCCGACTAAAAACAACCCTTGGACCAAAAATATTAAACCCACACAAGCTTCACAGGGATGTTCCCACATATAAATGGCCCTCTAAGACCACAGTAGATGATTGTTTCTCCTAAACTTGCAGAATAAGATAAATATAAGCAAAATGGAGATGCAGAAGAACCATTCTCAGCTAGACCAAGATAATTCCCCTGAAAGAACAAACAATAAAACAGACCTCCTGAGTCTAATAAACATTGACTTCAAAAAGGAGTTACTGAATGAATTAAGAAAGGCTACTGACAGAAATTCAGAGTACTGTAAACAGGAACTAGAAACTATAGAGAGGAACCAAGAAAAATGAAGCTCATTTGCTGAGATGAAAGTGAACTAAAGGCAATGACTAGCAGAATAACAAATAAATGAGCTAGAAGACAGAATGATGGAAATCACTCAATAAGGACAGTAGACAGAAAGCAAAATGAAAAAAAAAAAAGAAAGCAATATAAAACAACCATGAGATAAAATAAAACATGCCAACTGATACATAATTGGGATTTTAGAAGGGGAAGAAAGAGAAAAGGGGATTAAAAATGTACTTGAAAAAATTATGGCTAAAAACTTGCAAACCAAAAGACAGAAACAGATATCCAGGTATAGGAAGCACAGAGGGTCCCAAACAAGGTAAACCCAAACATACCTATACAAAGATATAATAAAAATGGAAAAAGTTAAAAGAGAGGATTCTAAAGGCAGCAAGAGAAAAGCATAGAATTAACTACAAGGGAATCCCCATAAAGCTATCACTTGATTTTTCTACAGAAATATTGCAGACCAGAAGGGAGAGGCAAGATATTTGCAAAAGTCCTGAAAGGGAAAAAAATCTGCAATCTATAATACTCTACCTAACAATATTATCATTTAGAATAGAAGAAGAGAGAAAAAATTTCTCAGAAAAGCAAAAACTAAAAGAATATAGCAGCACTAAACTTATTCCAAAGGAAATATGAATAAGTCTTCTCTAAATAGAAAAGAAGTAAGACTATACAGGAAAGATGGGACTTCTCTGGTGGTCCAGTGGCTAAGACTCCATGCTTCCAAAGCAGGGAACCTGGGCTCAATCCCTGGTCATGGAACTAGATCCCATATGCTGCAATTAAGTCCCAGTGCAGCCAAATTAGTAAGTAAATAAATATTTTAAAAAAAGGATATACAGGAAAGAGAAAATCACAATTGGAAAGCAAATCATCTAAATAGGACAGTACACAGATTTTAAAAAGAAAAAAATGTCTGTGGAAGCAATGATAACCACAATTAACAGCAAAAGGATAAACATGAAGACGTAAAGAAGGTCACCAAAATCATAAAGTGTAGGGGAGGAGAGTTAGGAATGTTGATTTTTTTTTCATTTCTTAGAATGCATTTAAGCCTATAACACTCTCAGTCTAAGGCAAGTAGACATAGGATGGAGTTAATATACTTGAAAAAAAGGGTAACCACAAATCAAAAGCATGCAATAGATTCACAAAAACTAAAGGGAAGAGAACATAAGTATAAAACAAAAGAAAATCAACAATCCACAAAAGGAAAAACAAACAAAGGGAAGATAAGAAATGTAAAATCAACAGGAAAACAAGATGTAAATAGCAATAAATACATACCAATTAATTCAAATGTCAATGGACTAAGTGCTCCAGTCAAAAAATACAGACTGACAGACTGGACAAAGAAGCAAGTGCTACAATATGGTGCCTGCAAGAGACCTCACTCAGGACAAAGCACACACATAGATTGAAAGTGAGGGGACAGAAAAAGGTATCTTTTGCAAACAGAAATTAAAAGAAAGTGGGGGTCACAATACTCCTATCAGACAAAATAGACTCTAAAGCACAGACTATAAAGAAGGGCAGTATATAATGACAAAAGGATCAATACAAGGAGAGGATCTTACACTTGTCAACATATATGGACTTAATATCCGAGCTCCTAAATGTGTAAAACAAATACTAACAGACATAAATGGAAAAAAAGACAAGAATAAAAAAATGGTAGGAGACTCTAACACCCCATTCATATCAATGGACAGATCTTCCAGACAAAAAAAATCAATAAGACAGCACGTATCCTAAATGATACAATAAAACATACTTAATGGATATTTTCAGGATATTACATCCAAAAAAAGCACAGAATACAGATTCTTTTCAAGTGCGTATGGAACATTCTCTAGGACTGACGACATAAAAGGACACAAAACAAGCCTCAACAAACTTAAGGATATAGAAGCTATTTCAGGCATCTCTTCTGACCACAATGGCATGAAACTAGAAATCAATGACAGAAAAAAAGTTGAGGAAGAAACAATTACATGGAGACTAAACAATATGCTACTAAAAAAACAATGGGTCAACGATGAAGTCAAGGAGGAAATCTTAAAATATCTCGAGACAAAAAACAATGCCAACACAACCATACAAAATCTGTGGGATGCAGCAAAGCAGTTCTAGATGGAAGTTCATAGTGATATAAGCTTTCCTCAAAAAAATGAGAAAAATCTCAAATAAACAAGCTAATCTACCACTTATAAGAATTAGACAAAGAAGAACAAACAAAACCTAAAGTCAGAAGAAAGGAGGAGTAATAAGGATCAGAGAAGAAATAAAACAGAGAGGAAGGAAAACAATAAAACCAAGAGGCAGTTCTTTGAAAGGATAAACAAGATTGACAAACCTCTGACCAGGCTCATCAAGAAGAAAAGAGAGAACTCAAATAAACAAAAAAGAAATGAAAAAGCAAACTAACCACCAATATTGCAGAAACACAAAAAAACCATATGAGAATACTATAAACAATTATATGTCAACAAATTCAATAACCCAGAAGAAACGGACAAGTGTCTAGAAACATACAGCCCACCAAAATTGAATCAAGAAGAAATATATAATTTTAAAAGACCAATCACTAGTGGTGAAATAGAACTTTAAAACTCTCTACAAACAAAAGTCCAGGACCAGATGGCTTCAAGGCAAATTATACCAAACATTCAAAGAAGAATCTATACTGATCCTTCTCAAACTCTTCCCAAAAAGTTGAGGAGGAGGGAAAACTCCCAAAGACATTCTATGAAGCAACCACTGCTATGATATCAAAACCACAAAAGACACCACCAAAAAATTAAATTATGGTCCGGTATCATTGATGAATATAGATGCAAAAATTCTCCACAAAATTTGAATAGGCTGAATCCAGCAACATATAAAAAATCATATACTACAAGCAAGCAGGATTCATCATCCCAAGTTCACAGGGGTGGTTCCATATATACATATTAACCAATGTGTTACACCACTTAAACAATAGACAAAAACCACATGATCATCTCAATAAATACAGAAAAAGCACTAGACAAACCACTCATGATAAACATCCTTACCAAAGTGGGTACTGAGGGAATCTCTCTCTACACAGAAAAAACTATTTATGATGAACCCACAGTGAAAAGCTGATAGTCTTGCTACTAAAATTTGGAACAAGATAAGGATGTCCACTCTCACCTCTTCCACTCAACATAGTATTGGAAGTCCTATCCACAGTTATAAGAAAAGAAAAATAAATAAAAGACATCCAAATTGAAAGGCAAGAGGTAAAACTATCATTATATGCAGATGACATGATTCCATATACTCTAAAGACTCCACACAAAAAGCTACTAAAACTGATGACTGAACTCAGTAAGGTAGCAAGATACAAGATTAACATACAGAAACTGGCTGCATTTCTTTGCATTGATAATTAAACGTCAGAAAGGGAATGTAAAAAAAAAACCCAGTAAATTTCAAAATCACATCCCCAAAAATAAAATACTTAGGAATAAATCTGACCAAGGAGGTGAAATAATTATATGCTGAGGACTCTAAATCATTAACAAAGGAAACTGAAGATGATTCAAAGAAATGGAAAGATACAAAATGCTCTTGGACTGAAATAATTAATGTTATTAAAATGGCCACACTCCCCAATACAAAATACAGATTCCATGCAATCCTTATTAAACCACCTATGATATTTTTCACAGAACTAGAACAAATAACCCAAATTAAACTTATATGGAACCATAACAGACCCGAAATTGCCTAAGTAATCCTAAAGATAAAGAGCAAAACAGGAGACAAAACCCTCCCAGACATCAGATAATACTAGAGAGCTACGGTAATCAAAACAGCATGGTATTGGCACATACACACACACACACAAAAAAACCACATACAGATCAATGAAACACGATCGAAATCCCAGAAACAAACCCACATACCTACTGCCAATTAATATTGAACAAAGGAGGGTCCTAATCAAGCTTACAAGCTTTTGCACAGCAAAGTATACTATTTAAAAAAAAAAAAAAAGAAAAGAAAAGACAACCTACAAAAGAGGAGAAAATATTTGTAAACAATGAGACTAACAAAGGCTTAATTTTCAAAATATACAACTTATACAACTCAACAACAAAAAAACTATTTTAAAAAAATGGGCAGAAGACCTAAACAGACATTTCTCCAAAGAAAAAATACAAATAATCAACACACACACGAAAACAGTTCAGGTCAGTTCAGTCGCTCATTCGTGTCTGACTCTTTGCGACCCCATGAATCGAAGCACGCCAGGCCTTCCTGTCCATCACCAACTCCCGGAGTTCAAACTCACGTCCATCAAGTCAGTGATGCCATCCAGCCATCTCATCCTCTGTCGTCCCCTCTTCCTCCTGCCCCCAATCCCTCCCAGCATCAGAGTCTTTTCCAATGAGTCAACTCTTCGCATGAGGTGGCCAAAGTATTGGANAAGGCTTTGGCATAGTCAATAAAGCAGGAATAGATGTTTTTCTGGAACTTTCTTGCTTTTTCCATGATCAAGGCTGCTAATTATTAGGTAAATGCAAATCAAAACTACAACGAGGTACCACCTCACAACAGTCAGAATGCCCATCAATAAAAAGTCTACAAATAACAAATGGTGGAGAAGATGTGGTGAAAAGGGAAACCTCCTACACTGTTGGTTGGAATGTAAGTTGGTACAACCACTATGAAAACAGTATGGAGGTTTTTCAGAAAACTAAACATAGAACGACCACATGATACAGCAATCATTTCACTCCTGGGCGTATATCTGGACAAAACTATAATCCCCAAAGATACATGCGCGCCACTATGTTCATAGCAACACTAATCGCAATAGCCAAGACATGGAAACAATCTAAATGTCCATCAACAGACAAATGGATAAAGAAGATGTGGTACACACACACACACACACACACACACACACACACACACACTGGAATACTACTCAGCCATTAAAAATGAAATAATCCCATGTGCAGCAACATGGATGGATCTGGAGATTATCAAGTTACAGTAAGTTAGACCAAGACAAATACCATATGATATCACTTACATGTGGAGTCTAAAATATAACACAAATAAACTTATCTATGAAACAGAAACAGACTCAGAGACTTAGAGAACAGATTTGTGGTTGTGAAGGGGGAGGGGGTTGGGGGAGGGATGGAGTAGGAGGTTGGTGTTAGTAGATATAAGCTATTATATATGGAGTGATAGACAAGACCCTACTGTAGAGCACAGAGAAATAATTCAATATCCTATGATAAATCATAACAGAAGAGACTATTTTAAAAAAGAATGTATATGTATACATTTTTGTGTGTGTGTGTACAACTGAACCACTTTGCCATACAGCAGAAATACAACACTGTAAATCAACTATACCTCAATTTTAAAAAGAAGCTCCCAAGTTATAAAAAATAAGAAAAAATAGTTAAGTCTATTAGTATCGACCAGATATATAATAAGTTCCATTAACACAGCTTCCTGCCACACACGTGTATGCACATGTGTCATTTTACGAAATGAGAATAATACTGAATATACTTCTTGCAGTTTTCTTATTTCACAAAACATCATTCTGTGGATTTAAAAGCATCACCTCTAATGCCTACATGTGATGAGCCATCACTTATGTAACTACTCCCTAAAAGAAGTAGCTTATCCAGGAGGAGAAATGATGTGTTCACTGAATCAGTGTCAGTACCCAGCAGTGCAGCTACCAGGAGTCAGAGTCCTGGGTTTAATCCCCAGCACTGCCCCTTAGTAGCTGGGTGGCCTCGGGCACATCAGGTGACTCCTTCAGTTCAGTCATTCAGTCATGTCTGACTCTTTGCAACCCCATGAACTGCAGCACTCCAGGCCTCCCTGTCCATCACCAACTCCCGGAGTTCACTCAGACTCATGTCCATCGAGTTGGTGATGCCATCCAGCCATCTCATTCTGTCATCCCCTTCTCCTCCTGCCTCCAATCCCTCCCAGCATCGGGGTCTTTTCCAATGAGTCAACTCTTCACATGAGGTGGCCAAAGTACTGGAGCTTCAGCTTTAGCATCATTCCTTCCAAAGAAATCCCAGGGCCAATCTCCTTCAGAATGGACTGGTTGGATCTCTTTGCAGTCCAAGGGACTCTCAAGAGTCTTCTCCAACACCACAGTTCAAAGGCATCAATTCTTTAGCACTCAGCCTTCTTCACAGTCCAACTCTCACTTCCATACATGATCACTGGAAAAACCATAGCCTTGACTAGATGGACCTTTATTGGCAAAGTAAGAATCTCTGTTTCTGTAGAATGGGGACCATAATGGCTGTCATGGGGCTGGCATGTGGATACTCATGCCAACTCAATATCTGGGGATGATGAGTGAGCATCACAGGCAGAGAGGCCCATGGGTATGGTCAGTATTGGAGCAGAAGTGGAACCCAGCCTCTGACTCTTGCCAGCACAGCTTCCTGGGTCTGAGGATGGAGATTTGTGCATGACCCTGTTCTCACCACTTTACCCCACCATGCCCTTCAGCTCATGAGCAAAGGAACCAGCCTAAAATCCATAAAGGGATTGCTGTCCAGCAGATGGAGGGGTAACGGCATGGCCAACCCTACACATGAGAGTCCCACGGGGATGGGAAGGTCGGGGCGGGGACCAGAGAGCTGTTCCTGTGCTGACGGACCCCTCCTGGGCCAGCAAGGACAGAGCCTGTGAGCACACAGCTGCAGCAGCAGAAACCCAGTTACCATGGAGCCCCAGCCCACTCTCCCAACCATAAATGTGTAGACTCCAGAGGGGCCAGCATCAGGCTTCACCCCCCTGCCTGGCACCCATGTCTGGACCCAATTAGGACCAGAGACCAGTGCCTGCTGCAGGACAGCAAGCCCCCCAGCCCCCAGCACACATAACAGTGGACAGTGCGATGGGCGGGGGGACCTCCCTTCACCCTCCTCCCTTCTCTGGCAGGAGCAGAGACATCATGGGAGCCAAGTGCTCAAATGCATAAACAGATGACATCCTTTCCACTGCCTGCCCATGACTCATCCTAGGAGACCATGAACATGTATTCTTCCTCACAGGATTCCAACCTGAGGACTCTGATGACTCACTGAAAGGAGATTCAAGCAGCAGCAGGATGATATAAAGAACCCCCAACATCTCAGCCCCTCCAACACTGCTACAGGGCCTTCCCACCACTCAAGGGCATGGCTGATGTCTCAGACCCCACTGATGTGTGCTGTAAGAGTGCAACCAAGGACGGGGTGATAAGCAATGCACACTCCACACAGCCATATCTGCGCACCTCGTATACACATGTAAATCCACCAGTGACCCCAGGACAGGGAAAGAGCAACTAAAATCCTGCATGCTTCATAGCATCATGGCCAAAGGAGAAAAAAACTAAAGTACCCAGGCCACTATCTTCCTGCCCTCCTCTCTCTCCAAAGTGGACCAGGCAGAGTGCTGCCAGAATCCTGCCACGTGACTCATTTGCGTCCCTCACTCAGCAGGCCAAGCTCACCGATCAAAGGCTGCAGTGAGCCCTGCTCTAACACTGCATCTCCAGGTTGGCACGCTGGGAGAGAGGAGGCTGCTGTTCTCTGTGCAGGAGGGAGAATCAGAGCCAAGTGTTTGATACAGGTGGGAGGTTGAATGGCACTTTCTGACACAAACTCCCAGTCCCAGGTTACTGTCCTAAACGCAAATAGAGCAAGCAGGAAGGGACATGCCATCTGGAGAGACCCCTCGGTGCTCTGGAAT
Source organism: Neotragus moschatus (assembly GCA_006410615.1). NCBI lineage: Eukaryota > Metazoa > Chordata > Mammalia > Artiodactyla > Bovidae > Neotragus > Neotragus moschatus. Next base: position 360,451 of record SJYA01003205.1, read on the forward strand.
AATCTGGACACTAAAGGGACAGACGGGTGTACCAAGCCCTTGGTACAGACCCCTCATGTTCCTCCCCGGGGGTCAGGAGAGAGAAAAACAGTGAGTGTGGGAAGGAGAGGTCAGACAGGTCTTACTGTAGGAGCCAGAATGATCCTTGACTGAGAAGGTCATCAACTCTTCACAGGAGATGGGCAGAGGCTTGATGCAGGGGTGGGGAAGTCAGGAACTACGTGAAGCCACCATGACAGTCCCGAAGTTATTGGCAATCAAGGTAACTGAGGCCACCTCCACATGACGGGGAGTTTCTTCTTAGCCCGTCGAGGCACTCTTGGCCCTTAGAAAGTTCCCTGTGCCATGAGACCCATTCAGTCTGCCTGTGCACCTCCCCGACTGGCCTCAAGTCTCCCTCTTGAGTGCATCGGCTCCACTCCTGGGACAGACAGTGACCACAGTCTCTCAGGAATTTCCCTCCAAGCTCACATCGGTCAAAGAGAATGTCTTACAGGCAGAAAGAGAGAAAGAAGACAAGTCACTCACCAAGGAAGGACCATGGTGTTGGGAGTAGGTTTTCCACAGTAACAAGGGAGACCCTAAAGTAACACCATCAAAGCACCAAGAAACCATCAACCTAGGATCCTGGACCCAACAAACCATCTTCTAAGAACCATGATGAAATGAAGACATTAGCAAGTAAAAGAAAACTGAGAGAGGCACACGGACCCCGCTAAAGGGTCCGTAAGAAAGGAAGATGGAAAATGAACCCCGTCTCCAGAGACAGCCTAAGTATAAGACTGGATGAAGAGTTTTGAGGCTGAGATAGGTGCATGGTTCAGCAATGAGAGACAGCCTGATCTCTTCTTAGATTAAATAAGGATAATGAAAAGAAAGCACCTAAATTTTCTCTCTTATTCCCCCCTCCAAAGGTAGGGTTGGCCTTGCCATTTGAGGTCCCCCAGTCCGACTGTCTCTGGGGCTCTGGCTCACCTATACACACCCTTCTTGGCCCTTGAGCGGGACCTCAAAGGCTTTGATTCAGTGGAGCTACGCTGACACTCTGCACAGGACAAGGAGGTGGCTGGACATGACTGCCACGCTCAGCAGAACTCCAGAGGCTGCCAGGCACATGGGTTCCACCCACAGCCCTGAGCTGGTGCTGGAGCCCCAGAGAAAGGGTGAGGCTGCCTGAGTGGCCCAGGACGCCAGCCTTCTGGCACACACACAGGACTGCTCCCCAGCAGGCTTGGCCTGGCTGTGCACTCAAGGCCTGGCTCTGTCAGCCTCTGCCCCTCACGACTACGTCTCAAATGCCGGAGGCGAGGCCAATGAGCCAGCTCAGGAGAGATCAGGAACTGCTTCCCGTGGTTGTACACACAAGCATGATTGCTCCAAGACACACCCATGGAGCAGAAAAGAACACTGTATCTGGTCTCCCTGTTCCCCACACCTTGGCCAAATTCAAGGTCATCTGCCAAGATTCCCCCAGGTTAGAGTTCCACATAACATATTGGTCTGGGATGGCTATTGGTTGTGTACCAGAAAAAAAAGGAAAGGTCAAGACTCTTTCTGATCAAGGGGAGACAAAACCACAGGAGGGAGACAATGGCTAGAGAACACTAGAGTTGGAGGGCAACTCTGGTCACTCAACACATAGAATGTATCAGGCACCATGCTGAGGGCTCTCTTCCGGGGGCAGGAATTATTCTTGTTTCACATGTGAGAAATCCAAGGCTCGGAGAGGCTAAGTAAGTAACTTGCCCAAGGTCACCCAGCTGGAAAGTGGGACGGCTGGGATCAAATCTTTGTGGCTCTTAGCCACTATACACAGCGGCTATCCAGAACCAGTTTCAGTGGCAGGCTGGCTGGGGTGGTGGTAAAGATGGAGGGAGGGGGTTTCTATGTCCAGTTAACAGTCACACAATCAGTGAACAGTCAGGGATTGTTGTAAAAACACTTTCTCTGCTCTCCTGTAACCTTGCATGGCCAGGCCTCCCAAGGGCTTTGTGGTCAAGCCCAGGGAGTAGGAAGAAGGGAAGGAGGGTCTACTGGGTGGGAGCTCTGCCCGAAGGCAGGGTCAGACTCAGGGTTCCTGAAGCAGAAATGCCCGTGTTTCAGCCCACAGTTGGAGGGGGAGAGCTAAGCCCTGGGGAGCCCATCTGAGTGGGCCTTCTCTTCTGGATCAAGCTGGCAGCCTTCCCTTCTGGACCAAGCTAAGATGGGCTTCTCCTTGCTTCCAGCAGAGACGGTTCCTGGCCAACCCCAAGGGGGCCAACCTCACTCCTCAGGACCATTGCTTCTGAGGGGTTACAGAGCACAATGCCCACCTACTGTTTGGCCGCTAGGTCCAGCAGGGCTCCACAGGGAGGGGCAACATGGAAAAACCCAGTCCCTAGGGTCTCAGGCCCACCCTGTGCTCAAACAGAAGAGGGCACACACTGCCACCCAAGGGCTGACACAGCCCACACTTCCCAGCATCATCTCCTCAAATCCTCCCAGCAACCTGCCTGGAAAGAAGTCATAACCCTTCTTTCCTTTTAAATCAATATACTTCAAATTTTAGAACAGCTTCAGATTTTCAAAAAAGCAGCATGGAGAGTGTGGAGTTCCCTGTGATTAATATCCGCCATGACTATGACACATTTGTCACCATGCACAAACCAATACTGACACACTGTGTGTGTGACAGTCGTTCAGTCGTGTCCAACTCTTTGTGACCCCATGGACTGTACCCCACCAGGCTCCTCTGTCCATGGGATTTTCCAAGCAAGACTACTGGAGTGGGTTGCCATTGCCTTCTCCAGTGGATATTTCTAACCCAGGGATCAAACCCAGGTCTCCTAAATTGCAGGCAGATTCTTTACCTCCAGAGCTACCAGGAAATTACTTACTAAAGTCCTTTTTTGCCCCCAATTTTCCTAATTTAGGGGTGTTGTCCCTTTTTTGGGCTCCAGGATCCCATCCAGGTCACCACATTGCACTTCGTCATTCTATCTCCTTCTCAGACAGCAAGGAGATCAAACCAGTCAATCCTAAAGGAAACCAACCTGAATATTCATTGGAAGGACTGATGCTGAAGCTGAAGCTCCAATACTTTGGCCACCAGATGGGAAGAGTCACCTCATTGGAAAAGACCCTGATGCTGGGAAAGACTGAAGGCAAGAGGAGAAGGGAATGACAGAGGAAAAGATGGCTGGATGGCATCACCAACTCAATAGTCATGAGTTTGAGCAAACTCTGGGAGATGGTGACAGACAGGGAAACCTGGCATATTGTAGTCCATGGAGTAGCAAAGCTGGACATGATTTGGCCACTGAACAACAACAATGAACATCTCCTTTGGCTGCTCCAGGCTGTTTCATTCTGATGTCCCTCAGACTTTCCCAGTTTTTGATGGCCTAAATGGTTTCTAGGAATATTAATTAACTATTTTGCAGCCGCTCCTTCAATTTGGGTATGTCTGATGTTCTCACATGCTAGTAAAGTAATGCTCAAAATTCTCCAAGCCAGGCTTCAGCAATACGTGAACTGTGAACCTCCAGATGTTCAAGCTGGTTTTAGAAAAGGCAGAGGAACCAGAGATCAAATTGCCAACATCTGCTGGATCATGGCAAAAGCAAGAGACTTCCAGAAAANCCTGGCGTGCTGTGATTCATGGGGTCGCAAAGAGTCGGACACAACTGAGTGACTGAACTGAACTGATGTTCTCTTCATGGTTAGACAGGATATGGATTCAGAGAAGAAGACCACAGAGGTGAGCGCCCTCGTCACGTTATGTCACAAGTACATGCAATGGGACTTGCCTGATGGTCCAGGGGTTAAGATTCTGTGCTTCCACTGCAGGGGGCACAGGTTCGGTCTTGGTGGGGGAACTAAGATATCACATGCCATGAGGCGTGGCAAAAAAAAAAAAAAAAGAATGCATACTACAAACATGACATCACTGTGGATGTGGACCTTGACCATCTGTAGAGAAGCTGCTTCCCAGCTTTTCAGAGTCACTACCTCCCCTGCCACTCAGTCCGGCTTTCACATTCTGCTTCAGAAGGAAGTCACTATGCACCATCCACACTTGAGGAGCAGGGAGTTAAAATCCACCTCCTTGAGGGCAGAGGATCTACATCAGTTATTTGAAATTCCTCTGCAGAGATTTGTTTCTTCTTCTCCATTTATTTATGTATTCAATCATTCATTTATCAGTATGGACTTGTGGATATTTATTTTATACTCTGGGTTATAATTCAACACCTCATTGCTTATTTTATTGCTGGAATTGTCCCAGCTTTAGCCATCAGGAGCTCTTTCACTTGGCTCCTGTCCTTTTAACACAGGCCCATAATTTTTGGCTTGGGGGTCTTGATGGTACTTCCTTACTTTCTGGTACTACAAGATGCTCATCTTGGGTATTCTCTGCCCTAATTCTAGAGTCAGCCATTCCTCCAAGGAGCTCCAAGGAACAAGGTATGTTATCCATGTTCTCATGGCCAGAAAAGCAAGCCCAAAGTGACGGAGGCACTTGTCTATGGGCAGCAACCGTAGACAACACACAACTGCAGCAACCACAGTTGAAATTCAAGGCCAGCCCTTGCTCATGTGCCTACCCAGGCCTCTCAGTGCCTCTGAACCTGAGGAAATGCAAGCAGCATTGCTTAAAGGCAGAGGAACAGGGACAGTAACACTTCTGGCCCTTTCTCAATCCTGGGCCCTGGGGCCAGCCCTACTGTCCCTCAAGCTCTAACCTTTCTAGCAAAAGGGCATGTGGTAACTTGCAGACGAGGCGCTTCAATGCATGCTGCATCTCATGAGGCTAGGATGCTTGTCCGCCCTGTTTATGGCTGTAGAAGGCCAAGTGCCAGTTCTGGCGTATTGCTACTGCCTGTTCTAGCAAGAGTCTCTTGTTATTCCTGGTGGCTTCATAGGATACTGCAATCCGTCAACATTTCAGATAATGAACTGTTCAGGGACTATCTGAGGAAGGTATGTGAACCATAGTTGTCTGAAAACTTGTTTTGCCACCTTCCAGCAGGATCAAGAAAACACCATGTGGGTTCATCTCTGGGCTTTCTATTTTGTTCCATTGATCTATATTTCTGTCTTTGTGCCAGTTCCATACTGTCTTGATGACTGTGGCTTTGTAGTAGAGCCTGAAGTCAGGCAGGTCGATTCCTCCAGTTCCATTCTTCTTTCTCAAGATTGCTTTGGCTATTCGAGGTTTTTTGTTTATCCATACAAATTTTGAGATTATTTGTTCTAGTTCTATGAAAAATACTGTTGGTAGCTTGATAAGGATTGCATTAAATATATAGATTGCTTTGGGTAGTATACTCATTTTCACTATATTGAATCTTCCAATCCATGAGCATGGTATATTTCTCCATCTATTTGTGTCATCTCTGATTTCTTTCATCAGTGTTTTATAGTTTTCTATATATAGGCCTTTTGTTTCATTAGGTATATTTATTCCTAAGTATTTTATTCTTTTTGTTGCAATGGTGAATGGAATTGTTTCCTTAATTTCTCTGTTTTCTCATTGTTAGTGTATAGGAATGCAAGGGATTTTTGTGTGTTAACTTTATATCCTGCAACTTTACTATATTCATTGATCAGCTCTAGTAATTTTCTGGTGGTGTCTTTAGGGTTTTCTATGTAGAGGATCATGTCATCTGCAAACAGAGTTTTACTTCTTTTCCAATCTGGATTACTTTTATTTCTTTTTCTTCTCTAATTGCTGTGGCTAAAACTCCAAAACTATGCTGAATAGTAGTGGTGAGAGTGGGCACCCTTGTCTTGTTCCTGACTTTGGGGGAAATGCTTTCAATTTTTCACCACTGAGGATAATGTTTGTTGTGGGTTTATCATATATGGCTTTTATTATGTTGAGGTATGTTCCTTCTATTCCTGCTTTCTGGAGAGTTTTTATCATAAATGGATGTTGAATTTTGTCGAAGGCCTTCTCTGCATCTATTGAGATAATCATATGGCTTTTACTTTTCAATTTGTTAATGTGGTGAATTACATTGATTGATTTG
>SJYA01003205.1:366892-392635 GCA_006410615.1 Neotragus moschatus
ACACAATGGAATAATACTCAGCTATTAAAAAGAATGCATTTGAATCAATTCTAATGAGGTGGATGAAACTGGAACCTTTTATATGGAGTGAAGTAAGTCAGAAAGAAAAACACCAATATAGTATATTAATGCATATATATGGAATTTAGAAAGATGGTAACAATGACCTTATATGCAAGACAGCAAAAGAGATACAGAGATAAAGAACAGACTTTTGGACTCTGTGGGAGAAGGTGAGGGTAGGATGATTTGAGAGAATAGCATTGAACATGTATATTACCATATGTGAAACAGATGGCCAGTCCAGGGTCGATGCATGAGACAGGGCACTCAGGGCTGGTGCACTGAGTCGACCCTGAGGGATGGGATGGGATGGGGAGGGAGGTGGAAGGGGGGTTCAGGATGGGGGACACATGTACACCCATGGCTGATTTGTGTCGGTGTATGGCAAAAGCCACTACAATATTATAAAGTAATTAGCTTCCAATTAAAATAAATAATTTAAATTAAGAAAAAAACACCACGTGTAAGCTTGAAGAATGGGTGTTTGTGCCTTGGATGACATTCCAGAGGAAGAGTGGCATGCTTTCCCCTCACCATTTGTGCTCCTGACGGCACAGGGGACGATACTATGCTGAAAAGCACAGATTTTGATGACCGTACACTGAACGTGACTTGGACATTACTCTAAATGTGAGGAAGTTATGAGGATAGTTTACTTCCCCATATTGTCACATCTATGTACGTACAAGAGTAATGTATGATCAAGGGGGCTTCCCTGGTGGTCCAGTGGCTAAGACTCCATGATCCCAATACAGGGTGCTGGGTTCAATCTCTGGTCAGGGATGTAGATCCCACATGGTACAATTAAGAGCTCCCATACCATAGGCCACAAGGTCCCATGTGCCATATGAAGACAGATGATCTCAGTGCCGCAATGAGGACACAGTACAGCCACGTAAATACTCAGATTATTAAAAAATGAGTAATATATGATCGAAATCTAAGTCTAAATAAGGCTAAAGAGCTCTTGCAATAAGTACAAATATAAATGCTAAGTGATAAGAAAGCATTGTGTCTGTGTGTTGTGTGTTAGTTGCTCAGTCGTGTCCAACTTTGCGACCCCATGCAAGCCCACCAGGCTCCTCTGTCCATGGAAATCTCCAGACAATAATATTGGAGTAGGTTTCCATGCCTTTCTCCAGGGGATCTTCCCAAGCCAGGGATCGAACCCAAGTCTTCCACATTGCAGGTAGATTCTTTACCATCCGAGCTACCCAGGAAACCCAATATCAGAATTTAATTAGTAGTATTTTCCCTCTTCCTCTAGTTCATAAAATAACAGAGGACCTGACAGTTGATGGGATCTCTGATTTCAAATATGGTAACAGGCATGTGTTTACACAGATGTCTAAACTCACCTGTGTGTGCACACGTGCACGCATCCGTGTCACACACAGACGTGCGCACATGTATATGCACGTGTGTAAACACTTGTACTGTACACGTGCCTGCATACATACACGTGTATGTATGCCAGTGATACACTGCTGCCCACAGCCTGAGGTCCCTGTTCTCCCCCAGCCCTCAGATGCTGACTCACTCCGGCAGGAGCCAGAGCTGTGCTCTGCTGTGCCCTGGGCTAAGACTGAGACCTCACAGGGGAGTCACGCTCACCCATATGCCATGCTGGGAGGCCCTGCCTTTGAGGCCACCAGTCAGATCTCAGAGGTGGGAGGTGGGAGGAGGGTGCTTAATCTCCTGTTCCTTTCTCAGCTGCTCTGTCCCCACCCCACAAGTTCATGATCACGGGCTGGGATGGACTACAAGCCTGCGCTTTAGGCTACCTTCTAACCAGCACACCTCTTCAGGTGTGGCTGTCCCCGCAGTTCCCAGCTCCTCCTGGACCCAGCCATTCAGGCTACTTCATGCCTAAGCTGTTTGTGCAGACTGATTCNACCCCACAAGTTCATGATCACGGGCTGGGATGGACTACAAGCCTGCGCTTTAGGCTACCTTCTAACCAGCACACCTCTTCAGGTGTGGCTGTCCCCGCAGTTCCCAGCTCCTCCTGGACCCAGCCATTCAGGCTACTTCATGCCTAAGCTGTTTGTGCAGACTGATTCCAGAGTGCCTACAGCCCGGCCTCCCAGCCCAACAGAGTCCCTGTTACAAGTCCACAATACTCAGCATTTCTCTCCCATGACTTATCTCCAAAATGCAGGGGCCATCACGGCTCTGGTTGGCCTGCCTGTGAGTGAAGAGGGGCCGTGATGGGTCCTGGAAAGACCCACACTCTGGGTGTGTGGAGGCCTGAGGATGGAAGGTGAGGCAGGAGTCAAGTGTTTGGAACAGCACCTGGTACACAGCATGAGCTCAAGCAACAGCATCTGCTATTTAGTTTAAAATGGCTACTTCCCACTTTGGGGGCCGAGAAGCGGCCTAGGAGATCAGCCCAGAATCGGGATTTCAGGAGTCTGGCTTCCAGAGTGTCCCACATCTGCAAAGGAGAAGCTGGACATGAGAGCCCTTGGTGAGCTGTCAGGCTCTCTTCACACAGGAGNATGGGATTCTCCAGGTAAGAATACTGGAGGGGGTAGCCATTCCCTTCTCCAGGGAATCCAGGGATCAAATCCCAGTCCCCAGGAATAACAGAATTAGTATTCAAACAAAGAAGTGGCAAGGGGCAGGCTTCCTGGCACTCCTCCCGTCCCTGGGGCTCCTGTAATTGGAGCGGATCTCTACCCTTGCCCTTTTCTTCACAGTGGCATTGCAGACAGACATATACTGTTTCCCCCTTTTCCCATGCTGGCTCCCTGCTTCTCCCATTGACACCATTCACTTCTACATTTACTGACCACCTATCAGGTGTTGCACTAAATACCCATGCTGTGTGCTCTTGGGGGTTCCAAAAACGTCTAAGTCAAAGTTCCCATCCTCAAGGACTCCACCTTCAGAGACTTAGACAAAGAACCACACAAACACACAAAGACAATACAGCTATAAAAATGCAGAACACACTGCTTGAGTACTCCCTAAGCGCCAGGTGTGTGCTAAAGACCTCGTACACATTCAACCCACGAGCAGACAACATTATGAAAAATGGAGGCTTTCAGGGATTAAATATTATGATAACAGACACAGATTGGGGTGCCTGGTGAGCTCAGAACAATTTCTCCAGGGCCTGTGCCTAAGTCCAGTCCCTCTTGTCCTTTGGGAAACTCTGTCCTTCTCCAACATATAGTGATTGGTCCAAAGAGTGGTAGTGTGACTCAAATTTTAGAGTCCTGCTCCAGGAACTTTTGTCTGGGAACTCAAGGGGAAACTTCTTTTGTCTCTGGTCAGGGAGCTATAGCAGTAAAGATCAGCTTCACTGAAAAGATCGTCAACATTGCTAATTATTATAGAAAAGCAAATCAAAACTACAGTGAGGTACCACCTCACACCAGTCAGAATGGGCATCATTAAAAAGCCAGCAAATGACAAATGCTGGGAAGGGTGGGGAAAAAAGAAACCCTCCTACACTGCTGGTGGGAATGTAAAGTGGTGCAGCCACTGTGGAGAACAGTAGGGAGGTTCCTCGGAAAACTAAANTGAGGTACCACCTCACACCAGTCAGAATGGGCATCATTAAAAAGCCAGCAAATGACAAATGCTGGGAAGGGTGGGGAAAAAAGAAACCCTCCTACACTGCTGGTGGGAATGTAAAGTGGTGCAGCCACTGTGGAGAACAGTAGGGAGGTTCCTCGGAAAACTAAAATCAGAATTACCATATGATCCAGCAATCTCCTGGATATATATCCTGGGCATACATCCAGACAAAACTATCGATATAATTTAAAAAGATGCATATGCCTCTATGTTCATAGCAGCACTATTCACAAGAGCCAAGACATGGAGACAACTTCAATATTCATCAACAGATGAAGGGATAAAGAAGATGTGGTAAATACAGACGATGGAATATTACTCAGCCATTAAAAAGAAAAATGGCTTTGTAGCAACAGGCAACTAGAGATTACCATACTGTCAGAAAAAGAAAGACAAATGCCATGATATCACTTATATGTGGAATGCAAAATATGATGCTGATTCATATGTAGAATGTAAAATATGACACAAACGAAGCTATCTCTGAAACGGAAAGAGAATCACGGACGTAGAGAACAGATGAGGGGTTGCCAAAGGGTAGCGGAGAATCCCAGGGACAGGGGAGCCTGGTGGGCTGCCGTCTATGGGGTCGCACAGAGTCGGACACGACTGAAGTGACTTAGCAGCAGCAGAGAGTTGAGGGCGAGATGGAGTGGGAGGCTGGGGTTAGCAGATGCAAGCGTTCATATACAGAATGGACAAACAATGAGGCCTACAGTATGGCAGAGAACTATGTTCAATATCCTATGATAAACCATAATGGAAAAGAGCATTTAAAAAATAATGTGTATGTATATACATACAAGGGGCTTCCCTGGTGGCTCAGAGGTTATGTATAATGGGATCACTTGGCCATACAATAGAAATTAACCCAATATTGCAAATTANATATACAGAATGGACAAACAATGAGGCCTACAGTATGGCAGAGAACTATGTTCAATATCCTATGATAAACCATAATGGAAAAGAGCATTTAAAAAATAATGTGTATGTATATACATACAAGGGGCTTCCCTGGTGGCTCAGAGGTTATGTATAATGGGATCACTTGGCCATACAATAGAAATTAACCCAATATTGCAAATTAACTACAACTTTTAAAAATTGGAGGGGAAAAAAGTCAGCTTCATAATGTTCATAGCCAGAACTCATCTTTTTGAGAAGTTGGTCAAGAGAATTAAAATGTGAAGAGGACTTGAAGTGTCCATGTAAGCCTCTAGTACCAATTACGCTTAAAACAATTCCATCTTGTTCTCCCACAACCTGGCCCATATTTTTAGCCCTGTTTTCCTTAATCTAGTTCGAGTCTGTTTTCCATCGTTTGCAAGTTACAGAGTCGGAAGAATACAGGTCCGTTGCCCGATGTCACACAGCTAACAAGGGGCTGGCCGCATGCCCTCCCAGCAGCGACCTCACCTCCCATGTGGCTGGATTATGGACACCAGACAGCATCATGCTATTTCATTTTGCTATAAATGTTGCCAGGGGGATTGGCATGACAGTGGGGTTGGCACTTTTGCTCATCAACTGTTCCATTCCCAGAAATGTGCCACCACTCCCCTCATGAAGGTCACATCATCATCAATGTCCACCGTTGGCCCCACTTGCACCTAGACTGGTCCCCTCCTCCCAGAGCCACAGCCACAGGCACTTCCAATAAAGGCCTCTTGTCAGAAGAGAACCAGTGCAGAGCCCATCTCTGATGTTTTCCATCTCCTTCCTTTCTGGTCTCCCTCGTCTCTGCGCCTTTAGGTCAGAGCTGCCCATTTGTAGCCCGGAGGCCAAATGTGACATGTAGATAGGTTTTATTCAGCATTCACAGCGTTTTTATTTTAGCATTTTAAAAATTAGGAGTTTCTCTTAGATATCACAATTTAAATTTTCCATATAAAAAGTTAAAAAAAAAAAACTATCTGCATTTCTGACTTTTCTTTAAAAACAACACTGGCCTATCCATGACAAGAGCCCTGCATGTCTGCATGAGCATTTCTGGCAGCAACCGATCAGTAACCACTCACTGTGGACAATGCATGGCCTCTCTGCTTCACCTGTCTCAAAATTTACCCAGAACCCTCATTTTCCCTGCCTGTCCGATCTTGGTGAACACCCAGGGCCACACACTGGGGGGCTGGGATCTCTGCTAACATGACAGCCCAGTGGCCAGTCTCTCCAGCCTAGGATTGGGCATTTTCCCCAGATGATGAATCTCAGGGAAACCCCTTCAACTCTAAGACAAGTGGGATCCCTGGCCTCACCTGACCCAGGCTCTGAATATGTCCAAGCCCAGAAACCGCTGACCACAAGCTTCAGTTTGCCTGTAGGTACCTCAGCACAGCCACATGCTGCTGATACCAGGCCAAGGCCCAGGATGGACGCCAGGCCAGCTCAGGCCCAACTCAACACGGAAACCGTTCAGCTGGACGCGGGAGCAGGTGGTGGCTTCCCTGAGCCCACCAGAAAACCAGCGCCACCAAACCATCAGATGAGCGCCAGCCCCCACCCCCACCCCCAACAGCCCCGGCACCCACCCCAGGCCTTGGGCTCACTCACGATATTCATGAGGGTGAGGACGTAGTTCTGCACGTGCTCCTTGCCGTGGAAGCGCACCACCGAGTCGTCCACCACCAGCAGCACCTCGATGCTGTAGCTGCCCGGCGTGGCGTGCCGCCGCTTCCGCTCTGCTTCTCCTAGCCGGTCCCCCACCAGGCCCAGCAGGTTGGGAAGGTCGCCCAGGCCGAAAGCTGGAACCGGGACAGGAAGAGACAGAGGTTCCAGTCCACATAAGAAACTGTCACCATGATGCCACCCACCATGGGCACCCCTCCCCCTGCCTCAGACAGCATGAGGATTTGTGCCAAGCCACGTAACGGGTGGGCATGAGCCCTCTCCCTGATGTGAGGATGTGGCCAATCTCTGAGGCAGTGAGAAGCAGAGAGGTAAGAACTGGCCCAGGCTCCAGTTCCCACTCAGTTCTATCTCCCTGTCACGTCCAGCCCAAGCCCCTCCACCTCTCTGGGCTCCCTTCCCCTCCTGTGACATGGGAAGGAATAATAATCCTTGATATCCTGCCAGACATGCTTGCTGTAAAAATCAAAGATAGCAGTGGGTAGAAACATCATCATACAGGTAAAAATGTTTTGCGGTATTACCATGGCCTATGGAGGGCATTTTAGGGAACCCTGGAGGATGCCCCATGCCCCTCAAATCCCTCTCAGTCATTGCCAGCAATTCCAAATTTCCCCATCACAGCTTTGACCTTTTAGCTAAGGTTATTTATTTAACCAGCATTTATTAACTTGTATGATATAATCTAGGACCTTTTCTGTAAAGGATCAGATAGTAAATATTTTAGGGTTTGTGGTTCATCTGGTCCATCTCAGCTCTTCAGTTTGACTACTGAAATATAAAAGCAGCTACAGACAATACATAAACAAATGAGTGTCTCTGGGTTTCCATAAAACTTTATTTACAAAAACAAGTGGTAGGCCTCACTTAGCTCATGCACCTTAGTTGGCTGACTCCTAATCGAATCCAATCCAATCCTTAAAGACAACTCTGTCAGATTATTGACTCTATTACACAAGTAAACAAACTAAGGTTCAAAGTAGCATATCCAGGTCTGTCTGAATCAAAAGGTCATGCTTTGAAACATACGGCTATTTAGAAAAGTAACATCTCAAGCAGTTGTCAGTCATTTACACCATAGCCTGAATAAGGACTGGAGCAACACTTGTTGGGGCAGTGGAGTGAGTACACGAGGACACACTGGAAGCAGGATAGGAGGCAAAGGTCTCTCAAGAAAGCTTCAAATGTCTTAATGACTCTCCTGCCATCCCACCCTGAACCTCTGATTCTTGTGCACTGATTTCTAAGAATATTCATTTATCCACAGTTATTTCAAAACCCCTCTGCCTGCAAGATGGGGCTGAGGCTGTAAAGATGCCACCACTACAGTCCCAGCACATATCCAGAGGTGTGGCTGCAGAAGGGGCCCCACACTACTAGTAGGGTGGACAGTGGTGGGTGATGAAGGCAGGACCCTGTCCTTGAGCTCCCCTGCCTAGTGCGGGTGATAGATAAGAGACTAGGTAGTAACAATAGAGTACCATCAGGTACCAGACAGTAGCACTGACTAGGGCAGACTTCCTCACCGAGACCCGAACCAGGACGGGGGAGCCAGGAGAGGCTTCTGGAGGAGGGCACACCTGAGCCGGCTGGAGGGGGAGCAGGAGAGCTGCTGGAGCATGGGGACTGCAGGACCCACTGTGACTGAGGTAGAGCTACCATCCACAGTGTGGTAACCCTCGGGGAAGACTCGACAGGCACCCAAGTTCTGCCTCTAAGCCTCCACGCACATGGGTACTCCAGGGATTGAAGGCTGAGTGCGGAGCAAGGAAATCACAGTGCTCCGTGCTGTTTCTATTTTCCCTTTGGTTAGTGGCACTGCCATGCGAAGGAATCGACCATGCCCTAGATCTGAGAGTTGGGGAATGCATGGCCACTGTGCCTAGAGGAGAGACCAGAAATGGGCAGCTGGCCCTCTGAGCAATGCACAGACTGGCGAGCAGGGCTTGGGCTGGGGGTCCACCCTCACTGCCCCTGAGGCCATGCCTCTCTCTTTGCAGGTGACTGCACAGAGCTCCCGGCGGCCCTGCTATCTGAGCCCAACAGTGAGGGCAGCAGCCCAGAGACAAACTCCTGGAGGAGAGGGGAAGAGACCCCCAGCAGGGGAGGAGGAAGGTCAAAGGCTCTCTCCATGGAGTGAGTTGAACCATAATAGCCACTTCCAACACAGGAGCAGTGCCTGGAGGTTTCAGCACAGCAAGGGAAAAGGGGAACTCTCCTCCTGACAGCTCTCCTTGCCAGGTTTGTAAAAGGGAGGCTCAGAGAGGTCACCCGACTCATCTCAGGTCACACAGCAAGTTCATGGTAAACATCCAGAATGTAAACCCAGGCTTGCCACTCCCCATTATCACACCCGAACAGGGCCCACCCAGATTTCCCTCTCAAAAAACAGTGAGAGGCATTGCGGAGGGCCTGCTGACATCAGCCACAGATGTTGGAGACGACCCATTCACACCCTCTTCTATGTGTCTCTCATCCTTCAGGCCACATATAGGGAATTCTCAAAGTGGGAAGGGTGGGGGCAGCAGGGCACCAGAAACTTTCAGTGAGCCCACCCAAGAAGCCCCGAGAAAATGTCAAATGGCGCAGCTGCTTTGGAAAACAGTTTGGCAGTTCCCCCCAAAAGTTAAACACAGTATTACCACAGGACCTACATCTTTATAGCATCTTACGTATATACTGAAAACAGTGGAAAACATATGTTTACATGAAAACTTGTACATGAATGTTCACAGCGGCATTATAATAGCCACCAAATGGAAACAACCCAAATGTCCACCAACAGATGAACACAGATAGACAAAACGTAGTTTCTCCACGGGGTGGACTATTACTCTACCATGAAAAGGAGTAAAATACTAAGACACACATCGGCAGAGATTGACTTTGCACACTAAGTGACAGGAAGCCAGTCACAAAAGGCCACAGACTGTATGATCCCATCCATAGGGGATGTCCTAAAGAGACAAAGCTCTGGAGAGAGAAGGTCAATCAGTGGTTGCCAGGGAGCTGAGAAAGGGGAAATGGGAGTGACAGCTGACTCATGGGTATGCGGTATTTTTATGGGAGTGATGGAAATGTTCTAGGGTTAGATAATGGTAATGGTGATCCCATTAGTGTGGGATGTAATTGTGATGTGATCACAATAATGGTGATCCCACAAAATTGTGAATATAGTTTTTAAAAACACTGAATTGTATACATTTAAATGGATTTTCTCTCAATTAAAAAAAGGCAGCAACAGCAGCCTTAAGCCCCAGGCTGGCTGGCTGCCCTTGAGGGGATGAACTGCCCTGGTGTTCAGGAGCCCCAAACCCCAGCCAAGGAGCCAGAATTCTGGCTACAGGCGCACAAGCATCCAGGTTCCAGTGACCGAGATGGTGGGAAGAGGGCTACAGAGCANGGTGGGCTGGCATCTATGGGGTTGCACAGAGTCAGACACAACTGAAGTGACTTAGCAGCAGCAGCAGCCTTCCTCTATAGAGAGGACAAGTGGACAAAACCACATTAGCTAGAAAGCACCATCAAATGAGGCCCATTGTTACATTTAACCCTGCTCAGGGCCCAGCACCATTAGCATTTTTTCCAAATGTTTTAGAACTCGGACACTTCCCCAGAGCTTGTTTGTGTTAACCCCTATTACTAGCAGTTCGCATGCCCATGCCCCAGTCACTCAGGCCGCTCACCAGGTTCCCCGCTCACTCTACATGTTCGCTTACATCTCTGCAGTTTACTTCTCCTAAACCTCTGTCTGTAATGCTACTCACTCATCCCTCAGATGATTGTTGAGCAGACCCCATTCCAGGTATGCAGGGGACACAGCCAGAAATCCCTCCTCACCTGGGGCCGACCTTCACCAGCGGTGAGGCAGGCGATCCGTAAGACCATGGTACACCAGTGGGGAAACAGGAAGCAAAGGAGAGAACTTGAGGTTGCAATTGTAAATAAGGGAGTCAGGGAAGATGTCACTAAGAGGGGACCCTGGAAGGCAAGCAACGGGTGAGATGAGAGGTGGGTGCGCACAGCATCTGGGGAGGGACGAGAGCAGAGGGGGCTATGGAGGGATGGCAGGGGTGTCACAGGCAGCCTGGAAGGAGGGAGGCTGCCCAGGGCCTGCTCGGCAGGAGGAGTGTCACAGGGAGGACTTGGCTCCAACAAGACTGTTCTGGCTGCTGATGGTACAGAGATGGCCAGGGGCATGGATGGGAGCGGGGAGGGCCATGAGGGAGGGCGCTGCCATCACCCTTGGACCACCCCACCACTTGTTTTTCTTGTCAAGCCCTGTTTGTTTCCCTTTGGGGATTATTAGTGACAAAAATCCCCCCTGCTGAAGCCAAACAGGGCCTGTTTTGTACTGGGAGCCACGCTTGTCCACACTGGTGTCATGCCTGTGCCCTGCGGACAGCTCTGCGGACCCCTTCCGGCCCAGCTCAGATGTACCCATCACTGCCCCCTCCAGTGGTTCCTGGCAGGTGCCCTGTCCCTCCCAGGTAAGTCTGTCTATCCTTCTTCTAGATGTGAGCTTCTCCACAGGGGGACAAATAATGATCCACCACACAGGACCAACTTCGGAACAAAATCACCTTCAGCAGGCATCCTCGAAGCCAAGTTTCCAAAATGAACCCTCTTGGGCCCTTAATGAAAGAAACCGCTCTCACAAAACGTGGCTGTGGCTCAGGGGACAGCCTCAGGACTGTGAATTATGAGGTGACGAAACATCAAAGGCTCAACGAGGTTTCTCTGGGCTGGAGGAGCTAATTCAGTGCCAACCTCAAGGGACGGAAATTAACTTCTGCTGTGGGGCGGGGCAGCCTGGGGGTACAAGTGTCTTCTGGACAGATCAAAGGTACAAATATTTGGCTGGCTTAAAAGCAAAAATTGACAAATGGCTTTAAGTAACCCGCTGGGAATAAGGTTTGCATTCAGAATGACCATGCCCTAGCAAACACTCCTACCTTCAGACGTTTCTCTACAAGGGCCTGTTCTACTGACCTCTCCACCATGTTATGGAAAGCAGAAGAAAAGACCAAAAGGGTTTTCATGTTCCATGACAGGCAATGTGTGCAGAACAACAGCCAACTGCCCTCCAAAACTATGAAAACGGACACAACAGTGGCAAAGGGCACTTGGAGCTGACGAGCACCAGGAGGTTTCATCATTCTTCAAATCCTGCTCACAGGAGGCTGGCTTTTTTTTCTCTCTCTCTCTTAAGGGGCTTCCCAGTCTTCAGGACAATGACTTAAAGAAGTTGAGCCACTCACATTTACAGTGGGAGCCTTACAAACACCCCCACTCAGAACCCAGGCACAAGGACCCCCAGGACGCCCCCCCATCTGTGTTCTGAAGTCGTTGTCATGGCCACCGAGTCCTGGCCTTACAGGGTTTATGACCTTGAGGAGCAATTCCTATTTACTAACTCAGGAGAGGCTATGTGGGATCGTGGCGGGGTGGGTGGGGAGCACTGGACTGGGACTCAAGGGCCTGAACCCCATTGGCCCTGATGGTAGCCAACTGTGTGACCCTGGAGGAGTCTCCCTTCCCTGAGCCTCAGTTTCCTTGTCTGTAAAATGAGGAGGGGACCGAGAGGCCCCCAAAGTCTCATCCAGTTACGGCTGCCCATACTCAGGCCAAAGTTAGGGTAAACTCTGGCAATGAAGCTGAGCTGGAGGCGTCCATAACATGAGGTTTATTTGTGCTGATAGGGAGCTCCTTGGAGCTGCCCGAGATGAGGTGGTCCACAAACATTACCATTGTTCCTCCTCTTGCTGTTGTTCTTGTTGTTTCTAAGGCTTTAAAGGCAGGGGAAGGCCTGCATGCTGACGATCGAAGGCCAGGCCTGGCAGATGGTTTGGGAACTTTCCACTGCAGGGTCCAGGGAATGCGGAAATTCCCCGAGTCCTCACCAAAAGCCCACCCCTGGGCCTGGACCACACTGAGGCTGGAAGGCAGATGGAAAGCAAGCGCAGCCCCCACCACACTCACCAGCCCACAGAGCAGCCCAGAAGCCACCCTGCCTCCAGCCAACCTGAAGATGCCACGGAAGAGAAACCACCCCCCAGACCAACCCTCCCTAAGAATGGGAGGCTGGCTCTGCTTGGAAGGAGTGGCAGTGAGCTGATGTCTGGCTTCTACTCCGTATCCTACATACATTAACAACCCAGGGCAGACAGCAAGGCACAGCCACGAGGAGACGAGAAAGGTGGGACTACAAGATCAGATGCCTTGAGGAGGGGAAAACCACCCAAGACCCAGGCCCTGGGCCACTCAGAGACCCCACTGGCCTTCTGGGAAGCAAGAGCACTAGAATGAGCATCCAGGGGTCTGGAAACAAACCCACTGTGGAACCTGCCACAGTTTCTGTATTTATCCCGAGAGACCCACAATAATAGCAGCAAACGCTACCACTTACTGTTCTGGGCACTGTGGCACCACTTTTAAGTGCCTGATTTCTAACCAACAAAACTAGAAGGTAGGGATAGCCACTTTACAGATACAGAAACTGAGGCTCAGAGAGATCAACCCACCTGCCTAGGGTCTGTATGGGAGAACGACTGCAAAGATGGCTACACAGTTCCTCCTGTCCGTGAGCCCAGGCACGCTGCTCCTCCCTCTGGCGGGCGTGAGAAGATGCTAGCATGAGCTTCATGCTGCTTCTGAAAGCAAGACGTCCGTGTTCCCTCTCCCCATCCGTCGGCTCACACTGCATCCACTGAAGGTCTACCCTGCAGCAGGTGCTGGGGTCATACAGACACATAGGTCACTAGGCTCAGACCTGGCCTTCAGGAGACTAATGGGAATGTTCCAGGGGAAGAATGCAAACTGGGGCAAGGAGCAAGCTGCAGCCTGAGAAAAAATGAGCAAGCCTGGGCAAGGCTGGGAGCAACGGGCTCTGCCCTCCCGGCCCAGAGACCCCTCTGGGGGTGTCACACAGGAAACTCGGGTGCTCTTGATTTCCTCTCCTCTTCTTTCCCACACCCAATCCCTCAGACTGGTAGACTCAACCAATAAATCTACATCATTCAATAGCAAGGGCTGAAACCTATGACGTACTAGGCTAAAAGAGCCCTCTGCACACATGACAACTCTAATAGAGTGACTAATATCACCCTCACTTTACAGATGAGGAAACGGAGGCATAGAGGGGCTCAGCAATCGCCCAAGGCCACACAGCAGGAAAAAGTAAGGCTGGGACTTCAACCAAGGCAGTCTGGTTGCAGGGGTCATGTTCTCATCCCCTGCATGTACAGCTCACTGGCAAAAAAAAAAAACAAAAAACCCTGCCATTGCTATACTAGGCCCACACCCTGTCTTAAAATATAGAATACTTTGCTTAAAGATCTCTATTTCTGATTTCCCCTTAAAACACTCAAATGTGATACCAGACTGGCACTCCCTTCAAACAGTTTGCCACAGCCCCACCTCTCCCCTAGCACTTGGCCCTCTTCTCTTTCTAGTGTTAGGCCTGCTCCTGAAGTCATGACCTCCCTTGTATCATGAGCCCAGCCCCATGCTCAGCATGCAGAGAAATCAGACAGTTCCTGACTCCTGGGAAGGGGGTGGCCAAGATGGCAGATGCCTCAGCAGAGGGAAGGGGAAGGCCTTGTGGGAGGTGTGAGTAGAATGAGCAGAGGCAGGGTCTGCAGAGAGGTGACAACACACCAGCCCAGCTAGGAAGGGTTGGGGGTCTATAGCGCAGGTGCCACACCAAGGCTGGAGGGGCACACGGAGCAAGAAGATAATCTCTGCATCAGTGCAGGGCCAGATATCCTCTGCCCCTCCCATGGCTGTTGGCACAGATGGGTAGAGATAGGCAGCCTGCAGGTAAAGATGTATGGGGACAGGCATGCTGGACAGTTGGATGAGGGCATCTCTGAAACTCCAAGCCTCATACTCCACATCCCAGGACAGGCACAGACAGCAAGCCAGGGCCAGGGGCTTCCCAAGGAGCTATCAGGAAAGCCCACTCACTCCCTAACCAGCAAGGAGCAAACCCAGGGCAAGGATGGACATTGGCACAAAGTCACCGATGAGTCGCAGGCAAGCCTGCTACAAGGGCATTGTGCTGGGATGCAGCTGGAAAGATTAGTATCGTCCCCAAACACGAATGTGACTTCTGCTTACAAACCTCCCATGGCTCCCTATGGCCACAGGGGCAAGGCTAAGCTCCACACGGAGGCACAGCTTCTCTAAACTACATTTTCATCACTCCCTTCTTCCATGGAGAGCTGTGAAGACTTACCATTTCCTGAATCCTATGAAGACACAGGATTTCCCTCCCTATGAATGCCTACAGTTCCTACCTCTTAGCTTTAAAAGCTCTTATTGATGGTTTTATGCCTTTATACTCGGCCCAAAAGTACTCTCCACTGGGAAGCCTTCCCTGAGTTGAGTTAGTCACTCAGTCGTGCCCAACTCTTTGCGACCCTATGGACTGCAGCTCACAAGACTCCTCTGTCCATGGGATTTCCCTGGCAAGAATACTGGAGTGGTTTGCCATTTCCTTCTCCAGGGGATCTTCCCGACCCCGGGGTTGAACCCAGGTCTCAGCTCAGTTGGTAAAGAAGCCTTTCCTGAGCACCATTCTTTAGTACTCACCTGCAGGACACCTACCAAGTACTTTATGCAGAACTTGTTTTATGCTGTCTGCTGTGAATATTTGTCTTCTCTTGAAACTGTGGGTTCTGAGCATAGGGAGAAAGGGGTGAGTTTCAACCCTGCATCACCAGAGCCTGGTCAAGGACCTGGCTGGGGAAAGGGGCCCACAGATAGTTAACAGAATGCTCTGCTTGGCACCTCCCAGTATCCACCTGCCCTGGAGAGTATCTGTCCAGGGGCTATTACAGACTGGTCATTATATACTCCCATGCACTGAACAAGCACCATTTGACTCATTCTGCAGAGAAAGTAGCTGTAGCAGAGGGGAGGCAGGGCTTGGCCAACCTGGGAACCAGAGGTAGCCTAGGGCTCACATCAGAAAGCACTGATAATCTACATAGCGTTGCAGCACAAGGGACTTTAACAATATTTACAGTTATTTCTCACCTTTAATGATAACTGTAATTATTGTAGTAATTACTATAAAAACAATAAATGTTACTATTAACAATCCCCATATTTTAAGGCTGCACCATATACAGACACTTCGCTTTTTTACTTATTTAATCCTCTGAACAACCCTATAGATGAATGTTCTCCTTGCCTCCTTAAAGATGAGGAATACCAGACACAGAGAGATTTAGAAGTTTATTTAAGGTCACACAGCTAATCTGCACTAGAGTAGAGCGACCCCACAATTTCTGCCACCCTAATGACTAAAAGTCATTTTTCCCTCCTAATGACTAAAAATGCCTGTTACGGGGCTTTCTATAGGCCAAGGACTATTGGTAACAGCTTTATTGAACCATAATTCATGTACCAGACAATTCACTCACTTAAAGTACAGAATGTGATCGTTTTTAGTATCTGCATAAAGTTGTGCAACCACCACCACAAGTTTAGGACATCTCATCACCTCGTTAAGAAACCCTGGACCATTTGAACTGCCAATCCCCAATACACACTCCCTCCACCAGGCACGGTGATTCCACTTCAAAGACAAAGGACTGAGGCTCAGAAAGCTGCTGGGACTTGCACATTAGGCAGGGGCAGGAAGCAGAGCCGGCATCAGCCTCCCCTGCCCTCTCCCCACACTGCCTGCCAGGGGTCTGTCTCCTCTGTAACCCGTTAAAAATGCACGTTCTACAGAGGGTGGAAAACAGAGCCAGATGGTGACAAACCTCCCACGTGCGGCTGCTTCTGCGCCAGGCCCGTGACTCACGGGGCACTGAGGGCAAAGGGAGGACATGAGGCAGTCTGGCCCCCTCACCCCAGGGCAGAGGCGCCGAGGCTCAACCTCACGGGCAGAGCCAGCAGTGGGGTAAGTGGCCTTCAGGAGGCTGGCAGCCTGGGCTCCAGATGGTTCACAGGGGCCCCACTCTGCTGACCCCATTCCTGCAACCCACAATCCCTCCAGGACTCACAAAGTGGCCCCCACCCCAGGTTTTCCTGTGCCTCCCAGGATTTCAGAGCCACAGCTGCTAGCAGAGGGTCTATTCTGCATCTGCTCCCAGCCAGGGGTCCTGAGATGACCCAGGCCCTCCCTGCCCAGAGACCCCGAGGTTTAGGGTCACAGGAGCATTGAGGGGACTGTCGCTTTGATTGCTTAGGCTCCCCAGGGGAAGCCCTGCAGAGTGGTCCCGCAGGTTGCTGCCGCTGCCTGGGCCCACTCCCAGGCTGGGACCCCCGTTTCTGACAGCTGCCCCCAACCCCAGAGGAAGCCCTCTACAGGTATGACTGGGCCTCGTTCCATCCCTTATTCCCCTCCCCTACACATCCTCAAGAATGCCCTGGACCAGCAGTCTTCTCTTGCTGACCAAGGGCTCGACACTTTCTTTTGTGTTTATGTCTGAACAGTCTTGAGCCAATGCCACCTCCTCTAGGAGTCTCCCTTGATGACCTAAGCAAAACAAATGGGTCTTCCCCCTGCTGCCTCACAAAAGATTGCAGTCTGTCTGCTTTTACATCTGAGTCCCATTACCCTCCAGGTTCATCCAGGGCAGGGATCCTAGCTTCCTCATTCTTGGGTTCCTCCTCTGAGCCCCTCCTGACTCTGACACACTAGGTCTTCCAGCAGAGCCAGTAGGAAGTAAGCTAAAGGGCCTGCTCCTCAGTTTCAGGTATGAATTTAACTGCAGTGCTCAAAAGCCACCGATGTCTGTCCCGGTGCCCATGGTGAGTGACTCTGGGATGACAGGAGAAGCGGAAGAGGTCATGTCACTGCCTCCCACTGCAGATTCCAGCTGGAAATGAGGATCAGGTCACCCATTTAGACACAGCACTTCTTCCCAGAACAGCTCAAGTCCAAACGGCTGCAAGTCTGTCCACACAAAGGAGGGTTTGTTCAGACCATTTACAACTGGAAGGTCTGCCCAGCCATGAGGGCCAAGCTCAGGACTAATGTCCTTCATCTCTGCACCTGCTTCCCTGCCCAGACCTGGTAAGAACAGGTCCCAGGCCCCGCCAGGAAGGGGCAGTCAACTATAGACTTACAGCAGCCTTGCTTCAAGCTTCTCCAGCAAGGCCTGCCCTGTGTCACAAAGTACCAATCCCAGAGGTGGAAGGGCTCTGAGCTTATCCAGTCCAGGCTCCAGGATACACCCAGGAGGCAAGGGAGGCCCAGAGGGCAGTAGATTGCCTGGGATCACAGAGTCATGTCTCCCAACACATGGCCCAGACTCTTCTCAGATGACAGACAGCCACATTACTGCCCTGGGCCCCTCTCCCTTCCTGTGCTTGCTTCAAGGTCAGAGCAGGGTCCACCTGCCCAGTGTGTCTTCCAGGATCCCCTCCCTGGCCCCACCAGCATGCTAGCAAGCTCTTTCCTCTGCCCAGAACGCCCTCCTCACCCACTGGCCCTAACAGACTTCTATTCGTCCTTCAAGGCCCAGTTCAAATATCATCTTTGCTAAGGCAACAATAATAATCACTCCTACTTGCCAAGTACCCATCCCCACTATGTTATGGAAAACCAAAAAGTTAATGTTGATGCTATTTGTGGGGTATCCCAAGTTCCCTAAGGGCAGGGACCTAAGTCTGCAAGGCAGGGCAACAACGCTATATGCATAGACAACTCGTACAACTGAAAGTTTTACAGACTATGAAATCCTGTGCCAACAGAAGCTATCTGTGTCATCTCCGTATCTCCTCCCCACGACTCAGTTTCCCCACCTACGTAACCGATGAGCCTAAGGAACACACGTGACAGTGTGTGTGCTGCGCCCAGGCTATGGCAGGGGCTCGTGGCTGTCGCTGTCCTTATTTGTGTCACCTGCGCTTTCTCCAGCCTCCCTGTGGACCCTGCCTGTGGCCAGCTCTCATTACATATTTTTCCGGAAGGAATGACTGTATTTAGTATTTAAGATATGGAGGAAGATGGGGTTAAAATCCAGAGGGCACACAAAGACGTGGAGTTAAATCTGATCATCAGAAGGGCTGCACTGTGGACTCCGAACCCCAAGGTGGCTCAGGTGGGAGAGAGTGAAGGGCATCTGATCTCACGGGACACAGGGGACTGGAAGTGAGGAAATTCCTGCCTGGCCAGGGGGCCTCTGTGCTGGACCATGATCCCTGTCAGGGAACTGGTCGGGGAGATTCCCGAGAGCTGGGCTTAGGAACTGGTCTCTGGGGACAGCTGAGGGTACAAGCAGGGGCCCAGCCCATGACATCCACTTCTTCCTCCCGCCAAAGGCGAGGGGACCAGGCAAGCCACTCCTGGAGCCTCAGTTCTGCTGCGGAACAGGCTTCCAGAAGCCCATCTGTGGACAGCCTCCGACCCGGATCCAACTTCTGCAAATGTCTCACAGAATAGATTTCCATCTGCCAGCAAGCAGCGAGGGCAGCCCCTCTTTGGACAAAGGAGAGGAATAAGCCCGGGGAGGGGGAGTGGCCTGCCCAGGTCACACAGCCAATGAGAACATTTACTCAGAGGCCACCACGAGTCGTCAATGTCAGCTAAGCATCCAGTGCTCACTTGTCAACACCTGCTGAGCTGGTTCAATGACAAGGTTTCCAGGGTGTAAAGAGGGTGGGTAGCTATCCATTACTGGCGACGATCACCACTCACGCCTTTGTTCAGATCCCCATAAACATTAATGGAGGTGGTCAAGGAGACCATCTCTGTCGCCAAACAGCTTACAGCCTATGTGACTGATGACTTCAGGTAACCTTGTCACTCAGCCCAAGCCACCGACATGCCCTGGTGCGTGCTGTCTATAAAGACACCGCATCTCTGGGTGACTTCCCATGTCACTCTGAATTTTCAACCAAAACCAGTGGCCACAGCACAGTGTTAGCCAAGGCCAACTGAGGACTCCTGCTGAGGAGAATCCCTGGACTGCTGAGCTAGGGTGGGCTGGCAGCCAAGGCTCACCCTGGCGGCAGGACAAGGTCTCAGCCTCCTCCAGCTGGCCTTCCCGTCTGGGTTCCTCCAAGTCTGCTCCACAGAACCCTCACATTCCAGGTGATTCTGGTATACATTCCACTCTAAGAAACAACCACGGCCTCGACCATGCCTTTCAGTGGGGGCTCTGGTGTCTCCAATGGGCAAAAATTGATTCTTTGGGAAGCAAAAGCATTCACTCATCTCATACATAAAACATAGATATACAGAGAGTTTAAAGACATATTCAGTATAGTTATGGTCTTAGGGTTTCATCGGGGAGCAATTAGAGGAAACGTATCTAAAAGGCTCCTCCGGGGGATGATAATGAAAAAAAAAGATTGAGAAACTCTGATCTAGGCAAAGGAGCAATGACACTGAGCAGGAAGACCATCTTAAGAATGGGAAAATGGTGAGAAGTGCTCCCAGCCCTGCCAGTGAGGAAAGAACCCCCCTCACAATTGCACCATCTGATCCATCCCTCTCGTAAAGCCGAAAGGCAGAGGGGCGAGCAGGTCCTTTCCTGGACACATCAGCCTGTGCTTGGCAAAGCAGAGACCATGAAGACAGCCCCCATCCAGGCCCTGGGGCTGCTCTGGAGGCTTACGAGGGCCTGACACACAGCAGATGGAACAGTGGGGGAAATGGGATCCAGCAGGAGTTGAGTGTGAGGAGGACAGAAGCCACCTTGACTTTCTGGTTTGCAACATGCAACCAACTAGCAGGAGGCTCCCTGTGCCTGGGAGGACGGAGTCCTAAGAGGGGGAACTCAGAGCAGAGAGCCACGGAAGAGCAGGCTGGCTTCGGGGCCAGAGTCAGTGGGGCATGAGAAAGGACACAGTAGTAAAGACAGTAATGGGGGGGTCGGGATTGGGAGCTCATGTACACTCGTGGCTGATTCATGTCAATGTATAGCAAAATGAATACAGTATTGTAAAGCAAAACAAACTAAAAAATAAAAATTTAAACTTAAAATAAATAAATAAATAAAATTAAACCAGGAAAAAAAAAAAAGACAGTAACAGCAGCTGGTACCGACAGCCTTGACCACATGCCAAGCAGGTGCCAACCACTGGCCGCGCTGCCTGGTGAGGCCGGTCATTTCGTCATCACCAGCACATCAGATCCAGGAGGGCAGGGGCCATGTCTGTCTTAGGCAGTGCCATATCCGCCAGGCTGGACACAGGAGCACGCGCAGTAAATACGTGCAGACTAAATGCTGCTCCACATGTAAGGGAAAGGACCACCAGAGGGCAAGTAACACATCCAAAGCACTGCGGCTCATGTGTGGCACAGCCAGGACCCAACCCCAGCAAAGCCCACCTGCCTCACACCTGCATGCATCTGTACTCAGACCCCTGACAGGTGAGCTGTGGTCCCGGTGGGTCAGTAGCTGGTGGGGGATCAATAGGATAAGTTACCATCCTATCTTGGCCACTTTAAAGCCGACAGAGTATGAACCTGGTGGCCAGTGGGGCATGTGGGGTTCTCTCTGGAAAGCAGTGCAGCCCCCGACTTGGCCCAGACTTTAGGCCATGCCCACAGGAATCCCAAACACACGGGAGCCAAGGAGAAAACCACATTGGTCTGGCTCATGGGCGGGGGCGGGGGGGAGGGGGACGGTGGGAATGAGGGAGAGGATGGGGGAGTGGAGCTTGCTGAGAGGCTTGTCCCTTACCAATCCATCGCAGTTGCTGATGGCGACAGCTGCCCCTGGCATGCCCGTGACACCCCCGGTGTAGACACACTCTCTCTGCAAGGGCTGCCGGAACAGCTCCTGAAAATCCTCCTGCCACTCCACCGAGGCTCCGGGCACAACCAGCCGCTGGTTGGGCCGCAGGTGTAAGTGCAGTTCCTCCCCGAACACAGTGACATTGAAGTACAGGGAGGAGCGCCCCACCCTGCCAGGCTGCAGGGTCATGCCTTCAGGGCGCAGCGGGCTTCGAGCCACCCGCAGGCGACCGGAGTGTGACAGTGGTGAGGGCGGCCCGTCCCCCTTCATACTCCCTGTGGAGGCTGCCGCTGGTCCGGACACCACATGGGAGAGGAAGCGTCCCTGAGAATCTGTGCTGCAGGGCACTGTCACACCATAGTCACTGAGTTTTCTTGAGAAGCGCAGCTCTGTTGGAAATAAAGAAAGAGTTACCGGATGGCTTGGCAGGTAAAGAATCAGCCTGCAGTGCAGAAGACACGGGAGATGCAGGTTCAGTCCCTCGGTCAGGAAGATCCCCTGGAGAAGGGAATGGCTACCTACTCCAGTATTCTTGCCTGAAAAATCCCATGGGCAGAGGANGGAAAGACCAGAGCCCACTCCCCATGCTCAGAGACACCAGAAGGGCACCCCATACTGCACGGGTGTCGGTGGAGTGTGTCTGGTGTCTGTGAGAGTGTGTCTGCAAGGCACGGGGTGAGGATACTGGGGGAGAGAGATGTGTGTTCGTGCAGGCGTGTGAGTGCCTGGTGTTCCCTTGACACACACCTACACGCACTTATCTGTACACACATGCATACAAGCTGGAGACAGAAAAGGCAGTGAAAGAGGAGAGAGAGGAGAGTGAGAAACACTGGGACGAAGAGACAGATACACAGCCCCTCAGAAAAGGCTTCTATCCCCCAGTCCTCTCCTGGGGTCTCTTCAGAGTTTCACACCAGAAAAGGGGAGAAATCCCCGACAGCTTTCGGCGGCACTGGGGAGAAGAAAAGAGCACAGCTAGAGTGTGCGCACAGCCTCCCACCCACTTCAACGCTGCCGGGCACCTCGGGCACCTCGGGCACCTCGGGGCATCCCGACCCTCGAGCATACCGAACCAGTGCGCCCTCGCGCACCCAACCCGCACGCACCTTCAGTCCCGCTGCCCGCGGCGGCGCAGAGCGCACAGTGCAAGAGCAACAGGCAGGACAGCCGTGCGCAGAGAGGAGCCATGTGGCTGTGGGCCGGGCGGGCGCCGAGCCCCAAGCTCTGGGCTGCAAGCGAGGCTGGGGCGCGATCGGGGCTCCGGCCGGCCTCCGCCTCCTCCGCCGCCGCCGACTCCCGCCTCGCAGCCTCCTGCCGCCCGATCCCGGCCCCCTGCGCGGCGCCGCCGCCTGGACCGCTGGCTCCAGGCGCCCAAGGCTGCCGGCGGGAGAGCGAAGCGACCGACGCGCCAGCGTCCCCAGTGCCAACTGCCGGCGGGTCGGTCCGCCAGCGCCTCGACGCTCCGGGAAGCTCCGGGAGCCAGGCGAGGGGACTACGGGGCGGGCCGGGGGTGGGCACAGTGGCGGGGCGGGGCCGGGCGCGGGTCGGAGCAGGGGGCGCAGAGCGCCCGTGGGCGGGGCACGGGGCGCGGATCGGAAGTGCCACGCGGAGCCAGAGCTGGGGCTCCGGGCGCCCTGGGAGACTGTCCCCTCAGCCTCTTTGGCTGCCCCGGAGTGACGGCCCTTACTTTCCTAGGCTTCTCCGCTCCGCTTTACTTGACGGTTCCCCTTACTTTACTTGTTTCCAGAGCCACTGGGCCGATGGGATGTCCCACTGCCTTTGGATGGGAGATAGAGAACACCCCACCCCCACCCCTCGCCCCGAGAGGGTCTCCTTTCTCTCCTAATGGCCTTGATGCCCCAATATTCTTCCACCCTTTGAATCTATCCATCGTGGAGTCTAGTCACCTGCCCCCAAGTGCAGTGACTGATCTGTGTCCTAGTCCAGAGCCGGGCTGAGCAAGGTGGGCAGAGAGCCCTGCCTTTACAGTCGAACAACCCTGATTGAAATCCTAGCTCTGCACTTCAGCTTCCTCATCTGTGAAATGGGTGTTAATTATAGCACATAGTTAGGTTTCAGTAAATGATAACCATCCTCTGCTTCCATCTTACCACCCATGTACCCGCCAAACAGACTTCCGTGGGGAAAAAAAAAAAGGGTCTAAGAGATGCGACTGCGTGCTGGTTTTGCAATGTTGCTGAGACCCATTCAGTAGTCAGGCAAAGAGCCCAACTCCTGCTTTCTTTCCTGCTTTACTCTGTAAATGTGCTCCTAACAATTTGTAAATGCACTGTAAATCCAGAGATGGGAACTGGAGAAAGCAGTTTTGTCTTTTTGTTTTGTTTTTAAGAATTGCCAAATTTAAAAAAAAAAAATCTTTCTGTAAAGTGTATAAAGACCCCTAATCTTTCTGCTTCTGAGCTCAGACATTTTGTCATAGGGCGTTCTTAAAGGGAGGCCAATGTGTGGATGGAAATTCTCTGAGCTGACTTCTCTTAGGAATCTCTGGGTCCCCTGAAAGAGGACTTGGGTTCCTGCTGTTTTCTCCCCACTTGAGGTTTCCTAGTCTATACCCTCCCTGGGCTCTGAATATGTTCCTGCTTGTGGGCAGAGAGCTAGAAAACTCATCCTCACAGCTCCAGGACCTGACTCAGGGCCTCCTCAGAGGCAGCACTTGTGGAATGAAGGAAATGACATCAGGATTCTGCAGGGCCAGTACATTTATGAAGCAGGTTCAGGGAGCTGAACAACATGTCTCGGGTCACACAGCTCATTTGCAGCTGAGCTGGCATCAGAACCCAGAATCTAGTGCTGAGTGGGAGAGAGAGACAAGGGTAGGGGTCAGAAGACTGTTTTGGGCTAGACTGTGCCCAACACAAAGTGACCAAGGGCAAAGTCATTTTTCTCTGTATTGCAGTACCTCTTCTGTCAAAGATGAGGTCAGAGTGAAGATACTGGGAGCCACAGACGTAAACTCTGAAGTCCTGTGGAAATGCAATGTGTGTTCTAGTCCACGCGATAGAAGAGCATCCAGTTATTTGAAATGGCATTACCAAACTGATCTATATTAAGTCTGGGAAGAATAGAGTCCTCTTTCTTTTTCTGGTTCTTTAAGATCTGTGAAGTCAAGGGCCAGAGTGTGGTTTTGTGTGTGAGGGCTGATGAAGCAAGAGTGTGAGGGAGACTCATATGTTAATGGGAACTTGCCTGGAAAATCCCATGGACAGAGGAGCCTGGTAGGCTGCAGCCCATGGGGTCGCTAAGAGTTAGACATGACTGAGCAACTTCACTTTCACTTTTCCTTTCATGCATTGGAGAAGGAAATAGCAACGCACTCCAGTGTTCTTGCCTGGAGAATCCCAGGGATGGGGGAGCCTGTTGGGCTGCCGTCTACGGGGTCGCACAGAGCTGGACACGACTGAAGCAACTTAGCAGCAGCAGCAGCAGCAGCAGCAGGAGAGGCAGTGAATTGTCTCCCTTTTGGCCCTCCATGAACTTAGAAGGGGAGCTCAGGATAAAATGGCCTGCCTCCCTTCTCAGGGGCTCAGTTTTCCCAGCTGCAGAGTGGGGGGCCCTGTGGTGACAGAAGGGAAAATTCATAGTAGGTGACTGATAATTTTCTCCCTCTTTCGGGCCATCCCAGAGAAGCTTGCCTAGAAACCTCAGGGGCCCAAGTCTCCTCCCTGGACTCCACCCCCTACTTCCTGCCTTAGACTTGGTTAAATCAAGAGGGAGAGACTACAGCTGGGACCCCAGCAGCCTGACTCATGAACTGTGGGCTGGGGCCTTCCCTGGAGCCAGTCTTGGCAAGCAGAGAGCAAAACCTCACCCTAGCTCTCTTCCCCAACCCCCTTCCCTGGGGCTACAATGGTTGCTTGTGTTGGCAAACAATGTATGTCCAAGCTCCTTTCTAGTGAGGAAGCCTTTGTTGAGAAGAGGGGACAGGGGAGCAGAGTGCAGAGTCTGGGCCAGAAGAGGGGAGAAATGGCTGGGTGGCCAGCCCTGTTTCTGGAGAAGATCAGAGACAGAGCAAAGCAATCGACAGGCAGCTGCTGGCACCCCCCAAGGAAGGCAAGTTCTGGCTCCCCAGTCTCTCGCCTGAGATCCTACACGGGTGGGGAAATGGCTTGGATGCTCCTCGTGCTCAGGGCCCTCCACCACTTGCTCATCACTCCTCCCATCCAAGGCCTTGGGAGGGAAAGAGGAGAGGCAAACAGCTTGCACGGCAGTCAGCGATGCCCTGGAACACGTGACAGGGGTGTGAGAAAGCCTGATGACTAGGGGAGACGGGGATGGCGGAGCAGCCTGTGGATGAAGGAGGAGCATCACCTGGGAGCACCCCCTGGGGAGGAAGGCAGCCTGTTCTCCGAGCATAGACGAAACCCCAGAGACTTGAGCTGGAGATGCCCAGAGCCAGCCTCCCAGCCAGTGCCTCATCCTCCATTACACAGGTGTCCTCTAGAGAGGGAGGGCACCTGCCTCCACTCACCCAGTGAGAGCAGGAATGGACCCCTGGCTTCAGAACCCAGGCACCTGCTCACTCACTAGCAGGAGCACAGCCTCTCTCCTCCAGGCACTGGTTCTTTCCCGCCCCTGCTCCACCTTCCAAAGGAAAGAGGAAGTGGTCTGCAGTTGAGACAAAAAAATCTCCCCTCACAGGGGGAGTCAAAGATGCCCCCTAAAACAGTAAGAGTCGCAGCCTGAGACAGGTCTCCACAGCTAGAAGCCAGGAAGCCCCTGGGCGGCGGGGGGT